>CP092885.1:36281777-36825029 GCA_030710605.1 Cordylochernes scorpioides | reverse complement strand
TATAGAAGCAATTTGATAGAATACGAAAAGGGAAATAAAAATATTCAGTATTGTAAAATATAAATAATGATTTTTTTTTTCAGAGATTAAAACTGCCATCTCTACTAAAATGCTACTAAACAAATCGTTGGTTTACGTTGCAACTTTTCCAAGAAAAAATAAACCCGCAGCAAATCTATCACCACTAGCTAATGTAATGAGGTTTAAGCAAAATTCTTACCTAACATTGTTTGCATTTATTACTGCGTGTTTATCCTAATACAAAAAATATAACTGCGTGTTTATCCTAAAACAAAAAAAAAGGTGGGTAATCAGATACCATTAAAATTCAAATGGCTGAAAAAAAATGCAATGTCATCAATAGTAAAAAGAATGCTCAGTAGCTTTTTTGATTAAATAAAAAAGCTTTTGAATGATGGTCAGGATATTGGGTTGTGAAGACCATTCCCGGCAGATATGTTCTAGTGGTGGTTAGATACCAAAAGCTTACATCAGTGGAAGATGACTTACGTCCATTGCTCCAATTCTACTGCACGAGGACACTCAGGAATTGTAATGTTAGTAAGCTAAGAGGGTCTCCAGTCTGACATCTCGGAATGTCTCCAAGTATGACGTCCATTCCAAGAATAGAAGGTAGCGTGGTGATGGTGGGTGGAGAGACAGTCACAATCTGCGATGCCACGGTGACAATAAGATAAACAGGCTAGGTGGGCTGGAATGCCAAACCATAGCAACAGTATATTTGGGTGAGGGGAATTACTTAATATGAGATGCAGGTTGGCGTCTATAAATAATACTGAGGAAACGTAGTTTATAAATGAAGCAAACAAGAAGTTGGAATTGATGGTTCATCTGAAATTTTTAGGGAATTTCAAAAGTGTTATATTGAATCTTCTAATAGTTTTTAACTGCTAGTTGGGGAAGTTATTTATTTGCATCTGGGGACTTTCTGAGATTTGACTGCACAACTCTGAGGGGCTCTAGTCATCTTTCAATCTACGACCTCTATAAAGTTTCTGAAATCATTTGCATACTCCGGCATTGCCTTTCCATATTCTTATAATGCTGGTCTTTTATTCTTCAATTTTAAAAAGGTTTTATTAAAATATATTTCTTTAAAACCTTGTCAATAAGGCACTGAGCAGATATAGATTTTTTTATCATTCTGAAACCTCCTTTAAAAATCCAACTTATCAGAAATATTTGGCGAAAAAAAAAAAAAAAGAAATATGATGAACAAAAAAATGTTTATGAAATTATTTAATTTTCTGTTCATTTCATAAATTTTAAAAATCTCTAGAAAATTGTGTAATAATATATCAACAAATTATTTATTTTAAATTTTTTCAATAGATTTTATTTTTCTATCAATCTTTGATATTTGATTGCAAATGACACATTTGGATATTTCATCAAATAAAGAACTCGTTTCATGATAAAATTGTGAAAAAAGTTTTGAAATTACAAAATATTTTCTCACAATGAGTTTATTTTTATCACAAAACGCTAGCTTTCAAGCGATAATCGCTCTTCAACGGGCTTAATAACAAATCGACTATATCCTACCAGAATTATTTACAAATACATACGCGCTTGAAAGCTAGCGTTTTGTAATAAAAATAAACTCATTGTGAGAAAATATTTTGTAAAGAACTAGTGTATTGGCCAAAATTAACCTCATACTAAACTATAAATATCAATATAACATCATAGAAAATGTTAAGCCTTATCAGAGAGAGAAAACAGATATCAATATTTAAAACAAAAGAAAAATTGATTACATGATTTTTACAGTATATACACTCATGGACAAAACTTAAGGGAGTTGTACCTTTTAGCATGTATATGGAGATCAAAACAATAATTCTGAAAGATATTACAGTGATCTTTACTGAAGACACACGAGATAACGAAGTGTGAAAAAATTTCCTCTGTCTCATTAAAAAAAACTGACAACCGGCAACATCACTGACTTTCCACTATCTTTAGTTTTGTCCCCAGGAGTGTATATCTATTAGCTATGAAAGTGGGCTTATTCTAGGTTTCAGGTGTTTATTTATCTTTATAAGGAAAAAAATCGTATATTATATATATGTAATATTGTTGCAAATGTCGATGTATGGATAAACTGGCATTCGTGTACGTGAGGCGAGTGTTGATGTTCTTCCCACACGCGGACAACAAGAAGCAGAGGCAGGGCTAGATGTTAGCACCGAGAGTGATCGGGGACAGCCCACGGGACAGAGGTAGAGGCCATGACAAAAACATGGACGCTTATCACCGAGACATGGAGAGTGAGACTGTGTGTGAGAGACAGAAGCCGCCTGCTGATGGCCACACCCTAGAACAACTGCTGACCCCCTGCCAAAATCTGTCCTGTTTACAGGGGTCGTATATAAAAATGTCCCTCGGGACCCCACATGGTCTGGGCGTTGCCTTTTTCCTCCCCTCTGCCCCCAGCTGACTAAACACTCTTTGGATCTTTATTTTGACGTCACCATTTTTAGTTTTACATACAAATAGGGGGTTAAAATACAAATAGTTTATATACAAAATATGGGGTGGTAGTAAATAGAAATAGTGTACATTTCAATAGAAGGGTAGGATATTATAAGGTATCGGCTCTAACTAATTGGAAAATATGTGACATATACTGAAAGTGTCATTAATATATAGTTTAAAATAACTATATATATATATATTCTTTAATAAACCACTTCTTTGTTGGTTCACAAAGATGAGTATTATATGAGTATATTTAGAACCTTGATTCAGTAAGTAAATTGAATTAGAAAATTTCCTTTTCATGCCTCTTTGATGCATAAAAAGATAGAGTTGAGAATATAAATTATTAAAGTTAGTAAAGTGCTATATATTGAAGCTATATTCTATAATTGCTATTGATCTTTTCAAACATATGTCTTTAGTAACCTCAAATAGTAATCAATAAGTTGAATCTTTTAAATCGATATTAATCAGGTTGAAAAAACTTCTATATGAAAATTTCGGTTAAATACTTGGGTAAATAGAGGAGACCCCTACGGATAGATGTTTAATTATAATTATTCTAGAAGAAACATTGAGCATTGATGATGGCTTTAAAATTGCAATAAGTATATCCTGATTTATTAGAAGCAGAATTTCAAGAAAGGTTAACTTAAAATATTTTCTAAGCAAAGTATATACATTCGGGCAGATACAAACACGGATAAATCCCGGGCAACTAGAGTAGATCCCCAAAGAAAGTTTCCAAAGAGAAGAAATTATGATTAGAAGCAAAAAGTAATCAACAAACGAATTAGAAACACACGAAATATCTTCCAATATAAATTTATAAAATTCAATAATACAAAAGCACATGTTTTGAAAACAAAGCAATTTGGTGATGATAAATAAATAAAGTAAAATTTGAAAGCAATAATTCTACATTTGTAAATTGAATACACCTATCCCCCGATTTACACGGTACTTGTTTTACACGTTTTCGCTTTTACACGGTTTGCCAAATAAGTTTTTTTTTTGTTTTTGTTTTTATCGCACTATACTAAATGCTACTGTGATTGAACACATGCGCTGTGTACACATCTCACGAGGAATCCCGTGCTTATGTGCTGACTACATATTTTAATTTGTCAATGCATTTTATTTTTATTTCTGTGTACAACTATCCCCCGATTTACCCGTTTTTCTCAGGAACGTATCTACCGTTTAAAAAATAAATATAACAAATAATATCTGGAGAATAAAAGTGACACACGAAACAAAAATAACCAAAAATGCGGTATATAGATCGCTATGTATAGTTCAGTATGTTTGAAGGAGATTGCTTAGAACTATTCAACTGAAAACTCTGTTAGTGTATTATTCAATTATATGTTCATTTTTATTTAGAAGGATGCCCTAGCAATATGAATGCCATGTTAAGAATGAGGTGTCCGATAAGAGGAATAAACATCACTAACCAAATCAGGATAATTTGAGATAGAGGGCGGGAATCTCCAAGATCTTGGATCCTTAAACAAAAGTATATTATTTAAAAAAACTTTTAAAAAATATATTTGAATGTAAAACCTAATATCTATGAAGACTATATTTTTGTTCTTTATATGCTTTTACATAGTATAAAATATCAAATAAATTGAAATTTGTTCTAATGAAGTGTCTAATCCTTTGCGCTCTGTTTATAAAGCCATGATAAAATTAATTTTTGAAAAATTAAGGTTGAACACATTAGGTTGAGCATTTTGATATTATCAATTAAAATTCACTTTTCTTTGAAGTTTTATATTCAATTATTTCTGAGAATTAAATTTACTGTTATAGATTTTATTCTTACACACTAAAAAATATTATCATAATATAAACTGTGTTGAAAGGAAAGCGAATTTTATATTCTAACCATGGCTATATTTCTAAAACTTGCGCTATTTTCATTCCATAAAGATTCCCTCTATGGAAACCCACGTTGGGGAGGTAATATTGGTAAAACTCTTAAGAAACAGAATTGATGAGGATATAGAGCGACAGTGGGAATTGGTCCTGGATGAGAAATCATTTCCCTTCTATGAAAGTTTCATTTTATTTCTTGAAAAACAAGCTAGAAGTCTGTCACGGGGATCAAAGGATATCGAAGAAAGGAAAATGAAATTCAAAGGGACTCTGCAAACGTACACACTACGATTAATACCAATGCTCAAAGGTGTATAGCATTCAAGGCAGGTCAAAAAATCTACAACTGTACTACATTTAGTACAATGCCTATCGAACAAAAATGAGAATTGCTCAAGCAAACCAAAATGTGCTACCTTGCAAGAAGTGCGACAAAAGGCACCATACATTACTCCATATGCTTGACACAGAGGTAACTAACACCCAGAAGGATGCGTAGCTCTAGAATTTTACACCTGTAAGTGAAATAAACAACACCAGTATTGAACAAGGAAGTGTGACCATCAATCAAGTGCTACTTGCGACTGCTCGAATAATTGTGGAAGGTGCAAACGGTACACAGCAGATCTGCCGAGCACTTTTAGATAGTGGATCACAGGTTAGTTTGATCACAAAAGAAAGTTGCGAGAAACTTGGGCTCAAAGGAGCCCAATCTGTTTGATGTCAAATCAATTTATAGATCCGAAAAGTACGAAATCGAATGCTCTAGTAATGAAAGTCTTAACAACTGAAATTCCTAACTTCAAATTGGCAGAACCGACCTGGATCATGCAGAGAGGCCTTGAGTTGGCAGACCCACAGTTTCATATTTCGGCACCTATCGACATTATTCTAGGTGCAGATATATATGCATATTTAATGCATGGAGAGAAAAAAAAAATGCTGTGAAGGAACAGGCCTATAGCAAATAAATCAAAGCTTGTTTGGATTCTAATGAGCAAAGTAGACAGCTAGTCGAACTATAAAGGTGGACCGTGCAGCTTTACGGTTCAAACAACAACAGGATTAGATGGTCTGGTGAGAAATTTCTGGGATATGGAGTCAGTGCCGTCATTACAAGACCAGAATCCAAGGGAAGAAGATTACGAAACTTATTACATGAAAACCTATTACAGAGACTGCCAAGGAAGATACAGTGTGAAACTACTTTTCAAAAGACAGCCCTCTCTGCTCGGACAGTCGAGAAAGCCTTGGCTAGGTTTCTGACATTAGAACGAAGATTGTTGAAAACTCCAAGGGTCTATGAACAGTACAAATAGTTCATGAAGGAATACGAGGCATTGGGTCACATGGAGTTAGTGCCAATTCAGGAGATAATCAGAGACCCATCGACATGTTATTATATGCCGCATCATGGAGTTGAAAGGGAACAATCTACAACTACAAAATTAAGAGTAGTCTTCAATGCATCGGCAAAACCTGATTCTAGTACCTCATTACACCAAATGTTGGAAACCGGATTAAAGATCCAAAGGATATATTTATCATCCTGACGGGATTCAGAACACATCCAATTGCGATTATTTCTGATATAGAAAAGATGTTCAGGCAAGTGAGAATTCACCCCGAGGATGCAAACTACCAACGGATATTATGAAGAAAAACACCAGAACAACCGGTTGAAGATTATAGGTTGTTAACAGTAACATACGGGACTACATCTGCTCCCTTTTTAGCTATTAGGACAATACAAAAGCTGGCCAGGAATGAATGCGAAGAGTTTCCAACGGCGTCAGGGTCGTAATGAGTGATTTCTGTGTGGAGACGATCTCTTAACGGTAGTATCCTCGAAACAGGAGGGCGAGGAGTTGATAAAGCAAATGAAAAGTCTGATGTCAAAGGAAGGGTTCGAGATTATAAAATGGAAATCCAATTGCCCTTAACTTGTGTTCCAAATGGATGAAACCGAGACTGAATTGGGTGTCAGCGCTTCATAGAGGGTTTTAGGAATTCTTTGGGATAACTCACGGAAGCTTTCAGGATCAATATAAATAACCCTGGTGAAGTAAAAAATAACAATAAGGGATCTTTTATCCAACATTGCTAGGATATTTGATCCATTGAGCTTCCTTTCACCCCTTACAGTCGCCTTGAAAATTATGATTCAAGAACTATGGAAGGGAATGTTGAGTTGGGACGAACCCATGCCAAAAAATGGAGAACAAGGTGGAACTCCTTCCGTGACGAAATGAGTATACTAACTGAGTTAGAAATCCCAAGATATATTTTTAGGGATCAAAACAGTAAGAATATCCAACTTCACGGATTCTGCGAAGCTTCGAGCGTAGCATATTCAGCGGTTTGCTATCTAAAATCGGAGACAATTGAAGGACAAGTTAAGGTGTCACTTATCGCTGCGAAAACAAGAGTCGCCCCCTGTAAAACCGTACACTTCCAAGATTAGAGTTGGGAAGTATCCTATTTGAATGCATTCGTTAAATATAGAGTGTAATGCCGGGAGAGAATTAATGGCAAATCATTTATTTATATTATTACTAATATATTTACTGGAGACTAGAGAGAGGAGAATTATTTACACTAACTTTGTCGATTAATTCTACCTTTTCTTTAATATGAATATAGCATGGGTTGTGGAATTAATACATTTCAGTTTAAATTCCTGTATATTAAAAAAATGAAAGCATATCCTGACCAGGAACTACAAGAGCTTTTTAGATGGCAGAGCGCCATCTAATGGAACAGAAATCAACTTAACATTCATTTAACCTGTTCCCTGATATTTTGCCAAACCAATTTCTTGATAAACCTAGAAAATCCATTATCAAGAAATTGGGTTGGTCAAATATCAGGAAAAGGCTAAATCAATATTTATTCGTCAATTTGTAATTCTACCTGAGTTACAAATTTGTATATATCTTGGCTCTCTCAATGTACGTCTATATAATTGCACCCATTTCACATCAAACCTTGTCTTTACTCCCGTTGAAGAACGATGTCGTTTGAAGGCTAGTGAAATAAACATGTTATATAGAAGAAGCTTCATTTAGGCTTATAATCTTACAACATAGTTATGGTAATCGAAAGTTGATGTCTACATCCAAATCAATGTTTAGTTGATTTCTGTTCCACTAGATGGCGCTCTGTCATCTAAAAAGCTCATTTGCTTCTGGTCAGGATATGCGTTCATTATCTTTAATATCAACAACTGACCTTTTTATTCAATTTTTAAAATTGATTTATTTATATATATCGATATCAGGTAGCAAGGACTCTTATAAAGATTTGTTTAATCCTTGTTAGAATGATACTTATAAAGGTTTAAATAATTGTGATATTTGTATTTGTTCAACAGAAAATTTATTCTAGTGATACATAATGTTGTTTTATATAGATTTTGTATGGCTTCAAGTAAATAATCATGTGGTAGCAATGCCAGGTACAGGCAAATGTTGTGTTTATATAGATTTTGAATGGCTTCAAGTAAAACATTATGTGATAGCAATACCAGGTACAGTGAAATGTTGTGTTCACATAGATTTTGTATGGCTTCAAGAAAAACATTATGTGGTAGCAATGCCTTTTACAGTGAAATGTTGTGTTTACATAGATTTTGCATGGCTTCAAGTAAAACATCATGTGGTAGCAATGCCGGGTACAGTGAAATGTTGTGTTTACATAGATTTTGTATGGCTTCAAGTAAAACATCATGTGGCACCAATGCCTTGTAGAATGAAATGTTGTGTTCATATAGATTGTGTATGGCTTCAAGTAAAACATTATGTGATAGAAATGTCAGGTACAGGGAAATGTTGTGTTTATATAGATTTTGTATGGATTCAAGTAAAATATTATGTGGTAGCAAATCCAGGTACAGTGAAATGTTGTGTACATATAGATTTTGTATGGCTTCAAGTAAAACATTATGTGGTAGCAATGCCTTGTACAGTGAAATGTTGTGTTCATATAGATTTTGTATGGCTTCAAGTAAAATATTATGTGGTAGCAAATCCAGGTACAGTAAAATGTTGTGTTTACATATATTTTGTATGGCTTCAAGTAAAACATCATGTGGTAGCAATGCCAGGTACAGTGAAATGTTTGTTTATATAGATTTTGTATGGCTTCAAGTAAAACATTATGTGATAGAAATGCCAGGTACAGTGTGTTTACATAGATTTTGCATGGCTTCAAGTAAAACATCATGTGGTAGCAATGCCGGGTACAGTGAAATGTTGTGTTTACATAGATTTTGTATGGCTTCAAGTAAAACATCATGTGGCACCAATGCCTTGTAGAGTGAAATGTTGTGTTCATATAGATTGTGTATGGCTTCAAGTAAAACATTATGTGATAGAAATGTCAGGTACAGGGAAATGTTGTGTTTATATAGATTTTGTATAGCTTCAAGTAAAATATTATGTGGTAGCAAATCCAGGTACAGTGAAATGTTGTGTTCATATAGATTTTGTATGGCTTCAAGTAAAACATTATGTGGTAGCAATGCCTTGTACAGTGAAATGTTGTGTTCATATAGATTTTGTATGGCTTCAAGTAAAATATTATTTGGTAGCAAATCCAGGTACAGTAAAATGTTGTGTTTACATATATTTTGTATGGCTTCAAGTAAAACATCATGTGGTAGCAATGCCAGGTACAGTGAAATGTTTGTTTATATAGATTTTGTATGGCTTCAAGTAAAACACTATGTGATAGAAATGCCAGGTACAGTGTGTTTATATAGATTTTGTATGGCTTCAAGTAAAACATTATGTGATAGCAATGCCAGGTACAGGGAAATGTTGTGTTTATATAGATTTTGTATGACTTCAAGTAAAACATCGTGTGGTAGCAATGCCAGGTACAGGGAAATGTTGTGTTTATATAGATTCTGTATGGCTTCAAGTAAAACATTATGTGGTAGCAATGACTTGCACAGTGAAATGTTGTGTTTACATAGATTTTGTATGGCTTCAAGTAAAACATTATGTGATAGCAATGCCAGGTACAGTGAAATGTTGTGTTTATATAGATTTTGTATGGCTTCAAGTAAAACATCATGTGGTAGCAATGCCAGGTACAGAGAAATGTTGTGTTTATATAGATTGTGTATGGCTTCAAGTAAAACATTATGTGGTAGCAATGCCAGGTACAGGGAAATGTTGTGTTTATATAGATTTTGTATGGCTTCAAGTAAAACATTATGTGGTAGCAATGCCAGGTACAGGGAAATGTTGTGTTTATATAGATTTTGTATGGCTTCAAGTAAAACATTATGTGGTATCAATGCCAGGTACAGGGAAATGTTGTGTTTATATAGATTTTGTATGGCTTCAAGTAAAACATTATGTGGTAGCAATGCCAGGTACAGGGAAATGTTGTGTTTATATAGATTTTGTATGGCTTCAAGTAAAACATTATTTATAGGGAAATGTGTATATATGCGATGAGAGAAATAAATATCACTAACCACTAATCTGGATAATGAAGGAAAGAGAACGGGAATCTCCAAGATCTTGGATCCTAAAACAAAAGCTTAGCTAAAGAAAAGCTTTTTTTTTATTTGAATTTGAAATGTGATATCTCAAAGGAAACTAAAGGTTTTCCAAAATATAAAATATCAAGTAAATTGATATTATAAATATTCTAGACGCCCTGATTAGGTCTAGAAACCATTAAGTGTCAAAGAGTTTAAAGAAAGAGAATAAACTTTAAAAAGAAAGCATTAGAGTAAACATTTTAATATCATTAATTAAAATGATTTTCCTTGAAGTATTAGGTTCATTTCATTCCTAGAGAAATATATTCGATGTTATAATATTTTCGACCTAGTCTGCTAGAGTAAATGTAATAAAATAGTTTTATATAAAAATAAAATAAAAAAGTCTAACATAATTTCGTACTCGAAAACACATCTCTGAAATTATATGAATACAACGTCATCTACTGCGAAAATATGGAGAGCCAACTAAATTACTCGCCTTCTTCAAACTATGGCACTCTTCAATTCTGAACGACTTCCAATCGAAATGATGCTATTCACTATTTCAAATACTTCAATGTTATAAAACATTTCAAACTCCATTTTTGAGCGAGAGAAATCCTGTTCTGTTTTCTGAAATTTCCTGATAGATTTATAACCTCTGTTTTTTTTATCATAACATTTCAGTATATGTTAATGAAAACATGCTCATAATAAGATATTTTAATAAAAGTTTTATTGCTTAAATTATTGTAACTTTTGGAAGAATTGTTCGCAAAGGATTATAAATTTTGTAAAATTTGTTTCTGTATAAAATCAATTAGCGCGAGTTTGCACGTTGAGTTATATGGGGTTGGAGTGAAAGTGAGAATTCCGTGATCATTGTGTTATTTTGATAGGAGCCAAATTTCTTGTTGTCCATCAAGTTATAATTGCCAAATTCTATTTTATTATCCGTGGTCCTTTTCATCTTATTTTCCGATTGCCCTTTCTGAGCGACATCATCTACTTTGAAATGGGTATATTAAAAAATAGAGTCAATTATATTTTATTTGATTATTTATTGATTACTCTTCATTTTGAGAATTTGATATATCGTTTTCTCTTCTTCTATCAAGTTTTGATTATAATTTATCATTTCAAATTCAATAAGCTTCTTGTGATAGCTTTCAAGTCAGGAAGCAATAGTTTAATGGATCTTTTACTCGTGACCCCAACTTACAAATTTGTTGGGATTTACAAATAAGACGATCTCATATTTAGAGTTTGAAAGCTTTAATTCTTATTGTAAAAGAAGTTACCTAAATAAGTTTCCATATGTGAGAAAGTATTGAGTTCCTTTGGATTGAATGTTCTGAGTCTCCTGGAAGAAAACGTATTGTATTTTTTAATAAATAATAGTATTTTTATATATTTTTTCATGATTAAAGTGAGAATTTTATTTGTACGAATTTTTATTTGAAAAGTTTAAAACAATCCATTGCTATATATTTATATGGGGGAACGCCATTTTAATTATTTTCACTATTAAATCTGAAAAATAATAAATTTATTCCAAAAAGTGTGTAAATATAGGAACCTATAGCTACTGTAGAGTCACTTGCCTCCGGTGAGAGACAACTCGCAATGAAGAGAGAGACCTTTGGCCTCTTCAAGCGATACGTAAGGTAGACTTAAATGGGAAATTATTATTATTTATTTCTCTCTATAATTACCTTTGAGGTTTCCACACCTTGGCCAACGATATTTAATCATTCCTATCCTATAGAGGTATCTGTGTTGAGTGTCAAAATAGATTTTCACAGCAGAGATGACGCCAAAAACGATTACCCCAAGCCATTTTTAAAGTTGACTAAAGATGGTAGTTTCTAGGTGATAGGTCTGGTGAGTAGGTTAAATGTGTTGCAACAATATGTGGAGTGTAGTCATTGCGACCATGGACCTCTATACATTGTCTTACTGGAGGAGTAGCTATTGGCTGACCAACTATGGCCTGGTAATCCGTATTTCTTCCCTAAACTTTTTCAGTAGCTCTGTATAATAGCTCGTTTGGATTTTTATACTATTAAAGATAATATAATTTGGGTGCAAATATTTTCCTATTCCTCCCGCCAAAACTACTCATCGTTGAAGAATTTCCCATGAATGGGTATATATATAGATGAAGATATAGTTCAGCATTGAAAAATTAAAATATTTCTGTAGTTCTCTGCTCTCAACACTGAAGGATAATACTGGTAGGCTAATACATGAATTTTATCGATTTCTATTTTGTATATAATGTTTTGGGAATTAAAATGATCTAACTAATTAAGGACTCCCTAACAAAAGGTGGCTTTACTGTTCCTGAATACTTCCGGGGTGAAACCAGGTTACTCAGCAAGTTTGGAATAAAATGTATCACGCATCCATGACAAGAGTTGGCAGCCCAAAGGCTACTCAGGTCCCCATTTTACAGCTTGTTTATAAAGTATTTGATACTCCCCTGTATCACCCAGGACCATTATAAACCGAATGGCCGCGGTGCCCTGAACTCATGGCGACTTTAAGAAGAACGGTCCAAAAAGTACCAACGAACCTATTTACACATTCAATACTTGCGGAGATTTCAATAAGTATTAAAATACAATATTTAACTATTAAACTGGTAATCAAAGTAGAAGGTTTATCTGTTGCCTGCAATGTAACATCTGTATAAGGAATATTTTTGTTGGTGTGCTAATTCCAAATATGCAAATCTTTTCTTTCTTTCAGATACTGCTTTCAATGGGGACGCTGTTGACAACTTATACAATGGAGCCGTTTTATACCCTTCACTCATATCTCTATATCAGTGGAACTGAGTTTAACTCTGTTGAAGATGAACCACAACGGTGAAGAAGTAAACAATATGGCGTCAACAGCGCGACAATCTAACCTTGTATTGATATTGAGGCTAAACTTGATTTGTTTTTATTGAATTCACCACGATCAGTTTTTACACATTAAATATGGCCAGCTTCTAAGGCTTTCTTATCAAAACATATATTTCTCTATCTGGTTCCTGCTGTATTTTATATATCGTGGTTATGTTCGTTTGATATTTTGTGGAGATTGTATCGAGATACGTGATTTGTACTGTTCTATAGATCTGTCTTAATTGTAATAGGAGCTGGTCTAGAGAGAACTGGGGTTTCGATGAATGCAAATATATGTATCTGAACGTTATGAATATAGAATGATTGTTGTACCATGTTTTCTCCCCAAATATCTGATGTTTTTATAATATTTCCTCTGATATAAGAAGTAAGACTATTATAAGAGAGAACACATTTTATTTTTATATAATTTCAAAATTAACAAATATTCACACTGGGTTTTAAAATCATATGATCTTTTATTCATTACCTAAAATAATTTGAACACAAAAGTTTCAATATAAAATATTACTTTGCTTTTAAAGAAAAATTCATACTATCTATAAATGCTCTAAAGGGTTTTGTCCTAGCCACTCTACAAACTGAAGATCTCTTTGGCAAATTGTGAAGATTTCATTTGTGGATCTCATGAATTAAATTCCGCCCTGGATTGACGAGGGCAATTAGCCTAAAACCAGAATCTCCATTTGGACGCTTCTCAGTTTTCCAAAACTAGTGTTGTAACTTTGTCACCGACCTGAGTCCGTATGTAAGAAATGGAAGCGCTGAAGCAAGACTGTTTCTTTTTAAATATAAAACAAACTTCTATCGTCCTTACTGCGATGAAAAAATATTGTGAGGGCTTGGCTCATCAGTGGTGAACCCTCCCACTGGTTTCGACAATTTAATATTCCAAACCGCTTCTAAAGCTCTAAATATATATATGTCTAGCACTTTCTAATTATTGGTAGAAGAGTATTTAGCCTGAAACATTTGAGTGCGTAGTAGGTTTCCTCAAATTCTCTAATAGTAAAAACTAGGCTACTTCTTGTGTGTGTGTGTTGTGTGTGCGGTGTTCGAAAATGATCCAACAAAGGGCGCATGAAAAAAGGGGGTTAGTATCCGGCGTTCTTGCACCATTACTTGCTTCTGGAGTACTAATTTTAGGCTAGTGTTGTGGCTTTGACCTGAGTCAGCTGTAGTACTGACACTGGTGTTTTGGCTTCGACCTGAGTCTGGTAGAGTACTCTAACTGAAGCCGTGATTTTGACCTGGGCTGTTTGTACAGTGATATTCTTGTGTACCCGTGTGGCGTCGACGTGGAGAAATGTCCAATTCGGCAGCATTTGTGGAACGCGCCAACGCGTGACAACGCAGAAAGATGATTTGGGGCGCAATCGTGTATGATACCAGGTCACCATTATTTTTTATTGAGGTCACTATGGCGGCCCAATGATACGTTGATGTGCTGCGACCAGTGACACTCCCCTCCCTACCTTCAGGGGGGCACCCAATGCCCTTTATCAGCAGGATAACGCCCGACCGCACACTGTTCACATTAGCCAACAAGCTCTTCAAGATGTACATATGCTTCCCTAGCCACCGTGCTCTCCTGACCTCTCACCAATCGAGCACGTTTGGGACATTATTGGAGGCCGTTTGCATGCCTTGATTCAGCCGCGTTCAGGACGCCATTCATAGTCTTATCGACTCACTACCTAGGCATCCGCGATGGTCTTACTTGCTACTGAGCCGACGCAGTTCTCCTCTGTATATTATGAAATAAAGACCACTTATTGTTCGTTCCTGCCTCTCTCTGTTTGCCAAGTTTCATCACTATCTGGCTTCTCTTTCTTGGTGTTTTATTTTAAATGTCATGCAGTGTATATTTGTTTAAATATCGTTGGAACAATATTTTTCCTAACTTTTACACAACCATGAAGTTGCTACATGAACACTGTAATAAAATATTATATAATTCACAAATTGAAAAATTATATATTAAAACTTAACTAGAACATGGCAGCGACCCCTCTTAGAAATCTCTGACTAGTCGAAAGTTTGTGGCTCGAATGTCAATAATAATTCAACAAATTTCGAACATTTTTTAATTCAAACTTGAAAATGGTGGCAAGCATCGAAGTGGCAAGACTCTTAGAACTGAGAATAGAGACTTGGATCAACATGGCAGGGGCTCTTGGAATTGAAAATCGGGACTTGTATCCTCATGGCAGGGGCTCTTGGAACTGAGAATTGGGACTTGTATCGTCATGGCAGGGGCTCTTAGAACTGAGTATTGGGACTTGTATCATCATGGCAGGGATCTTGGAACTGGGAATCAGGAATTTTATCATCATGGCAGGGGCTCTTGGAACTGAGAATCGGGACTTGTATCGTCATGGCAGGGGCACTTAGAACTGAGTATTGGGACTTGTATCGTCATGGCAGGGGCTCTTAGAACTGAGTATTGAGCCTTGTATCATCATGGCAGGGATCTTGGAACTAGGAATCAGGAATTTTATCATCATGGCAGGGGCTCTTAGAACTGAGTATTGGGACTTGTATTATCATAGCAGGGATCATGGAAATGGGAATCAGGACTTTTATCATCATGGCAGGGGCTCTTGGAACTGAGAATAGGGACTTTTATCGTCATGGTAGGGGCTCTCGGAACTGAGACTCGAGACTTTTATCATCATGGCAGGGGCTCTTGGAAATGAGAAATCAGACTATTATCATCATGGCAGGGGCTCTTGGAACTTAGAATCTGGACTTTTATCATCATGGCAGGGGCTCTTGGAACTGAGATTCGGGTCTTTTATCATCATGGCAGGGGCTTTTGGAACTGAGATTCAGGACTTTTATCATCAAGGCAGGACTCCCAGGAGTTGGGAATAGAGTTTTGTATCGTCATGGCAGGTCACTTGGAATTATAAATAGGGACTTATATCGTCATGACTGGGCTTTTTAAATTGAGAATAAGGAATTAGATAGTCCAGGCAGGCCTTTTGAGGAGTTGGGAATTAGAATTACATTCTCAAGGGGCTGGTTCTAATACTTGAACATTTTATTTTCAGCATTTGAGCATGGTTCCTAGATTCCAGGAGAGGATCACGGGCCAGACTGTAGGTTTGCTTCTCCCTAGGCACACCTCAAAGGCCAGCACATCGCCATTCATACAAGAGATAATTAGATGTAGAATTGAAATGATTATGGAAACTTTAGTAAAACTGCCGTCTTTTAATGGTAAATAATGATAGCAAACTAGGGAACTGTACAGACAAGGTCTCAAATCACCCAACTACAAAGTTTTAACAAACCTTGAATTCCCGCACGAACTAGCCGAAAGATCGGGCTAGAACGAACACCCAGTCTAGTACACACAAGGCCCAAGCACGCTTGGACGCCCCAGCTGAACGGACAACGCTAGAACGAACGCGCGAACTAGGCTAGAAAAAACATCCAAGAGCACTGAACGCACTAGAACGCACAGTACGCACTAGACCGCACGACGCCTCCTGGACGAGCGATACGACCTAATACGCATGTACGCGATAGATACGAACAACACCCAAGAACGCCTGAACCAACACTAGGACAGGGCGAACGAACTAACGGGAACGCACAGACAAGAACGCCAAACGTCAAGGACGATAGAATGTACTAGGACTGATTGAACGAACTAGATGACCAGTCGGACCAGAACGAACGAGTCCCTGGAAAATTCGACCAAAATAGTTTGACAAACCTTGAATTCTCGCACGAACTAGCCGAAAGGTCAGGCTAAAGCGAACAACCAGTCTAGTATATGGAAAGCCAAGCACGCCTAGACCTCCCAGCTGAACGGACAACGCTAGAACGAACGCGCGAACTAGGCTAGAACAAACATCCAAGAGCATTGCACGCACTAGAACGCACAGTACGCACTAGACCGCACGACGCCTCCTGGACGAGCGATACGACCTAATACGCATGTACGCGATAGATACGAACAACACCCAAGAACGCCTGAACCAACACTAGGACAGGGCGAACGAACAAACGGGAACGCACAGACAAGAACGCCAAACGTCAAGGACGATCAAATGAACTAGAACTGATTGAACGAACTAGTAGGCTGCAAGGACCAGAGCGAACGAGTCCCTTGAATATTCAACCAAACTGTTTTAACAAACCTTGAATTCCCGCACGAACTAGCCGAACAGTCAGGCTAGAACGAACAACCAGTCTAGTACACGGAAGGCCAAGCACACCTGGACGCCCCAGCTGAACGGACAACGCTAGAACGAACGCGCGAACTAGGCTAGAAAAAACATCCAAGAGCACTGAACGCACTAGAACGCACAGTACGCACTAGACCGCACGACGCCTCCTGGACGAGCGATACGACCTAATACGCATGTACGCGATAGATACGAACAACACCCAAGAACGCCTGAACCAACACTAGGACAGGGCGAACGAACTAACGGGAACGCACAGACAAGAACGCCAAACGTCAAGGACGATAGAATGTACTAGGACTGATTGAACGAACTAGATGACCAGACGGACCAGAACGAACGAGTCCCTGGAAAATTCGACCAAAATAGTTTGACAAACCTTGAATTCTCGCACGAACTAGCCGAAAGGTCAGGCTAAAGCGAACAACCAGTCTAGTATAAGGAAAGCCAAGCACGCCTAGACCTCCCAGCTGAACGGACAACGCTAGAACGAACGCGCGAACTAGGCTAGAACAAACATCCAAGAGCATTGCACGCACTAGAACGCACAGTACGCACTAGACCGCACGACGCCTCCTGGACGAGCGATACGACCTAATACGCATGTACGCGATAGATACGAACAACACCCAAGAATGCCTGAACCAACACTAGGACAGGGCGAACGAACTAACGGGAACGCACAGACAAGAACGCCAAACGTCAAGGACAATCAAATGGACTAGGAGTGATTGAACGAACTAGGCGACTGGACGGACAAGAACGAACGAGTCCCTAGAAAAGCTGATCACACTAGTTGATTATATGAACTAGTGTGAAGAACATACCAGAAATCCCGCGCGAAATAGGTGGTAGATGGACTAACAATGAATAAATTGAATGCCTCAGAACACATCCAAACTAGCTCAACAAATGAAATAAACAGCCAAAAGATCTTTAAAGAATGAATGAACTAGTTATGCAACCAGAGACTGATGATTCGACTGACAAGATCCAAGCTAAAATCTACCAAAAAGAAAAACTAAACGCTGAAAACCTGATACTGAACAATTAGGCTGACATAATCCAAACTAAAATCTATCAAAAAGACAGAAAATGAACAATGCAGCTAGAAATTTGAAACTATTATGAAGAGAGAAACTGAACTATGATACCCGACACACACAGATTCCAATACAACTTTAACCACAATATATACATATAAAAAGAATAAATTAAACTGGAGCATACAAAAGATTTTGCTAGCTACCCGAGTTTTCCGTTAAAACGACGATAGAGGCCAGATTATTAGGTGGCTCCAAGTAGTTTCATATCTTGGGAGAATTTCTAGCGATGTGTAGATGAGGTTGGGAGTTCCTAATACAATGAACGTCTGAAATCATTGGTGTTGGAAAGTTCGGTAGATGAAGTGGTAGTCCACGGTTTAATCTTCATTTTGGCATTGAAAGCAAATCTATCACGTTTCAAAGTTTTTGCGTAGTATTTTTAAATGTATCCGTGAACGGTCAGGATGGTTGTTGAAGTGCATCATGTTTTATTCTTGGAAGTATTATGAGAAAAATATCGATTTCTATTCTTGGCGAGCTTATTTTTCTTATTGCGCGCGACATTTTTGGAAGGGTCGTGAGAGACAATGATAAGTTAGAACTTGACTGCTATAGGACCGCTAGATCGTTTCCCAAAATACTGTTGTGACCTTTGACCTAGAAGAGTTGCACATTTGATGTGTACGATGTAGGATACAGATGATTTCTACGAGGTGAGATCCAAGAAATGCACATGCCAGGAAGAAATGCTTGTGACAGTTTGAGGCAATTCGGAAAATTCCATATAAGTAAATCTGTAAAGTTTTTGTTACGCGTAAATATGGCGAACACTTATGCTTGGGAGTAATGATGGATTTGAGGTGTATAGGTCTTAAGGAAAAGTGTAGAGAGATAACTTCAGCTCCTTCTGTGGACTGGAATCCACCGATATATTTGATGGTTACATTTTCATTTTGTAAAATTTTATAAACTCCGAAAAAGAGGATAGGGAATTAAGGAAGGGCTTGGAGATGATCCATATGGTCCAGTGGTCGGCAACGTGTCGCTCGCGATCCACATGCGGCTTATTTATGCGAGTATTTATAGTTGGCAAGAAAAAAATTCATGGCTCTTTAAAAACTCGAAATTTTATAAATTGTGATTTTTGACTCTTCCTACTCAAAAGGTTGACGAACTGTAAATATAGGCCAATTTTCAAAGTTTTCAAATACTGATGGTTATCCTTTACGAGATGTCGAGAAGATTGCAGCTTGTATAGAAACAACTTTGCAGCTATGTAGACGGACCACATCTGATGTCTGTTCTGGCAAACTTTAGTTAGTGTAGATTACGAGGTTCGCGAGCACCATTGGGCGCGTCTGCCCTTACATCCATTTGGGAGAACATCCATTTGGTAGTTGGTTTGATCAGAACTAATTGATGATCGACTTTAACGTCGTAAATAAGCCTTTGAAGGATCCAATGGCATATTAACGCTCTTAAATAAGAGCCACTCGACCAAAAAGTGGATGCCGGCAAGGCAACTTCTATATTCACCATTTTAACACTGTTGTCGATATGTTTGTTGAAATTCCTCTTGGTACCGAAAATGATGTCTGGAATTCGAATGGTTCTATTGATAGTAGTGATATTTGTCTACTTCCAACAAATCAATACGTTTGTGTTTTCTCTGGATTTACCACGTTCTTTTCCCTGCCTTCTACACCATTAAGAATATTTGTAGTCGGGGTTTATTTGAACAATGGGAAGTGTACGTGGTACTGGTATGATAATAGTATCTCCACAGGAGATCCAATTTTTCCCTATTTGATTTTCTAGAGTCCACAATTTTCTCTTGCAAATATATCGGAGTTAAACGGACATATATATGAGCTGCTCTTTGTGTGACTCCTAATGAAAAGAGGGTTGCCTAATAAGCACTGTAGAGTTTTCTTTCGTTGAAATATTGTTCTGAATCAACTCTTCAGATTATTTGACACCTTTGAAGGTTTCAATGATGGATTGTCTATGAACTGCGTCAGTTGTCGACTGATTACAAAATTAATGACAGGGGTTTTATCGTTATTATTAATGTTTTAGTCGATTGAGTTATTGGTGGTTTTAAGAGCGTTTTCATCTGAAGAGCGAGGTACAAATCCAAATTTAAATGGGGAGAACCATTATATCGGTCTGCTAACCGTTGTAATCGATCTAGAATGCCGCGCTTCCACATATATTTTGGCTAGCGATTTGAGCTGGTAATAGGGAGGAAACTGTCTAAAGGGCGAGCTGCAGTACTGTTTGATTGGGTATGAGGACCAAGAGGCTAATTTTCCTGAATGGTTGAAAGACAATACATGGCTGAGAGTCTTTGGCGAAATGTTTTGTCATTAGCGGGTGCAAGGTGACTCTTTAAGAAAAAGCTGAGTGGTTAGGGCTAGGAGATTTCCTGAGTCCACAAAATTGCACGGAGGACTTGAGCGCCAGTGAAATCTGGTTCTGAGGAGATAGTAGAATACGTTGTGGATTGAAGCGGTATAATCGATGCTCCAGGTGGGCAAACATGCTTCAGAATTTGGTGACAGGTTTTTCCAGGTGTGTATGGGTTCTACATTTGTATTTGAGTAATACCGGTATTCTCTGGGTAGTTCGTTCTTCGGACATAGTTATTTGTATTAAATTCCAAACTACCCCGAATGAATGTCTTCATTTAGAGTTTATAAAATAAATTTGCACAATGGGTATCATTTATTTCACATTTAAACGACTAGCTTTGAAACACTTCAAAGGCCAATTTCCCTGGAATTTGACCAACAAGCTTGTGGCAACAATATATTTATAATCATATATCATAGATTTTCTTAAAACGCGTTATCGGTGCATGTTTTTTTTTAACATCTCAATTTAACTTTCAGCTTGTTAGGACATGCATTGCGGATAATTCGAAAAGTTTCTTATATGATGTGTTAAGGTATAGGAGTTGTAGGGCCAAAACTTCACTTCGGAATTTAGTCAAGGCTTGAATGGTCAGTTAAACTTCTTTTCTTGTAGATGCACTGCAGGTTAATGGAAGGGTCATAGTAAAAACCTTGATTCACTTGGTTGATTACTGGGAGGAGGGGGGGGGGGTTATTTCAGCATTGAGACTGCATGTGGGAGTGAATGTCGTGAAGACTCTCCAACAAGTTGATTCTGCTCAGGATTTATATCTTGATAACGCTAATATTTCTTGAATGATGGTTAGAGAGAATCTGTGATGGTAATTTCCGGCAGACATGTTCTAGGGGCTGCGGTGGCTAGAAACGAAGGTTACATCGATGAAGAATGACTTACATCCACTGGTCTAATACTCGGGAGGTCCCAGGAATTGTAGGTTGGTGGGCGTGGAAGAATTTTCCAGACCGCGGAATGTCTCGAAGCTCCAGGTTGACCGCTGGCCTCCATTCCCGGAATACATGATAGCGCACATCTGGTGAAGATGGATTCAAGACTGGAGATAATAACATAATCTGCGATGCCATGGTTCTAATAGGTTAAAAAGGCTAGAGGGATTGAACTAAAAGTAATTACCCTGTATAGGATAATCCTTTAAACCCTGTATAACTGTTCCTGAGCAGACGTAGTTTCAAACTGAGGCAAAGATTAAGTAGGGGAACTGGAGGATTGTTGTAAAAGAATATATTTGGTACTCTGTCTATCATCATACTATTAATTAGAAACCATGATGCCTACTCAACCTCCGTCTCTTAATTACTGTTTTTATATATATTCAATAAATAATAATATGTATTAAAGAGCAACTACTCATTAGTTCTATCAACTCCAAAAAGTGGACACGAGGATAATTTGAAGACATCAAGCCTTCAACTAGAAGGCTTAGGTTTATTTTTGTTTTGCTCACGTCAGAGGCGCTGCGTTCTAATAATTAAAAATTAAATTTCAAATATTGAATACCTGATTTTTGTTGTTTTTTGTTCACTTCAAAGAAAAACAAATGGATGCGAATCAACTCAAGGAATTCATGCTCGCTTTCCAAAATCAACAGTAGCAATTCCTTTCAGAAATATTATCTATGCAGTAAAAGCATTCGCAATCACAATCTAAATCATCAATCTAAAAATCAAAATATTGCTGACTTCATTGTGCACTCAGACGCAATATAATGTTTTGTGAACTTTTTTCACCATGTGAGATTGAAAATTATCGATTGCAGATATAATTTGAGGGCTCAATTTGTACAACCCAATTCGTGAACAAATATTATAATCAAATTTGGTCACTCTCAATGAAATTACAAAAAGAGCACTTGAAGCATCAAAAATCGATAGTCAAGAACTTCCCAAAAGCCCTTCAATATATATAATTCAATGGGGAGATCAATAGAATATAAAGGGATCGCTCGAAGTTCGATCTCAAAATCTTGACAACGACTTCTCAAAGTAAACAGAATTTAGTAAAAGGTCAAATTCAAGCTCAAAAATTGATTTTGAAAACCTAATTTAAATGGTCTCTCACTCCCCTGCGGCCGAGATACTAACATTTCAAAATATTGCAGATCTAAGCATGAAACACTCAAATGTACCGCATGCAAGAAAACAGGTCATACCAAAAAGACATGTATTCAAACAAATCTAAGAGAAAACCCCCATCCATCCAAAAAAACTGATCGAATAATATTTCACATGAAGATTACCATTCTTGTGGCATAAATAAATTTTTGACATATATCAAAACTGGCAACACAGATCAAAATACCTCGCCAAATATTACGTCTATGTGAGCATCAAAGGTAAAAAGGGAAATTCGAAGTAAACTCTGGTGCCGGATATATCTTTATGCCTCAGTATAAGTTCTCTAGGCTCAACATCAAAGTACAAATTCAATTTTCAAACACCGCCTTCAGATCATATACTGGTAATATTTAGTAACAGATGTAGAAGTGAAGGTTTTGTGGAACACCAGGGAAGGACATTGTATGAAGAACTCAATACTAATATGAAATATCAAACAGCAGGTACTGGTGACGATGAAAGGAGTCATTCGTGAAAACCAATTATCCACCAATTATATCACTTACACCAGTCATCTTTAAGGATGGAATTTACAGGCATTGATAAAGGCTTGCAGAGCTTCAACATCAGTGTCACGTTTTATCCCTTACAACAATAAATTTTGGAAATAAAAAGTCACAAGGTACTAGGTCTGGTGAATATGGTGGATGATTGACTAATTGGACACCAGAGTTGGCTAAAAAGTCTAATGTTTGGGCTGAGATGTGCGATCTTGCATTGTCATGGTGTCGAACGACTCCTCTAAGTTGGGCTCTTGGTCTGCTTTGCTTGAATTTTCAAATATTTCTGGAAGGCATTTTGTTGTATACCAGTCACAATAAACTGTCTTTCGATCTTCTAATTTCACAATATCAATGAAACAACTTTTTCTAAAAAAAATAAGTCACCATTTGTTTTCCAACACTTCGAGCTATGCGAACTTTCTTACGAGGAGAATATTTTGAAGAGCACCAAAAATAAGATCGCCGTTTTGTTTCTGGATCAAAATTGTAAATCCATGTTCGTACTTTTTTGATCTTATATAAGTAAAAATCTAACCAGCTCAATTTTTCTTGGGTCACTGTTGTTGGTGTTCAATCTGAACGAGGTTCATCTTCATGGTTAGGTTTTCCAAATTTACATTCATTAAACCAATTAAAAGCTTATAATAGTAGGAGCTTCATCTCCTGAGGCTTTCATCAATCTTTCATTGTGATTCTTCAGAATGTAAATTACTTTTATAATAAAAAAGATCATGGCGCGTAAACCTTCTCCAGAGAATTCCATTGTGTCTGAGATGCAATGTTTAGATATTACCGCTGCAAAGTCGAGTATTAAGAATTGTTATTGCTATTTTATATAAATGTTTATTTTAGGTGAATAATACATGTAAAATTTAATGGTATAGTTTATTTTTTAATATTTTAATTATTTTATTGATTACAAAAGCCTTTGGAGTGACCCTTGTAAATACCCCTATAAGCTATGATAAAATACATATTATAGATTACTGGGGATCTCTTCAAAAATATAATGATAGGTTATAAAACTCATTATTGAGATAAAAACTTTGACTTCTGGGAATGAGTTCCTTTTAAAAAATTTATTTATATATAGGGTAAAAAATGTTGGGTTTGGATTCAGCATGGCTTCAAGTAAAACATTATGCGCCAACAAAGCCATCTACATAGAAATGTTAGGTTTGGATTCAGCATGGCTTCAAGTAAAACATTATGTGCTAACAATGCCATGTATAGGGAAATGTTGTGTTTGTATTCTATATGGCTTCAAGTGAAACATTATGTGCTAACAATACCATGTACAAAGAAATGTTGTGCTTGGATTCTGCATGGCTTCAAGTAAAACATTATGTGCTAATAGTGCCATGTACAAGGAAATGTTGGGTTTGGATTCTGCATGGCTTCAAATAAAAATTTTGTGCTTACAGTGCTATGTACAGGGAAATGTTGTCTTTGGATTCTGCATGACTTCAGGTAAACATTATGTGCTAAAAATGCCATGTACAGGGAAATGTTGTGTTTGGATTCTGAATGGCTTCAAGTAAAACATTATGTGCTAACAGTGCCATGTACAGGGAAATGTTGTGTTTGGATTCTGTATGGCTTCAAGTAAAACATTATGTGCTAACAATGCCATGTACAGGGAAATGTTGTGTTTGGATTTTGCATAGCTTCAAGTAAACATTATGTGCTAACAATGTCATGTAAAGGGAAATGTTGTGATCTGATTCTGCATGGCTTCAAATAAAAATTTTGTGCTTACAGTGCCATGTACAGGGAAATGTTTTCTTTGGATTCTGCATGGCTTCAAGTAAAACATTATGTGTTAACAATGCCATGTACAGGGAAATGTTGTGTTTGGATTCTGAATGGCTTCAAGTAAAACATTATGTGCTAACAGTGCCATGTAAAGGGAAATGTTGTGTTTGGATTCTGTATGGCTTCAAGTAAAACATTATGTGCTAACAATGCAATGTACAAAGAAATGTTGCGTTTGGGTTCTGCATGACTTCAAGTAAAACATTAGGTGCTAATCATGTCATGTACAGGGAAATGTTGTGATCTGATTCTGCATGGCTTCAAATAAAAATTTTGTGCTTACAGTGCCATGTACAGGGAAATGTTTTCTTTGGATTCTGCATGGCTTCAAGTAAAACATTATGTGCTAACAATGCCATGTACAGGGAAATGTTGTGTTTGGATTTTGCATAGCTTCAAGTAAACATTATGTGCTAACAATGTCATGTAAAGGGAAATGTTGTGATCTGATTCTGCATGGCTTCAAATAAAAATTTTGTGCTTACAGTGCCATGTACAGGGAAATGTTTTCTTTGGATTCTGCATGGCTTCAAGTAAAACATTATGTGTTAACAATGCCATGTACAGGGAAATGTTGTGTTTGGATTCTGAATGGCTTCAAGTAAAACATTATGTGCTAACAGTGCCATGTACAGGGAAATGTTGTGTTTGGATTCTGTATGGCTTCAAGTAAAACATTATGTGCTAACAAAGCAATGTACAAAGAAATGTTGCGTTTGGGTTCTGCATGACTTCAAGTAAAACATTATGTGCTAACCATGTCATGTACAGGGAAATGTTGTGTGTATATGCTATGTGAGAAATAAATATCACTGACCAAATCTGGATAATGGAGGAAAGAGGACGGGATCTCTCCACTATCTTGGATCCTAGAACAAAAGCATAGCTCAAGATAAGTGTCTTTTAAGTTTTGAAAGTGAACAAATATATTGACGTATATATTGAATATATATAAAGAATTATTTTTGATGTAACTGAAACCTGGTCCCACTATTTACTTAACTTAGCTGTAGACGATTTTGAGTTTTACCAATCCCCAGCTGTTAAACCTTCGAACCGAGGGAGAAGCTCTGGAGGAATTCTTGTAGGAATTAGAAAGGAAATCCATGGCTTAATCTACAAAGTTGAAATTGAGCCTAAATGGATATCGGTTATATTTAGACTGGTTTCAATAGCAGACTCACCCCTAGTGTGTACAATATTTGTTTACTTACCCCCAAGCGAATTACAGCTAGAAAATCTAAAAAAATTGTTTTGCTATGTTGAAAATAAAATGCAACAAGGATTCGAAATAGTTTTAGGCGGTGATTTAAATATTCGCATTGGCTACTTGGGTGCTTTCCACAACTTGTTCCAGATCCCAGCTATGCTTTCTGCCTACCGTACCTCCAGAGATCCAACCGTGTCCCCCCTGGCTGAGACTCTCGTCGATTTCCTTGATGAAAAATCCCTCACTATACTAAACGGAAGATCTATTAGTGATAAAAACGGATGCTATACTTTTATCTCACAACAGGGGTCTTCAGTGTAAGACTTATTCATGGTTTCTCCTGCACTACTGGAACTTGTTCTTGACCTAAATATCGAAAGTTTGCCTTACCTTGATCATTTACCACTTATTCTAAAACTAAACGGATCAGACAATACAAAAGCGAAAAGCCTACCTTTAGAGTATATTCCTGTAATAAATTACCTTGTCAATAAATAAAGCTTCGACATATGAACTTTGTCTCGAAGACCTAAATGCTCTCCAACTACCGGAAGACGCCTCAATAAATATATGTGCTGACACTCTTACTAGCAGGATTCAAACATCAATGGTGAGAGCAGGAATGCTAACAAAGGGAAGAGCGGATAGTTCGCGGTATAAGCCATGGTTTGACGGGGAATGTTATACAGCAAAATAATATATGAAAAAAAAAATCTCAAGTTATATTTGACTCTCAATACTCCTATTTACAAAGATTTATTTATTACGAGTAAACGCAAATATATATCATTGCTCAAATACAAAAAGAACAAATACTCTGATTCTGTTCAAGCTGCCCTTAGCAATGTTAGGGACTCTGCCAAATTTTGGAAAATAATTGCGTCCTTTGAGAAACGGAATAGCACAAAAAGAAATATTGACATCTCAGAGTGGGAATCCTTTTATCAGGGTTTATAAATAATTATAATTAATTATAAATAATAAATGAAGCTATAAAAGCCCTACCTGAGAATAGTTTAATCCTTTTATCTAACTTATTCAATAAAGGATTAACTAAATCCCAAGTTCCTTCAAAGTGGTCAAAAACCATCATCCAACCAATGTTCAAATATGGTGATCCAAATACACCATCAAATTATAGGGGCATTGCCCTTATAAGCAACTTGTCAAAACTTCTTACATCCATATTAAAAAATAGACTAAGTAATTGGATTGAAAATATATCTTCATAGCGGAAAACCAGGCAGGAGTCAGAAGGGGCTACTCGAGCCAAGACCTATCTTCACGCTTACATCACTAATCCAAATGACATTAAACCGCGAATGGAAGAAACTTTACGCATTCTTTGTTGATCTTAAAAAAGCGTTTGATACAGTTCCACATCTACTATTATAGAGAAAGCGTGCGCTTGTTGTTTAAGTGGGCGCGATTTATCAAACTTATACAGAACTAGTATGCTCAAATGATGGCAGCGGTCAGATGGAACGGCTCTTTTACAGAATTTATCAAAATACAATCAGGTGTTCTTCATGGTGAACCTCTTCACCGTATTTATTTATCATTTTCATTAACGATCTGGTTGCTACGCTGAATGATTCTGACCTACCAGGTATATACTTACCGCGCCATGGAACTATACACCTCCTCCTGTTCGCGGATGATATAGTCCTCTTTAGTGAATCCAAGATAAATCTCCAAATAAAGATTAATTTAATAAAAATATATTTTGTGGAAAATGGTTTAACTCTGAACCAATCCAAGTCTAAAATCGTAGTGTTTCGAAATGGAGGCCGCTTGGCCAGATCTTTGGTTTTGGAGCCAACAACCCTTGACAATATCCTCAAAATATACTATCTTGGCTACCCCTTAACTACCAAGAATCCAACTGCTTACGTGGCGCAGCACTTTAAAGGCAAAGCATTGGTTGCTACAAACGAAGTATGGAGAATACTATCTAAGTCAAGAAACAAATCGTTCGGAGCAGTGATGAAACTACTTGACTCCATAGTTTTATCCACGTTGTTATACTCGGCCCCACTGTGGGCGACAAATCAGATAGGAGTTGTACACCAGATCCAGGATATTTTCCTACGGCGATTTCTTGACCTTCCCAAATTTACTCCGGGCTACATCTTACGAACAGAACCGGAAGGATGTCCCTTGAATTAAACATTACTAAATTGATTCTAAAGTTCTGGATACGGATTTTAAAAATGGACAGGTCAAGTTTACCCTATGTTTGTTTGTCCCAGCTCTGGAAAGTTTCAATTGTGGGAAAAGCGGGAAACAACTTTATTCATAACCTGAATAACATCATTGACTACAGGGGTTTTTCCTTTCTTAAGAACTGTGAAGATTATATGGTGTGCGAGGAGAAATGCCTAGAATTATTCAAACCCCAGTGGACCAGCTACTCCAATTTGACCGAGCTAAGATACAAACTTCAACTCATTTTATTCACTACCAATCTCTAAGTAGCTCCTTTATGACGGAGGACTACTTACTATCAAACCTCCCTTTGAAAATTAAACGATTTATAGCCCGTCAAAGGATTCTATGGCTATTTTTCCCCGAGTATATCACGGGATTTTGGAACAGCGACCCTTTAAATCGCTACTTCTGCAATGTTGGCATCCAAGACAATTTGGTCCACTATCTATTCCATTGCCCATTCCTACATGAAAAGAGACTGAAAATTCGCGAAATTTCGGGGCTAACTCACTACAATGAACAACATGTATATAACATTTTTACTACTCTTCTGCTGAATAAAACATTTGTTTATAAATATTTTAAATTTTTCAAGGCGATTGATAACATAAGAGAAGAAGTGCTCAACTCCACAGACAACGGCTGATTGCTCCCCCTCCCCTCTAAATTGCTTTTCCTCCTCACGCATGTACATATATAACCTTTTAGGGGAATCCCCTTTTGAGACAATAGTGTCTTAATAAAGGTTTTTGTTGTTGTTGTTGTATATATAAATAATTAAATGTCAAAGAAATTTAAAATTGTTATAAAAATAATCTAGAACTTGAGATCTGTTTATAAAGCAAGGATAAAATTGTCTCGAAAAGTTGCAAAAAAGAGAATAACATTGAAACCATCAGGAAAAATCTTGATATCAACAACAACAACAACAACAACAAAAAGCCTTTATTTAGGGTCACTGACCCTATACAGGATTCACCAGAGGTATGCATAAGAACAAAGCAGTGAGACAAAGGAAACAACGATATAGACAGAAGAAAAAGAAAAAAAAAAGAGAAAAAACGAGAAACAGAAAGAGGGAGGCAAGAAAAACAACACAAAAAGAGTAGCAGTAAGAAAGTGAGGAGTGAGTGTCACTTGGCCTTTTTCTGAGATATGGACTTGTGGAAACCATAAAACGCCGTAGCAATATACTTATTCTGGGTCATATTGTCAATTATTGATGGAAGTGAAGCACAGAGTTTCCCAGTTTTGAGCATAAGGGTTCTTCTTTCTTCTTTCAGAGCAGAGCAATCAAAAATATAGTGAGTGATTCCCGTTTTTATTTTGAATTACAGAAGGTACAAATCAGGTCCTCAACGCAGAGAATCTTGGTGTGGTTTTCTCTAAAAAAACTTGAAAGTATTCTAACTTGTGCGAGTAGTCTTACAACCGGGAAAGGAAAATCCCCTTAAAGGTATCCCTCCGTCATGAAAGATATGTGAATGTCTTTGTAGTGAGAGTATAGCTTAGATTTATCCATTCTTGTAAGGTCGTTTTGTATAGATTGGTCTGCCGCTGTTTTTAAGAGCCCTGTAATCGCGCTCCTCAGCGTTTCAGGATCATCACAGGAAAAAGTGCAGGGGATCCATTATTGTTAAGCAGATATCTTGATATCATTAGTTCAATGATGTTCCTGGAATTGTTGGAAGGAAACCAAAGTCTATATTCAAACCATGGATATGTTTTCTATACAGCGCTTTCTTCAATTTACAAATATTCCTTTTTAAAGAAAATAATTCTGAGAGGAAAGAATAAAATAATTAATATTCTCTAAATATCAATCTCCTTAGATATATATGCCAAAAAGGGATAAGAATCCAAGAACATCATGGAGAAATATGTTGTTTTTTTTTAATTTCTTATAACTTTCAATATATCAATATGGTTTATTTTTCTAAATAATAATCTTCCCATAAATATAGTACAAAAATAAAGAACAAAAATTAACTTTTTGTAAAAATATTTACTCTTAAAAAAAAAAGAAAAAACCATAGAAAAAGTTTAAAATATTTTAATTATTTCAAATTTCAATTTCTAAATTATTAAAATTCGAATGAATGAAAATACAACGTCATCAACTATAAAAATAATTCCCTAGGATGTTCTTTTTTATTAACAAAATATTATTGATGATGGCTAGGATAGAGAGAGATATGTGAAGGCCATTCCCGGCAGACATGTTCTAGTGACTGTGGAATTTAGAGTGGTTGAAACTAAAGTTACAATGATCGAGGACAACTTACGTCCGATTCTCCATGTCTACTGTACGGGGACACTCAGATATTATAGGTTGGTGAGCTTGGAGGAAACCTTCAGACTGGCGCCACGGAATGCTCGGAAATTCCAGGTTGAGCGTTGACGTCCATTCCAAGAATACATAAGAGCTCACATCTAGTGATGGTGGGTGGAGAGAAAGTCACAATCTGCGATGCCACGGTTCAAGTAAAACATTATGTGGTAGCAATGCCTTGTACAGGGAAATGTTGTGTTTATATAGATTTTGTATGGCGTCAAGTAAAACATCATGTGGTAGCAATGCCAGGTACAGGGAAATGTTGTGTTTATATAGATTTTGTATGGCTTCAAATAAACATTATGTGGTAGCAATGCCAGGTACAGGAAAATGTTGTGTTTATATAGATTTTGTATGGCTTGAAGTAAAACATTATGTGGTAGCAATGCTAGGTACAGGGAAATGTTGTGTTTATATAGATTTTGTATGGCTTCAAGTAGAACATCATGTGGCAGCAATGCCAGGTACAGGGAAATGTTGTGTTCATATATATTTTGTATGGCTTCAAGTAAAACATTATGTGGTAGCAATGCCAGGTACAGTGAAATGTTGTGTTTATATAGATTTTGTATGGCTTCAAGTAAAACATCATGTGGTAGCAATGCCAGGTACAGGGAAATGTTGTGTTTATATAGATTTAGTATGGCTTCAAGTAAAACATTATGTGATAGCAATGCCAGGTACAAGGAAATGTTGTGTTTATATAGATATCGTATGGCTTCAAGTAAAACATTATGTGATAGCAATGCCAGGTACAGGGAAATGTTGTGTTTATGAAGATTTTGTATGGCTTCAAGTAAAACATTATGTATAGGGAAATGTGTGTATATGCGAAGAGATAAATAAATATCACTAACCACTAATCTGCATAATGAAGGAAAGAGAAAGGCAATCTCCAAGATCTTGAATCCTAAAACAAAAGCTTAGCTAAAGAAAAGCTTTTTTTTAAATTTGAATTTGAAATGTGATATATCAAAGGAAACTAAAGGTTTTCCAAAATATAAAATATCAAGTAAATTGATATTATAAATATTCTAGACGCCCTGATTAGGTCTAGACACCATTAAGTGTCAAAGAGTTTAAAGAAAGAGAATAAACTTTAAAAAGAAAGCATTAGAGTAAACGTTTTAATATCATTAATTAAAATGATTTTCCTCGAAGTATTAGGCTCATTTCATTCCTAGAGAAATATATTCGATGTTATAATATTTTCCACCTAGTCTGCTAGAGTAAATGTAATAAAATAGCTTTATATAAAAATAAAACAAAAAGTCTAACATAATTTTGTACTCGAAAACACATCTCTGAAATTATATAAATACAAAGTCACCAACTGCGAAAATATGGAAAGCCAACTAAATTACTCTCCTTATTCAAACTATGGCACTCTTCATTTCTGAGCGACTTCGAGTCGTAATGATGCTATTCACTATTTCAAATACTTCAATGTTAAAAAACATTTCAAACTCCGTTTTTAAGCGAGAGAAATCCCGTTCTGTTTTCTGAAATTCCATGATAGATTTGTAACCTCCTGTTTTTATTGAATCATAAAATTTCAGTATATCTTAATGAAAACATGCTCATAATAAGATATTTTCATAAAAGTTTTATTGCTTAAATTATTGTAACTTTCGGAACAAATGTTCGCAAAGGGTTTATAAATTTTGTAAAATTTGTTTCTCTATAAAATCAATAAGCGCGAGTTTGCAGGTTGAGTTATATGGGGTTGGAGTGAAAGTGAGAATTCCATGATTATTGTTTTATTTTGATAAGAGCCAAATTTATTGTTGTCCATCAAGTTATAATTGCCAAATTCTATTTTATTATTCGTGGTCCTTTCTATCTTATTTTCCGATTGCTCTTTCTGAGCGAGATCATCTACTTTGAAATGGGTATATTCAAAAATAGAGTCAATTATCTTTTATTTGATTATTTATTGATTACTCTTTATTTTAAGAATTTGAAATATCGTGTTTTTCTTCTATCAAGTTTTGATTATAATTTATCTTTTTAAATTCAATAGGGTTCTTGAGACAGCTTTCAAGTCAGGAAGCAATAGTTTAATGGATCTTTTACTCATTGCCCCAACTTACATTTTTTTGGGGATTTACAAATAAGACGATCTCATATTTAGAGTTTTAAAGCTTCAATTTTTATCGTAAAAGAAGTTACCTAAATAAGTTTCCATATGTGAGAAATTCTTGAGTTCCGTTGGAATGAATGTTCTGAGTCTCCTGGAGGAAAACGGGCGACCAGCGGTTTCAAAATATTGAAATATTTAATAAATAATATTATTTAAATATATTTTCAAGATTATATATATATATATAAAGTGAGAATTTTATTCATATAAATTTGTATTTGAAAGAGTTCAAAACAAACCATTGTTAAATATTTATATGGGGGAACGATATTTTAATTATCTTCACTATTAATTCTGAAAAATAATAAATTTATTTTAAAAAGTGTGTAAATATAGGAACCTATAGCTACTGTAGAGTCACTTGCCTCCGGTGAGAGACAACTCGCAATGAAGAGAGAGACCTTTGGCCTCTTCAAGCGATATGTAAGGTAGCCTTAAAGGGAAAATTATTATTATTAATTTCTCTCCATAATTACCTTTGAGGTTTCCACACCTTGGCCAACGATATTTAATCATTCCTATCCTATAGAGGTCTCTGTGTCGAGTGTCAAAATAGATTTTCACAGCAGAGATGACGCCAAAAACGATTACCCCAAGCCATTTTTAAGGTTGACTAAAGATGGTAGTTTCTAGGTGATAAGTCTGGTGAGTAGGTTGGGTGCGTTGCAACAATATGTGGAGTGTAGTCATTGCGACATTGTCTTACTGGAGGAGTAGCTATTTGCTGACCAACTGCTGTCTATATATCCGTATTTCCTCCCTAAACTTTTGCAGTAGCTCTGTATAATAGCTCGTTTGGATTTTTATACTATTGAAAAATAATATAATTTGGGTGCAAATATTTTCCTCTTCCTCCCGCCAAAACTACTTATCGTTGAAGAATTTCCCATGAATGGGTATAAATATAGATGAAGATATAGTTTAGCATTGAAAAATTAAAATATTTCTGTAGTTCTCTGCTCTCAACACTGAGGGATAATACTGGTAGGCTAATACATGAATTTTATCGGTTTCTATTTTGTATATAATGTTTTGGAAATAAAAATGATCTAGCTAATTAAGGACTCCCTAACAAAACGTGGCTGAACTGTTCCTGGATACTTCCGGGATGAAACCAGGTCACTCAGCAAGTTTGGAATGAAATGTATCACGCATCCATGGCAAGAGTTGGCAGCCCAAAGGCTACTCAGGTCGCCATTTTACAGCTTGTTTATAAAGTATTTGATGCTCCTGTATCACCCAGAACCATTACCCACCGAATGACCGCGATGGTCTGAACCTACGGCGACGTTAAGAAGAACGGTCCAAAAAGTACCAACGACCTAAACACATACGAGGTGTGTTCAAAAAGTATCGCGACTTTTGTGTTTTTTCAAAAATTATTTATTTATTCATGAATACCTTTTTTGTCCCCTTCAAAGTAATCCCCATGAGATATTATACACTTGTGCCAACGGGTTTTCCAATCTTCGAAGCACTTGAAAAAATCATTTTAAAAATTTGTTCAGCTCCTCCTTCGATGCCGTCTTTATCTCGTCAAGCGTAGCGTAACGTCGTCCTTTCTTGGGCCTCTTCAGTTTAGGGAACAAGAGAAAGTCACAGGGGGGCAGATCTGGGGAATACGGTGGCTGCGGCATCATTAGTGTGTTGTTTTTGGCCAAAAGGTCGCGCACAAGCAACGATGTGTGAGCAGGGGCGTTATCGTGGTGCAAAAGCAAATTTTTGTTCTTCCACAAATCCGGGCGTTTCTGGGGGATTGCTTCGCGCAAATTGCGCATAACTTGCAGGTAATATTCCTTATTGACCGTTCTACCCTGTGGCAAGAACTCATGATGCACCACGCCCCTCCAATCGAAGAAAACTGTCAGCAAAACTTTCACATTCGACCGAACTTGGCGCGCTTTTTTCGGTCTTGGTTCGTGCGGCAGCTTCCAGTGAGATGATTGAGCTTCGGTTTCCACGTCATAACCATAAACCCACGCTTCGTCACCAGTTATGACCCTCTGGGGCAAATTTGGGTCGTCGCGGACAGAGTCCAACATCTCATTAGCAATGTTCATGCGATGCTCTTTTTGGTCGCAATTGAGCAATTTTGGTACGAATTTCGCGGCGACCCGTCTCATGACCAAATCATTGATAAAAATCGAATGGCACGAGCCAATCGATATGTTCAGGTCCTCAGCAACTTCTCTAACGGTGATTCGACGATTGGCCAATATCATTTTCTCCACTTCATTAATTTTTTCGTCTGTTGTTGAAGTACTCGGGCGTCCGGCACGCTCTTCGTCGTTCACATCTTCTCGGCCTTCTGAGAACATTTTGTACCACCGATAAACGTTGATTCGGTCCAAGGTAGCTTCTCCGTATGCCACAGTCAACATTCGGAATGCATCCGCGCACTTAATTTCGTTTTTCACACAAAATTTTATACACAAGTTCTTTGATCCATTTTTTTTAATAGGTAAAAATCGAAGACGATCCAAAACACCTGCAAGAAAAGCAGCTGTCAACAATTAAATGAACATTCAAAATGGCCGAGCTTGTCGGCATAAGTGAGAGACATAAGTAGCAACATAAAGCCACAAAAAGATCGAAATTCGAATATACGTAACCCGCGAAAATTCAAATTTCGCGATACTTTTTGAACACAACTCGTATTCAGTGTAATTTCAATAAGTATTAAAATACAATATTTAACTATTAAACTGGCCAACAAAGAAGAAGTTTGATCTGTTGCTTGCAATGTAACATCTGTATAAGGAATATTTTTGTTGGTGTGCTGATTCCAAATATGCAAATCTTTTCTTTCTTTCAGATACTGCTTTCAATGGGTACACTGTTGACAACTTATATAATGGAGACGTTTTACCTCCTTCACTCATGTCTCTATATCAGTGGTACTGAGTATAACTCTGTTGAAGATGAACCACAAAGGTGAAGAAGTAAACAATATGGCGCCAACAGCGACAGTCTAACCTTGAATTGATATTGAGGCGAAACTAAATTTGGTTCTATTGAACCTAGCACGATCATCATATCTTTAGTTTCTACACATTAAATATGTCCAGCTCTCCTAAAGTTTTCTTATCAAAACATATATTTCTCTATCTGGTTCCTGCTGTATTTTATATATCTTGGTTATGTTCGTTTGATATTTTGTGGAGATTGTATCGAGATACGTGATTTGTACTGATCTATAGATCTGTCTTAATTGTAATAGGAGCTGGTCTAGAGAGAACTGGGGTTTCGATGAATCAAATATATGTAACTGAACGTTATGAATATAGAATGATTGTTGTACCATGTTTTCTCCCCGAATATCTGATGTTTTTATAATATTTCCTCTGATATAAGAAGTAAGACTATTATAAGAGAACACAATTTATTTTTAATTCATATTAAATTTTTAAAAGTTTCACACTATGTTTTAGAATCCTATTTGATTATTTATTCAAAACCTTTTTTTAAATATTTTCCTAAACAAATTTGAACACAAAAGTTTCAATATGAAATATTAATTTTATTTGAAAGAAAAAATCATACTATCTATAAATGCTCTAAAGGGTTTTGTCCTAGCCACTCTACAAATTGAAGATCTCTTTGGCAAATTGTGAAGATTTCATTTGTGGATCTCATGAATTAAATTCCGCCCTGAATTGACGAGGGCAATTAGCCCAAAACCAGGATCTCCATTTGGACGCTTCTCAGTTTTCCAAAACTAGTGTTGTAACTTCGTCACCGACCTGAGTCCGTATGTAAGAAATGGAAGCGCTGAAGCAAGAATGTTTCTTTTTAAATATAAAACAAACTTCTATCGTCCTTACTGCGATGAAAAAATATTGTGAGGGCTTGGCTCATCAGTGGTGAACCCTCCCACCGGTTTCGCCAAATTAATCTCCCAGACCGCTTCTTAGAGCTATAAATATATATATGTCTAGCACTTTCTAATTATTCGTAGAATAGTATTTAGCCTGAAACATTTGAGTGCGTAGTAGGTTTCCTCAAATTCTCCAATAGTAAAAACTAGGCTACTTCTTGTGTGTGTGTGTTGTGTGTGCGGTGTTCGAAAATGATCCAACGTCGACGTGGAGAAATGTCCAATTCGGCAGCATTTGTGGAACGCGCCAACGCGTGACAACGCAGAAAGATGATTTGGGGCGCAATCGTGTATGATACCAGGTCACCATTATTTTTTATTGAGGTCACTATGGCGGCCCAATGATACGTTGATGTGCTGCGACCAGTGACACTCCCCTACATTCAGGGGGCACCCAATGCCCTTTATCAGCAGGATAACGCCCGACCGCACACTGTTCACATTAGCCAACAAGCTCTTCAAGATGTACATATGCTTCCCTAGCCACCGTGCTCTCCTGACCTCTCACCAATCGAGCACGTTTGGGATATTATTGGAGGCCGTTTGCATGCCTTGATTCAGCCGCGTTCAGGACGCCATTCATAGTCTGATCGACTCTCTACCTAGGCATCCGCGATGGTCTTACTTGCTACTGAGCCGACGCAGTTCTCTACTGTATATTATGAAATAAAGACCACTTATTGTTCGTTCCTGCCTCTCTCTGTTTGCCAAGTTTCATCACTATATGGCTTCTCTTTCTTGATGTTCCATTTTCAATGTCATTCAGTGTATATTTGTTCAAATATCGTTGGAACAATATTTTTCTAAACTTTTACACAACCATGAAGTTGCTACATGAACACTGTAATTAAATAGTATATATTTCACAAATTGAAAAATTATATATTTCAAAAATAAACTAGAGCATGGCAGCGACACCTCTTAGAAATCTCTGACTAGTCGAAAGTTTGTGGCTCGAATGTCAAAAATAATTCAACAAATTTCGAACATTCTTTTAATTTAAACTTGAGAATGGGGACAAGCATCGAAGTGGCAGGACTCTTAGAACTGAGAATAGAGACGTGTATCAACATGGCAGGGGCTCTTGGAATTGAGAATCGGGACTTGTATCCTCATGGCAGGGGCTCTTGGAACTGAAAATTGGGACTTGTATCGTCATGACAGGGGCTCTTAGAACTGAGTATTGGGACTTGTATCATCATGGCAGGGGCTCTTGGAACTGAAAATCGGGACTTGTATCGTCATGGCAGGGGCTCTTAGAACTGAGTATTGGGACTTGTATCCTCATGGCAGGGGCTCTTGGAACTGAGAATCGGGACTTGTATCTTCATGGCAGGGGCTCTTAGAACTGAGTATTGGGACTTGTATCATCATGGCAGGGATCTTGGAACTGGGAATCGGGAATTTTATCATCATGGCAGGGATCTTGGAACTGAGTATTGGGACTTGTATCATCATAGCAGGGATCTTGGAAATGAGAATCAGGACTTTTACCATCATGGCAGAGTCTCTTCGAAATGAGAAATTGGACTATTATCATCATTGCAGGGGCTCTTGGAACTTATAATCTGGACTTTTATCATCATGGCAGGGGCTCTTGGAACTGAGAAATTGGACTATTATCATCATGGCAGGGGCTCTTGGAGCTTAGAATCTGGACTTTTATCATCATGGCAGGGGCTCTTGGAACTGATAAATTGGACTATTATCATCATGGCAGGGGCTCTTGGAACTGAGATTCGGGTCTTTTATCATCATGGCAGGGGCTTTTGGAACTGAGATTCGGGACTCTTATCATCATGGCAGGACTCCCGGAGTTGGGAAAAGAGTTTTGTATCGTCATGGCAGGTCACTTGGAATTATAAATAGGGACTTGAATCGTCATGGCTGGGCTCTTTAAATTGAGAATAAGGAATTAGATAGTCCAGGCAGGGCTTTTGAGGAGTTGGGAATTAGAATTACATTCTCAAGGGGCTGGTTCTAATACTTGAACATTTTATTTTCAGCATTCGAGCATGGTTCCTAGATTCCAGGAGAGGATCACGGGTCAGACTGTAGGTTTGCTTCTCCCTAGGCACACCTCAAAGGCCAGCACATCGCCATTCATACAAGAAATAATTAGATGTAGAATTGAAATGATTATGAAAACTTTAGTAAAACTGCCGTCTTTACATGGTAAATAATGATAGCAAACTAGGGACCTGGACGGACAAGTTCTCAAATCACCCAACTACAATATTTTAACAAACCTTGAATTCCCGCACGAACTAGCCGAAAGATCGGGCTAGAACGAACACCCAGTCTAGTACACACAAGGTCCAAGCACGCTTGGACGCCCCAGCTGAACGGACAACGCTAGTACGAACGCGCGAACTAGGCTAGAACAAACATCCAAGAGCATTGCACGCACTAGAACGCACAGTACGCACTAGACCGCACGACGCCTCCTGGACGAGCGATACGACCTAATACGCATGTACGCGATAGATACGAACAATACCCAAGAACGCCTGAACCAACACTAGGACAGGGCGAACGAACTAACGGGAACGCACAGACAAGAACGCCAAACGTCAAGGGCGATAGAATGGACTAGGACTGATTGAACGAACTAGGTGACCAGACGGACCAGAACGAACGAGTCCCTGGAAAATTCGACCAAAATAGTCTGACAACCTTGAATTCTCGCACGAACTAGCCGAAAGGTCAGGCTAAAGCGAACAACCAGTCTAGTACATGGAAAGCCAAGCACGCCTGGACGCCCCAGCTGAACGGACAACGCTAGAACGAACGCGCGAACTAGGCTAGAACAAACATTCAAGAGCATTGCACGCACTAGAACGCACAGTACGCACTAGACCGCACGACGCCTCCTGGACGAACGATACGACCTAATACGCATGTACGCGATAGATACGAACAACACCCAAGAACGCCTGAACCAACACTAGGACAGGGCGAACGAACTAACGGGAACGCACAGACAAGAAGGCCAAACGTCAAGGACAATCAAATGGACTAGAGCTGATTGAACGAACTAGGTGACCAGACTGACCAGAACGAACAAGGCCCTGGAAATTTCGACCAAACCAGTTTTACAAACCTTGAATTCTCGCACGAACTAGTCGAGCAATCATACTAGAACGAACACCCAGTCTGGTTCATGAAAGGCCAAGCACGCCTGGACGCCCCAGCTGAACGGACAACGCTAGAACGGACGCGCGAACTAGGCTAGAACAAACATCCAAGAGCATTGCACGCACTAGAACGCACAGTACGCACTAGACCGCACGACGCCTCCTGGACGAGCGATACGACCTAATACGCATGTACGCGATAGATACGAACAACACCCAAGAACGCCTGAACCAACACTAGGACAGGGCGAACGAACTAACGGGAACGCACAGACAAGAACGCAAAACGTCAAGGACGATCAAATGAACTAGAACTGATTGAACGAACTAGTAGACTGCAGGGACCAGAGCGAACGAGTCCCTTTAATATTCAACCAATCTGTTTCAAAAACCTTGAATTCTCGCACGAACTAGCGAACGGTCAGGCTAGAACGAACAACCAGTCTAGTACACGGATGGCCAAGCACACCTGGACGCCCCAGCTGAACGGACAACGCTAGAACGAACGCGCGAACTAGGCTAGAACAAACATCCAAGAGCATTGAACGCACTAGAACGCACAGTACGCACTAGACCGCACGACGCCTCCTGGACGAGCGATACGACCTAATACGCATGTACGCGATAGATACGAACAACACCCAAGAACGCCTGAACCAACACTAGGACAGGGCGAACGAACTAACGGGAACGCACAGACAAGAACGCCAAACGTCAAGGACGATCAAATGGACTAGGAGTGATTGAACGAACTAGGCGACAGGACGGACAAGAACGAACGAGTCCCCAGAAAAGCTGATCACACTAGTTGATTATATGAACTAGTGTGAAGAACATACCAGAAATCCCGCGCGAAATAGGTGGTAGATGGACTAACAAGGAATAAAGTGAATTCCCCAGAACACATCCAAACCAGCTCAACAAATGAAATAAACAGCCAAAAGATCTTGATATGAATGAATGAACTTGTTATGCAACCAGAAACTGAAAAATTCGACTGACAAGATCCAAGCTAAAATCTACCAAAAAGAAAAACTAAACGCTGAAAACCTGATACTGAAAAATTAGGCTGACATGATCCAAATTAAAATCTATCAAAAAGAGAGAAAATGAACAATGCAGGTTGAAATTTGAAACTATTATGGAGACAGAATTTGAACTATGATTCCCGACACACACAGATTCCAATACAACTTTAACCACAATATATACATATATAAATAATAAATTAATCTGGAGCATACAAAAGATTTTGCTAGCTACCCGAGTTTTCCGTTTAAACGACGATAGAGGCCAGATTATTAGGTGGCTCCAAGTAAATTAATATCTTGGGAGAATTTCTAGCGATGTGTAGATGAGGTTGGGAGTTCCTAATACAATGAACGTCTGAAATCATTGGTGTTGGAAAGTTCAGTAGATGAAGTGGTAGTCCACGGTTTGATCTTCATTTTTGGCATTGAAAGCAAATCTATCACGTTTCAAAGTTTTTGCGTAGTATTTTTAAATGTATCCGTGAACAGTCAGGATGGTTGTTGAAGTGCATCATGTTTTATTCTTGGAAGTATTAAGAGAAAAAGTATCGATTTCTATTCTTGGCGAGCTTATATTTCTTATTGCGCGCGACATTTTTTGAAGGGTCGTGAGAGAAAATGATAAGTTAGAACTTGAATGCTATAGGACCGCCAGATCGTTTCCCAAAATACTGTTGTGACCTTTGACCAAGAAGAGTTACACATTTGGTGTGTACGATGTAGGATACAGATGATTTCTACGAGGTGAGATCCAAGAAATGCACATGCCAGGAAGAAATGCTTGTGACAGTTTGAGGTAATTTGGAAAATTCCATATAAGTAAATCTGTAAAGTTTTTGTTGCACGTAAAGTATGGCGAAGACTTATGCTTGGAAGTAATGGTGGAGTTTCAGGTGTATAGGTCTTAAGGAAAAGTGTAAAATTTGTGAAACTCCGGGAAAGAGGACAGGGAATTAAGGAAGGGCTTGGAGATGATCCATATGGGCCAGTGGTCGGCAACGTGTTGCTCGCGATCCACATGCGGCTTTTGGTTGTTTAATTGCTTGTAGTACTCGTATAACAAAAAATTATTTCATGCGAGAATTAATTGTTGGCAAGAAAAAAATGCATGGCTCTTTAAAAATTTGGATATTTTGTATATTGAGATTTTTGACTCCTCCGACTCAAAAGGTTGACGACCTGTAAATATAGGCCAATGTTCAAAGTTTTCAAATACTGATGGTTATCCTTTACGAGATGTCGAGCTGATTGCATCTTGTATAGAAACAATTTTGCAGCTATGTAGACGGACTACATCTGATATCTGTTCTGACAAACTTTAGTGTAGATTACGAGGTTCGCGCGCACCATTGGGCGCGTCTGTCCTTAGATCCATTTGGGAGAACATCCATTTGGTAGTTGTTTTTATCAGAACTGAATGATGTTTGACTTCTACGTCGTAAATAAGCCTCTGAAAGATCCACTGGCATTTTAACGCTCTTAAATAAATGCCACTTCGGACACAAAAGATGTTTTAAGAACTATGAATGCCGGCCAGGCAACCTCTATATTCAACCATTTTAACATTGTTGTCGAGACTTTTGTTGGATTTCTTCTTGGTATCGAGAATTATGCCTGGAATTCGAATGGTTTTATTGATGGTGGTGATGTTTTTCTCTTCTCCCAACTAATAAACACGTTTGTGATTTCTGGATTTACACATCCTTCTCCCTGCCTTCTACACAGTTAAGAAAATTTGTCAAGGGAGTTTATTTGAACAATGGGAAATTGACGTAGTACTTGTATGATAATAGTAAAATTATCTCCACAGCAGATCCAATTTTTCACTATGTGATTTGCTAGATTCAACAGTTTCTTCTTGCGTATAGATCGGAGTTAAAAAGAACTTATATATAAAGCTGCTCCTTGTGTGACTAGAATGGAAAGAGCGTAGCCATAAGCATTGTAGAGTTTTCTGTCGTTAAAATAATGGGCTCGATCATCTCTTCAGGTCAGTTGACGCCTTTAAAGGATCGAATAATGAATTGTCTATGGATTGCGTCAAATGATTGACTAATATCAAAATCAATGACGGGGGTTTTATCGTTATTATTCAGGTTTTAGTCAATTGAGTTATTGGTGGATTTTAGAGCGTTTTTAGCTGAGTAGCGTGGTACAAATCCAAATTCAAATGGGGAGAACCATTATATCGGTCTACTAACCGTTGTAATCGATCCAGAATGCCGCGCTCCCACAAATACTTCGACTAGAGGGTTGAGCTGGGTAATAGGGAAGAAACTGTCTAAAGGGCGAGATGCTTTACTGTTTGGTTGGGTATGAGGACCAAAAGGCTAATTTTCCTGATTGGTTGAGATAGCTGGGAGTCTTTGGCGAAATGATTTGTCATTAGCGGATGCAAGTTGCCTCTTTAGGAAAAAGCTGAGTGGTCAGGGCTAGGGGATTTCCTGAGTCTACAACATTGCGCGGAGGACTTGAGCACCAGTGAAATTTGGTTCTGAGGAGATAGTAGGATACGTTGTGGATTGAAGCGGCAAAATCGATGCTCCAGGTGGGCAAAAATGCTGAAGAATTTGGTAACAGGTTTTTCAGTTGTCCAGTGGTTCCGCCATTGTACTTCAGTAAAGGCAGTCTTCTCTGGGTGGTTCGTTCTTCGGACATAGTTATTTGTATTAAATTCCAAACTACCGAATGAAAGTATTTATTTAGAGTTTATAAAATAAACTTGCACAATGGTTATCATTTATTTCAGATTTAAAAGACTAGCTTTAAAACACTTTAAAGGCCTATTTCCCTGGAATAAGACCGACAAGCTTGTGGTAACAATATATTTATAATCACATATCATAGATTTCCTTAAAACGCGTTATCGGTGCATGTTTTTTTTTTAAATCTCAATTTAACTTTCAGTTTGTTAGGACATGCATTGCGGAGAATTCGAAAAGTGTCTTATATGATGTGCTCTGGGATAGGAGTTGTAGGACCAAAACTTCACTTCGGAATTTAGTCAAGGCTTGAATGGTCTGTTGAACTTCTTTTCTCGTAGATTCACTGCAGGTAAATGGAAGGGTCGTAGTAAGAAACTTGATTTACTTGGTTGATTACCGGGAGGGGGGGGGGGTATTTCAGCATTAAGACTGCATGTGGGAGTGAAGACCTGAGAAATGTCGTGAAGATACTCTCCAACAAGTTGATTCAGCCCAGGGTACATCTTGATAAAGCTAATATTTCTTGAATGATGGTTAGAGAGGATCTGTGAAGAAAATTTCCGGCAGACATCTTCTAGGGTTGCGGTGGCTAGAAACGAGGGTTACATCGATAAAGAATGACTTACATCCACTGGTATAATACACGGGAGCTCCCAGGAATTGTAGGTTGGTGGGCGTGGAAGAATGCTCCAGACCACGGAATGTCTCGAAGCTCCAGGTTGACCGCTGGCCTCCATTCCAAGGATACATGATAGCGCACATCTGGTGAAGATGGATTCAAGACTGGAGAGAAATACATAATCTGCGATGCCATGGTTCTAATAAGTTAAAGAGGCTAGGAGGGATTGAACTAAAAGTAATTACCCTGTATAGTATAATCCTGTAAACCCTGTATAACTGCTACTGAGCGGACGTAGTTTCCAACTGAGGCAAATATTAAGTAGGGGAACTGGAGGATTGTTGTAAAAGAATATATTTGGATACTCTGCCTATCATCATACTTTTAATTAGAAACCATGATGCCTACTCAACTTCTCTCTCTTAATTACTGTTTGTTTATATTCAATAAATAATACTATGCATTAAAGAGCAACTAATCATTAGTTCTATCAACCCCAACAAGTGGCCACGAGGATAATTTAAAGACATCAAGCCTTCAACTAGAAGGCTTAGGTTTATTTTTGTTTTGCTCTCGTCAGGCGCTGCGTTCTGTTAATCAAAAATTAAATTTCAAATATCGAATACCTGATTTTTGTTGGTTTTTTTTTCACTTCAAAAAAAAAATAAATGGATGCGAATCAACTCAAGGAATTCATGCTCGCTTTCCAAAATCAACAGTAACAATTCCTTCGAGAAATATTATCCACGCAGTAAAAGCATTCGCAATCACAAAGGGCCGTGAGCTATAGCCTGAGGCAGACAATTATAAACCTTGATTTACTTCAAATTTTGAGAATTTCGATCCCTAAAATGAATCTTTCAAATTTCATCACTAGATTTGAAAAATTCCACGAAATGGGAAATATAATTTTGAATAAAAAGAGGTATATGGCCAAAATATTTTCCAAATTCAATAGGAGCATTCAATTACAATTTGTTAGCAGAACTGGTTACATCTAAAACGCCTTCTCACAACTAGCCTATGAGGAAATCATCAGCGCTTTTGAAGTTCATTTGTGTCTGAAGAAAAAGTAGTAATTTCAAAATATCAATTCTTTTCAACTTATCAATCTGAAAATCAAAATATTGCTGACCTTATTATGCACTCAGACGCAATATAATGTATTGTGAACTTATTTCACCATGTGAGATTGAAAGGAATTGTTTGCAGATATAATTTGAGGGCTCAATTTGTACATCTCAATTCGTGAACAAATATTATAATCAAATTTGGTCACTTTCAATGAAATTACAAAAAGAGCACTTGAAGCATCAAGAATCGATAGTCAAGAACTTCCCATAAGCCTTTCAATATATATAATTTAATGGGGAGATCAATAAAATATAAAGGGATTCTCGAAGTTCGATCTCAAAATCTTGACAACGACTTCTCAATGTGAACAGAATTCAGTAAAAGGTCAAATTCAAGCTCAAAAAATGATTTTGAAAACCTAATCTAAATGGCCTCTCACCCCCCTGCGGCCGAGATAATAACATTTCAAAATATTGCAGATCTAAGCATGAAACACTCAAATGTACCGCATGCAAGAAAACGGGTCATATCAAAAAGATATTTATTCAAACAAATCTAAGAGAAAAACCCCATCCATCAAGAAACTCATCGAATAATATTTCACATGAAGATTACCATTCTTGTGGCATAAATAGAATGTTTGACATATATCAAAACTGGCAAGACAGATCAAAATACCTCGCCAAATATTACCTATATGTGAGCATCAAGGGTAAAAAGGGAAATTCGAAGTGTACTCTAGTGCCGGATATATCTTTATGCTCCAGTATAGGTTCTCTAGGCTCAACATTAAAGCACAAATTCAATGTTCAAACACCGCCTTCAGATCATATACTGGTAAATTTTTGTTAACAGATGTAGAAGTGAAGGTTTTTGTGGAATACCAGGGAAGGACATTGTATGAAGAACTCAATACTAATATGAAATATAAAACAGCAGGTACTGGTGACGATAAAAAGAGTCATTCGTGAAAACCAATTATCCACCAATTATACCACTTACACCAGTCATCTTCGAGGATATAATTTACAGGCATTGATAAAAGCTTGCTGTGCTTCATCATCAGTGTCAAATTTGATCCCTTTCAACAATAAAATTTGCAAATAAAAAGTCACAAGGTGCTAGGTCTGGTGAATATTGTAGATGAGTTACTAATTGGACGCAGACTTGGCTAAAAAGTTTAATGTTTGGGCTGAGATGTGCGATCTTGCATTGTCATAGTGTAGAACAACTCCTCTAAGTTGAGCTCTTGGTCTGCTTGATTTTTCAAATATTTCTGGAAGGCATTTTTTTGTATACCAGTCACTATTAACTGTCTTTCGATCTTCTAACTTCACAATATCAATGAAACCACTTTTTCTGGAAAAACAAGCGAGCATTCGTTTTCCAACACTTCGAGCTCTACGAACTTTCTTAGGAGGAGGTGATTTTGAAGAGCACCAAAAATTGAATTGCTGTTTTGTTTCTGGATCGAAGTTGTAAATCCAAGTTTGTTATTCTTCGATCCTTTCTAAGTAAAAATCTAACCAGCTCAATTTTTCTTGGGTCACTGCTGTTGGTGTTCGACGTGGACGAGGTTCTTCTTCAATGTTGGTTTTTCCAAATTTAAATTGATTAAACCAATTAAAAACTGTTCTAATAGAAGGAGATTTATCTCCTAAAGCTTTCCTCAATCTTTCATGGGATTCTTTAGAATTTAAATAATTTCTATAATCATAAGTGATCATGGCGCGTAAACATCCGCTCAACTCCATTGTGTCTGAATCAATGTTTGATATTACCGCTGCCGCTGTAAACAAAGTCGGCCCTCTATGAGTAATTTCTGTTGCTATTTTATGAAAATGTTTATGCTAGGTACAAATACAGGTAGATTTATTGTGGTTTATTTTATTTTTTAATAATTCAATTATTTTATTGATTACAAAATTCTTTGGAGTGACCCTTGTATATACCCCTATTAGCTATGATAAAATACATATTCTAGTATGCTGGTAATCTTTTTAAAATATAAAGATAGGTTATAAAATTTATTATTGAGGTGAAAATATCATGCTTCTGAGGATAAGTTCCTTTTGAAAATTCTATTTATATATATAGGGCAAAAAATGTTGTGTTTGGATTCTGTATGACTTCAAGTAAAACATTAATTGATAACAATGGCATGTATAGGGGAATGTGGTGTTTGGATTCTTCATGGCTTCAAGTAAAACTTTATGTGCTAACAATGGCATGTACAGGAAAATGTGTTTGAATTCTGCATGGCTTCAATTAATGCATTATGTGCTAACAATGTCATGTACAGGGAAATGTGTTTGAATTCTGCATGGCTTCAAGTTAAACATTATGTGCTGAATATTCCATGTACAGAGAAATGTTGTGTGTATATGCTATGTGAGAAATTAACATCACTAACCAAATCTGGATAGTGGAGGAAAGATGACATGATCTCTCCAGAATCCTGGATCCTAAAACAAAAGTATACTTCAAGACAAGTTTTTTTTTTAGTTTTGAATGTTAAAAAATAGCATAGACACTATATATATTACGCAAGGGGTATATACGAGTATAGGGGGTATATCGTATATATAAAGAATAAAATTTCAAAGAAATTTGAAATTGTTATAAGAAGAATCTAGAACTTGAAATCTGTTTAAAAGCAAATATGAAATTAAGTTTCGAAAAGTTTTAAAAAAGAGAATAACATTGAAACAATTAGGTCAAATATCTTTATACCATCAATTTAAATGATGTTCCTAGAATTGTTGAAAGGAAAGAAAATGCTATATTCAAACCATGGATATATTTTTTAATTAACGCTTTTTTTATTTCATAAAAAGAATCATTTTTAAAGAAAATTATTCTGAAGGAGAAGAATAAAAATTCAAATTTCTTCAAATATTAATCGCCTTAGATATATATGCCATAATTAATATAAAAATAAATATTATACAATTTTCAAATATCGTTGTGAAAAATTTACATTAGATTCTTATATTTTTAAAACACACACAGTTTGGAGCGGGACGTTTCACAAGAGTGACATTCACGCGCCAATTTATAATTTTAACGAATAGTATTTTAATAAAAACAGTTTTAAAATGCATACGCACTCGGGTAAAACCAGGGCGCTGCTCGAGTCATTCGGCTAGTATACCATAAAGGAATGAAGAATTCAAGAACATCACGGAAATACGTTTTATTCAATTCAATTATAACGTTCAATATATCAATATGGTTCATTTTTCTAAATAATAATCCTTCAGAAATAAAGTACAAAAATAAAGAACGATAGTCTTTTTGTAAACATAATTATTCTTATTTAAAAAAGCGAGAGAAAAACCAACGAAAAAGACTAAAATATTTTCATTACCTCAAATTTTAATCGCTGAAATAATTAAAATTAAAATGAAAGAAAATACAACGTCGTCAACCATAAAAAGAATGCCCAAAGTGCCTTTTTTAATAACAAAAGATTTTGATGATGGTTAGGATAAAGAGAGATCTGTGAAGGCCATTCCCAGCAAACATGTTCTAGTGACTGTAGAATTAGAGTGCTTGAAACTGAAGTTACAATGATTTAGGATGACTTACGTCCATTGTTCCATGTCTACTGTACGGGGACACTCGGGAATTGTAATGATGGTGAGCTTGGAGGAAGTCTTTAGACTGGCGCCGCAGAATGCTCCGAGATTCCAGGTTTGGCGTACATTCCAAGAATACATGGTAGCTCACATCTGGTGATGGTGGGTGTAAGAAAGTCACAATCTGCGATCCCACGGTTCAATTAGCAGGAAAGTCTAGTAAGGCATGAATACCAAAACATAAGAAAAGTGATATTTTGATCATGGCAATTACCCTGTATAGGATAATCCTGTAAACACTGTATAGCAAATCCTGATGAGACGTAGTTTCCAACTAAAGCAAAGATTAAGTAGGAACTGGAGAAAAAATATCAAATTTTGAGATTTATTTTCTTTTCACGCAGTGTGCCTGCTTATTGGGAAGTTCCAGAACTGCATATGAGGACTTTCTGAGATTTTCCTGCAGAACTCTCAGGAAGTCTTTTTTTTTTCTATTGCTATCTACAAACTCTATTAAAGTTTTTCTGAAATTAAATTACTACTTTTTTTTAATTGTTCTTTTTATGTCTCTTTAAATTAATAATGAAATCAATGAATTATTTCTTCAATACCTTGTCAATGATTTACTAAACAGATAAACATATTTTAATAATTCTAGTAAATCTTTGAAATTATAATTTTCCTAATATTTTGCGAAAATATTTACAATAATTATTTTCAGATGGTGTTTCTTATTATATATTTTGTCTCTCTAAAGACCTGACTATACAATTATAAATTCTACATATATATAAGTGAAGGGACTCAGCTCATCAGTACTGAACCCCTTCTGCGGCTTCGACAAATTAATCTGCAGACTGGGAGGTCGGTGGACGACTGGGTCAAACCGTTGGTTTTCGTCTGCTCCGGCCCACGATTGCATATTGGCCACTTTTTATAATAAATTAATGTTTTAATGACTACCGACAAAAGTCCAACCCTACCAACGCGTGCAAGTAACCGAACGAGCTTCTAACACTCTTGTAAGGGCAAAATTTTAACTGCTTTTTACCTCTGTAGACATGTAATGGTTTACTTACAGTAAAGGTAGTCGCCAACTTCTATCCACCATGAATATCATGGCCTGTTCCAAGTGTACTAGGGATAATAAAAAGAAAATGCATACTGCTCCATTATTATACTTGAATTTTTCTCTTATATACCCTGCGTTTATTAAGGAATACGCTTAAGGGTGTTTAGGGAACTTATGGACATAAGCTTATAGGTCTGTAGAGGTGTGTATACATATAAAATTACAAATATTCATTTAATAAAATATAATATAAATCAAATATAAATGTGAATTAAAAGAGGAAGAGAGTAGAAGAGGGGGATGCCTATATTCAAAACATAGAGAAATGTATTTTTGAAAATTGTGCTTTTTCATTACATAAAAATATCTCAGGAGGAAAATAATGCTTAGAGAGAATACACAACAACAATAGGCTTTATTGGGCACACGTGCCATACAGGATTCTCTCTGTAGGACAAAATAAATAAATATCAAATTAGCATCGTAGTTATATACAAATATTGGGTATTGACCTCGACCAATTATCGAGTTGGATCCGGTGTCTGTGCTAAATATTTTGATTGAGCTGATTTCCAGTATTTATAAAAAGCCAATGCAAAGGGTCTGGATTTTACGACTTTTGCCATTAAAACATAAGGCGAATTGCTATTATAGCCGGTCTCTTGACGAAGAATTTCTCTTTCTTCTTCCATTGCCGTACAGTAGAACATGTAGTGTGGAAAATCGAGACTAAATTCACCGTTGCATAAGGTGCATTTTATGGTCTTAGTTTTAGCTGCCGTCCATTTTCAGAATTCTAGTCCAGAATTTTAAAGTTAGTTTTTTCACTGTGATATCAAGAGAGTGTCTTCCTGTTTCGGCCCTCAAAATATAGCCCGGAGTATAGCTTGGAAGGCACAGAAAACGTCTGAGAAAGGTATCCTGGATTCTATCTAAGATTAAGGCTTGATCATGTTCCCAGATTGGAGCCGCATAGAGTAGGACTGTCAAGATCATAGAATCCAACAATCTCATACCTACATGAAAGGATTTGAGTTTGGACTTCGAAATAATCTCCCCCACAGCACCCATCGCGGCCATGGTCCTGCCTCTATAATTTAAGGCAACTTGAGTGAAAGAAATCGAAGGGGTTAGCGGGTAGCCCAGGTACGTATATTTTGATGTAACACTTAAAGGACTTTGACCCCAATACCATCTTTCTGAACGCGCCACCTTTCCTCCATTACGGAAAACCATTATTCTTGACTTGTTTTCGTTCAGAGTTAGTAAGTTGGTTTCTAGATAGGTTTTCAGTAGATTGATTTTCAATTGAAGGTTTATTTTAGAATCACCGATCAAAACAATATCGTCGGCATATAGGAGGAGGTGTATGTTTCCGAAATTGGGTAAGTATATTCCTGACAACCCCGAGTCATCAAATATTTTAATCAAATCAATAATAAAGAGTAGGAATAGGCATGGGGATAGTGGGTCACCTTGGAGCACCCCCGAACGAATTTGAATGAATTCAGTGATAGAATTGTTCCAACGAACCGCAGCGGTCATAATAACATTTAATTAAGTTGACAAATCGGTGATTCAGTCCTATTTTGACTAGTTTTGTCCATAGCAATGCGTGAGGAACCGTGTCAAAAGCTTTTTTTAAGTCTACGAAGAAGGAGTAACATTTGCCTTTTTTCTTCCTTAGGGCAAGTTGGATTACAGATGTCAATATGAAAATATGATCTTGACATGAGTGAGCAGATCTAAAGCCCGCTTGATTCTCTGGGATAATATCATTAGTTTCAATCCATTTGACTAGGCGGGACCTAAGTATTGCTATAAATAGTTTCATGAAATTGCTCAGCAGTGAGATTCCGCGGTAGTTGGATGGATTGTCAGAATCGCCATTTTTAAAAATCGGATGAGTAATAGACCTCGAGAAGGAGGATTGGAATAAAGCTGATCTTAGTATTCTGTTGTATAGATCCTTTAGTAACAGTAAGTAAGCTTAGAGAGAATAATAAAATAGTGACGTTTTGTTTCAAAAAGCGACAAACCCCCAGCAAAAGAGGCTATAATATTCTCATCGTCTCAAACATACATCTCTGAAATAACTAAAATTCAAATGGCTCAAATTAAAACATCTCATAAAATGTAAATAATGCCCAGGATACCTTTTGAAAATAAAAGTTTTTGAATGGCGGTTAGAACAAGATATACGATATACTCGTATATATATATATATATATATATATATAATATAGGTGAGTGAAGACAATTCCCAACAGACGTGTTCTAGTAGCTGCTATGATTGAGGACAACTTACGTCCATTGCTCCATGTCTACTGTACGAGGACACCCAGGAATTATAATGTTGTGAGCTTGGAGGACGTCTCCAGTCTGGTGTCGCGGACATCTCGGAATGTCTCCAAGTATGACGTCCATTCCAAGAATACATGGTAGCGTGGTGATGGTGGGTGGAGAGACAGTCACAATCTGCGATTCCACGGTGACAATAAGATAAACATACTAGGTGGGCTTGGATGCAAAAACAGAGCAGCAGAGATGTTTAGGTCAGAGGAATGATCCGATATGGGATAGAGGTTGGCGTCTATAACTAATCTTGATGAGACGTATTTCACAGTTGGAACTGATAGTTCTTATGGAATTTGAGGGAAAGTGTGATATAGACTCATATAATAATTTGGCTTCTAATTGTGAAAGTTCCAGAATGACATCCAGGAGAATTTCTGAAATAAGCCTGAAGGGACCTAATTATTTTTAAATGCCATCTACGACCTATGTAAACTTTCTGGAATTTTAGTGCATACTCCTTTACCTATTCAAAATCAATATAACTCTTCATTTTTAAATGTTACAAAACCCTGTCAATTAGCACTTAACATAATACATATATTTTAATCATTAAAAAATCAAATACACCTATCCCCCGATTTACACGGTAGATACGTTCCTTAGAAAAACGTGTAAATCGGGGGATAGGTGTACACAGAAATAAAAATAAAATGCATTGACAGGTTAAAATATGTAGTCAGCACATAAGCTCGGGATTCCTCGTGAGATGTGTACACGGCGCATGTGTTCAATCACAGTAGCATTTAGTATAGTGCGATAAAAACAAAAAAAAAAACTTATTTGGGAAACCGTGTAAAAACGAAAACGTGTAAAACAAGTACCGTGTAAATCGGGGGATAGGTGTATAACTTGCAAGAAATTCTATGGAAAAAGATATTATATTGATGATGCATTAGCGCGCCATCTGTTATGAAAATTCGAAACTATTATAGACGCGTAAAATTCTTTTAGAAATTGTTTAATTTTTAAAAGAATCATACGCCTCTATAATAGTTTCGAATTTTCATTACAAAGATATTACGGGGACAATAAAAAATATTTCAAATAATATTTAATTGGTATATCTCTCTTTTCGACACTAAATTTTAAAAATCTCTTGAAATCATGAAATAATAAAATTTTAACACACACACAATTATATATGGAAATATTTCAGGAAGGAAATTTATCCATAGAAGCATAAGGCGCTTCTCCCGTCAAAATAAACGTCAAAAACTGACGCCATCTATTGACCGTCGCCGCAAACTAGCGGCCTCGTGTCGGTGACAAAGCCACAACACCAGCTTTGGCAAATTGAGTGTCCACCTAGAGACCATGGTTTCGGGCTAATGACCCTCGTCAGTCTAGGACGGACTTCATTCCATGAGATCCACACGGGATCTAATGGAATCCTCACAATCTACGAAAGAGATGTTTTGCTGGATAGGTGGCTGGACCAAATCTATGGCTAGAATATAGATGAAAAAATTGCCGGGGGGAAATTGATCCATAGAAGCAATTTTTACATCTATATTCTAGCCATAGATTTGACCCAGCCACTTTGCCAGCAAAACACCTCTTTGGTAGATTGTGAGGATTCCATTAGATCCCGTGTGGATCTCATGGAATAAAGTCCGCCCTAGACTGATGAGGGCTATTAGCCCGAAACCATGGTCTCTAGGTGGACGCTTCTCAATTTTCCAATGCTGGTGTTGTGTCTTTGTCACCGACCCGAGCCCGCTAGTTTGCGGCGACGGTCAATAGATGGCGTCATTTTTGACGTTCATTTTGACGGGAGAAGCGTCCAATGCTTCTATGGATCAATTTCCTCCCGGCAATTTTTCCATCTATATTCTAGCCATAGATTTGGCCCTGCCACCTTGCCAGCAAAACACCTCTTTGGTAGATTGTGAGGATTCCATTAGATCCCGTGTGGATCTCATGGAATAAAGTCTACCCTAGAATGATTTAAAGACTTCAACAAATAAAGAAGCAATTTTATTTGCCTACACTTATAGAGACAAAACTGAAGGAAGAAGTACTTTCAGCATGTATATCGGGATTCAGACAATAACTCTGAAAGCTATTACAGTGAACTTTATTGAAGACACACGAGATAACCAAGTGTGAACAAAACTTAAGGAAGAAGTACTTTCAGCATGTATATCGGGATTCAGACAATAACTCTGAAAGATATTACAGTGAACTTTATTGAAGACACACGAGATAACCAATTTACATTAATGGAGACAAACCTAAAGGAAGTAGTACTTTCAGCATGTATATCGTGATTCAGACAATAATTCTGAAAGATATTACAGTGAACTTTATTGAAGACACACGAGATAACCAATATTATAAGACAAACTTAAAGGAAGTAGTACTTTCAGCATGTATATCGTGATTCAGACAATAATTCTGAAAGATATTACAGTGAACTTTATTGAAGACACACGAGATAACCAATATTATAAGACAAACTTAAAGGAAGTAGTACTTTCAGCATGTATATCGTGATTCAGACAATAATTCTGAAAGATATTACAGTGAACTTTATTGAAGACACACGAGATAACCAATATTATAAGACAAACTTAAAGGAAGTAGTACTTTCAGCATGTATATCGTGATTCAGACAATAATTCTGAAAGATATTACAGTGAACTTTATTGAAGACACACGAGATAACCAATATTATAAGACAAACTTAAAGGAAGTAGTACTTTCAGCATGTATATCGTGATTCAGACAATAATTCTGAAAGATATTACAGTGAACTTTATTGAAGACACACGAGATAACCAATATACACTAATGGAAACAAACCTAAAGGAAGTTGTACTTTCAGCATGTATATCGTGATTCAGACAATAATTCTGAAAGATATTACAGTGAACTTTATTGAAGACACACGAGATAACCAATATTATAAGACAAACTTAAAGGAAGTAGTACTTTCAGCATGTATATCGTGATTCAGACAATAATTCTGAAAGATATTACAGTGAACTTTATTGAAGACACACGAGATAACCAATATTATAAGACAAACTTAAAGGAAGTAGTACTTTCAGCATGTATATCGTGATTCAGACAATAATTCTGAAAGATATTACAGTGAACTTTATTGAAGACACACGAGATAACCAATATTATAAGACAAACTTAAAGGAAGTAGTACTTTCAGCATGTATATCGTGATTCAGACAATAATTCTGAAAGATATTACAGTGAACTTTATTGAAGACACACGAGATAACCAATATACACTAATGGAGACAAACCTAAAGGAAGTTGTACTTTCAGCATGTATATCGTGATTCAGACAATAATTCTGAAAGATATTACAGTGAACTTTATCGAAGACACACGAGATAACCAAGTGTGAACAGTCTCTGTTTTCTTTATATTAACAGACGATATGGGTGACAGCGTGGTGCAAGCTGTACCTCAACGACAAAAAAAAAAATATGAAAAAAAAATTCAAGAAGCTCCAAAAACCATCTTTTTTTTTTTTATCGTCGAGGTACAGCTTGCACCACGCTAAAGAGAGCCAACACCCCGAAACGCGTACGTCGTTCGCTTTTCTTGATAAATCAAGAAACGGTATTTGGCCAATTCTGTAATATTCAAAAATAAACGACCAGTTGATATTTATTCCGATAGATGGCGCAAGTTATTTCTATATAGATAATACTATAGGAGAGTTTTCAGTTGTAAAATTTGAAGCTATATCCTCCAAAGTTACATAGCAATCAACATACCAAATTTTTCGTTATTTTTTGCTTTACATGTACGTTTTATTTTTATTTCTAAATATTGATCAATATATTTATTTTAAAATTTATTTGATTTTACAATCGTAGATATTTTTTGCCCCTGAATGTTACCATAATTATCATCATAAAATTACCTTGTTTTAAAACAAGTTTTTTTGTATTTTTGATTTTAATTAATTTCTAATATATATTTCGTATTTCTGATTCAATTATTAAATACCTTTATTTTGATCATAATTACTTTACTCGTATTATAATTGTAAGTTCGAAGCTATTATAGACGCGTATAATTCTTTTAAAAATTAAACAATATCTACTCCTCTCACTGCAATGGAAAAATTAATGGGAAGGCCTGGTGGTGAATTCTCTCAGCGATTTCGCCAGTTTAATCTACCATACCCCAGTTATATTGCATTTTTCAGTTTTCCTTTTACAGTGATACTGATGTTAGACTCTTGGAAGGGGTATTTTAGATGAACTATGGACATAAGCCTTGACGACAGTAGAATTGCATACATTTATAAATATTTTTGAAAATAAAGCAATGCATAAATAAATCTTTTATTGAAAAGGCATATATTGGATCAAAAGATCATTTGGTATTGGTAAAATAAATTATTTTTTGTTCCAATATATGCCTTTTTAATAATAAAAAAATATATAAATATATAATATGCTTCGAGCCATCGCTCTTCTGCAAATATCAAATGGGAGAGTTACCACTGATGAGCCAGGCCCTCCAATTAATTTTTCCATTGCAGAAAGGGCAGTAGAAATTGTTCAATTTTTAAAAGAATCATACGCATCTATAATAATTTCGAATTTTCATAACAAATAACGCGCTAATGCATCATAATATAATTTAAGTATAGTTTTGTTACAGGTTTTCATTTAGAATTTTTTTCAGTATATATTCTGATATTTTTTTTACATAATCTTCTTTGAAGTTATCCTCTTTGCAGTATCTTTGTTAATGTCTTTGGCATCTTTTTTTCTTCTCATAAATAGGCTGATGCTGCATTTATTGATTACTTTATTATAATTGTAAGTATAGCTTTGTTACATTTTTACATTTTGATTGTTTTCACCTTCAGAAAAGTTGGATTTTTCAGCTTCATTTTTGTGTCTGTTTTCTTATTTTGCAGTATATTCTTTTAATTTATCCTCTTTGCAGTATCTTTCCAGATCTCTTTGGTATTTTGTTCCTTCATAAATAGGCTGATGCTGTATTTGTCTGTATATCAATTGTTGATTACTCTTTTATAATTGTAAGATGCTTTCCCAAACATTATTTGGGATTTATTTTTATGCCAGTTTTGGTATTCAATTTTATAGTTTTGTTCTGCTTTTGGTTCTTATTTTACCTTTTTTTCAGCGGATTCTGTGTCATGCCTCGAAGAGACCGTGGAAGACATACTCTCCAAACCGCTAGACGTGCTTATATGATTCGCCCCTGGAACAACACCCTTAATCCTATTTCTACTGTTCTCATCGAATATATTATTGGAGGCCTGAATATATGCCCAGCCCTGCATTTCCTTTGGGAAACTGTTGGTATCTCATTAGAGATTAATGAAAAAGTATTGAATTGCCTATTAAACAGGAGTCAGTGTTTACTCAATGTTGACAGAGTCGAGTGTAAGAATGTGTAAGAGCAAAATAACTACCATTCTGAATTTCTCAATCCCACAGGAATGCCTCCACACCGGTTAAACCTTAAGGTTGGTACTATTGTTATGCTTCTGAGAAATTTGAATCCTAAGTTCAATGGCACACTTATGGTGGTCCAGCGCATGTTCTCTCGTGTTTGAAGGAAGAAGTACTTTCAGCATGTATATCGGGATTCAGACAATAATTCTGAAATATATTACAGTGACCTTTATTGAAGACACACGAGATAACCAATTGTGAGAAGCCTCTGTCTTCTTTATATAGACAGACGACAAGGGCGACTGCGTGGTGCAAGCTGTACCTCAACGACAAAAATAAATTAATGAAAAAAGATTTCAGGATGCCCCAAAAAACAACTTTTTTTTGGTCGTTGAGGTACAGATTTCACCACGCTAAAGAGGGCCAACAGCCCGAAACGCGTATGTGGTTAGCTTTTCTTGTTTAATCAAGAAATGTTTTTTTTTTTTTTTTCAATTTTAAAATAGTCGAATTATCGATAACGAGGTTATACTGTATATATAAATCTAGAAATGTAGTTTTTTAATGTGGTCCTTTGAATTAATTTATTCCTTTTATATGTCGTTTTATCTGCAATATATATATATATATTTTATTTTTTTTCAACACAAAAAACGCGATATCCCGGCGAGGGATAATTGGGTCGATTTACATTTTTTTACAAAAATAGCTAAATCTATGATAATTCTCTCTGCTATTTACAAATTGATATAGATCTACAACAATATTTAGTGCCTGTTGTCTAGCGGTAAAGAAGAGTGGGCATTCCAGCAGTAGGTGCCTCGAATCCTGGAATTTTCGTTTCCACAATGACAGCTAGAGTCTACTATCGCTTCAATTTTTGATAAAAATCCCTTAAAATTTCCATGGTTCGTTGTAAGCTGGGTATTAAAAAATTGGAACGTAAAAATGTTGGAATTCCAAACTGGAAAAAGCTTTGGGATATTTCATTTGTTTTTAGAAATAATTCAACCATTTTTGCATTTACAAATGATCTAATTATACTTGAAGAATGTGGTCTAAAAGCATTTTAACCCTCTATCGAAAGATGAACCTATTCATATTTAATATATTAATTATTCCTATTCAACATAATCTGTAAGAAGGGGGATGTTCGCAAGACACAGTTGGAAGATGTAGGTTTGTAGACTCTAATCGCCCAAAGAAGAATATAGTTGTGTTGTTTGCAATTTTATTTTCTGATTTATTTTCTTTATTTTTCACTTTAAATATATTTAATTAAACTTCTTACCAATGCCTATAGTTTCTGACTGAAAGGAATATTTTGTATTATTTGTTCGCTAATAAACTAACTATTCATTATCAATTATTTAGAGTTTTTGGTCTTCTTTTTATTTACCTATTCCTTCACTTCTTTATACATTAATTCTCTACATTTTTGCACTGTGCTGTCTAATCTGTTGTTAATTATAAGGTTTGTTATGGATGATATGATTCCATTCTCAATTTGATATTGAAATATATAAGATCTGCCCGAATGTTTATACTTTGATTAGAAAGTAATTTTACACACCCTTATACTTGAAATGCTGCTTCTAAGAAATCATATTACACTCATTGCAATTTTTAAGCCACTATCTATATTTTTAATGTCTCTGCGGGCCTTTCGGGTGAACCAAGGCAATGCCCGGGTCACTTGGCATATAACATGTTTGGCACATAATATGTTTGGATTCTGCAATGGCTTCAAGTAAAACTTCCACGTACAGAGAAATGTTGTGTGTGTATGCGATGAAAGAAATAAACATCACTAACCGATTCTAGATAATGGAGGAAAGAGGACGGGGATATCCAGAGTCTTGGTTCCTAGAACAAAAAGCTTCTTACCTCAAGACAAGTTTCTTTTAAGATTTAATAGTAAAACATATTCCCATATACGACTAAATGTTATATATATATGTAAATCACCAAGGAAATTAGTAATTGATACATTAAAGCTTCTGGACCTCGAGGTCTGTTTATAAAGCAAAAATAAATTAAATCTCGAAAAATTCGAAGAAATAAAATAACTTTGAATAATTTAGGTTTGAAATATTTATAACATTGATTAAAATGCTGTTCCTCAAAGTATTGGATTCAATTCTTTCCGAGAAATAAATTCGCTGTTAAACATTTCAACCCAGACTAGAAATACACTCATAATATGATTTTTTGAATATTTATTGTATAATAAACTAACCTTTTTTAGTTTTAATTTTGTTTTAGGTTTGTTTATTAAGTTGAGATTCTGAAATGTACTTAAGCGCAAGCTGGGATATCGCTTCCAATATGTCAAACAAATAAATATAGAGTGAATTGAAAGGAAGAAGAATGCTATGTTCAAACCATGGATGCATTTTAAATCTCGCGCTATTTTTATTTCATAAAGATTCTTTCTAAAAATGCATGCTGAAATATAAAAGAATTAAATAATTAATATTTATAACATTGATTAAAATGCTGTTCCTCAAAGTATTGGATTCAATTCTTTCCGAGAAATAAATTCACTGTTAAACATTTTAACCCAGACTTGAAATACACTCATAATATGATTTTTTGAATATTTATTGTTTAAGAAACCAACCTTTTTTTAGTTTTAATTTTGTTTCAGGTTTGTTTATTAAGTTGAGATTCTGAAATGTATTTAGGCGCAAGCTGGGATATCGCGTCCGATATGTCAAACAAATAAATATAGAGTGAATTGAAAGGAAGAAGAATGCTATGTTCAAATCATGGATGCATTTTAAAATCTCGCGCTATTTTTTATTTCATAAAGATTCCTTCTGAAATATAAGAATATAAAAGAATTAAATAATTAATATTTGAAAATAAATTTTGAAATACAAATATTTGTTAGCTTCTTAAAACACATTTCTGAAATAATACAAATTCAAGTGGCTGAAAATACAACGTCATCAACTGTGAAAATATGGAAATTAAACAAATTTACTCTCCTAGTTTAAACTGGCACTCGACAATTCTGAGCGATATCGAATCTAAATATTATTATTCGATGTTATAAATACTACAATGTTATAAATACATTTCAATCCCCGTATTTAAGCGAGGTTCACCTCGGCCTGCTTTCTTAGATTACATGATGGATTTGTAACCTCCTGTTTGGGTTATTTATTGAATCATACAATTTCAGTAGGTTTTAATGAACAGGGACAATAAGATTTTCTATAATTTTTTATATATTTGGAACAAAAAAAGCATATCCTCACCGCTCATATGGACATTTTAGATGGCATAACGCCCGAAACGCGTTCGTGGTTAGTTTTTTTTTGATTCATCATTGAAATGAGTTGGGCAAATATACGGAACTAGTCAAACCATCGTTTAGCCGATTTTTGATTCAATAGATGGCGAGTTGCCATATAAAATACTCTATGGGTGGTAGAATATGCCTTTTTAGTTTTCAATATCAACGCCTGACCTTTTTTATTTTTATTTTCTCTTACTTACTCACACACACACACAAACATATACATGAAAAAACAATAGAAAAAATAAAAGGTAAGTGGGTCAGTTGTTGATATTAAAAATAAAAAGACATTTCCTGACCACAAGCACATGTGCTTTCTGAGCGGTATAATCTACTATGATCATTTTTATATATGTATTCAATTAATTTTGATTTTATTATTTTTTGATCGCTCTTTCTTTTAATAATTTAATCTCTCGCCTTCTTTTTTCTTCTATCATAAGTTTTGATTAAAATGTATCATTTTCAATTCAATAGGGTTCTTTCGACAGCTTTAAGTCTGGAAGCAATAATTTAATTGACTTCATGGCTCCAACTTTACAAATATTATTTGTCTTCACAAATAAAGCGATCTCATATCTAGAGTTTGAGGCTTTAGTTCTCATGGGACAAGAGAGCAGTTACCTAAATAATTTTCCATAAATGAGCAATTATCTTGAATTCCTGTGGATGGAATGTTCCGAGTGTCCTTGAAAAGGACAGACATTTCAAAATATTGAAATATTTTTAGAAAGGATATTATTTTGATATATATAGCGTTTTTCATTATTATTATGGGAATTTCTATTTGAAATAGTTTATTAAACCCCATTGTTATATATATGGGGCGCCATTTTGAATTAGCTGAATTTGACAATATGAAATTTGTTTCATAAAATGTGTTATGTGCTTTTACTTTAGCGTAAATCTAGGTACCTATAGATACTGTAGATCTACCTACATCCAGTGAGAGACAACTTGGTATGAAGATAGAGAATCCTGTGGAGTGATATGTAAGGTAGTCTTAAAGGTATAAAAAATAGTCATTTATTTCTCTCCATAATTACCTTCGAGATTCCACACTCTGGCCAACGGTATTCAATCAGTCCAGTTCTATGTCGTGGTTTTAATTTGAGTCTGCTAGAGTACTGAGACTGGTATTGTGGCTTTGACTTAAGTCTGCTAGAGTACTAAGACTGGTATTGTGGCTTTGACTTAAGTCTGCTAGAGTACTGAGACTGGTGTTGTGGCTTTGACTTAAGTCTGCTAGAGTACTGAGACTGGTATTGTGGCTTTGACTTAAGTCTGCTAGAGTACTGAGACTGGTGTTGTGGCTTTGATTTAAGTCTGCTAGAGTACTGAGACTAGTGTTGTGGCTTTGACTTAAGTCTGCTAGAGAAATGAGACTGTCAAGAGAAGGTTCGGAGTTTTTGCGGCCTTTCTTTCAAATGGTCTTCTATATTCAATGTAATTCCAGGACGACGACTCTACCATGTCTTCAGATAACATCTCAAGTTCCTTATAATATTTCTCTGAGACAACACTGTTTCGAGCATTTAAGGTTTAAATTTACTTTTTTTCATAATTGGCTCCTACCTCGCCAACATCTTATTTTAATAAAAGTTTTTAATTAACTTGCTTCCCTGTCTCTCTGTCTGTCAACAAATCTTGTATTCAATTTTTAATATACTTCTAGAAAACGTAGCAATCTGAAATTTAATACACCTTTCAGAACCCGATGACAATGCAAGTTGATAAATTTTCGGCAACAAGGGTGGCCGGATATGGACAAATTTCCAAATTGCATTTCAAATTTTGTAAATTAATTTTAATATATTTCCAAATCACAGAGAAATATAGCACTCACTTAGACCAATGAACACTGCAAGTGTACATTGACCAATTAGATGAATCTGAGTGAAAATAAAAGCGGTGGGGATCGATCATCATGAATTTCGAACATAATGTGATTTAATATGTAGCAACTGATTAGCGATTTTCATAAGTGTTTGCTATATTTTCACCTCATTCGTCCCCCGCCGCTTTTATTTTCATTCAGATACATACTAATTGCTCAATGACAGAAGATAAAACATTTTATTTTTTTCCATTTTGGTGCATTTAATTAAAACTTTTTTGAAATGTATTTTTATTTATTAATTATTCTTATCAAAATTCGAAACTATTTTAAGCGCGTAAGAGTCTTTTTGAAATTAAGAAATTGTTTAATTTCAAAAAGACTCTTACGCGTTCAAAATAGTTTCGAATTTTGATAAGAGATGGCGCGCTAGTCTATCAAATTATTAGTATGTTAATTTCCTTCCTATATTGTTTGTTATATATTTTGTTACAATTCCATCCCATCTTAATACTATCGGCACTACTTTTACAGGTATTTTTTTCGGTTTGAGCCATTTCCCTCGCCAGTAGCTGGTATTTTATTTTTGTTGTTAGCTCCGTGGTTTGGATATTGTCTTAGGATGTAACGCCTATCTCTATGATTGTTATGTTTTTTTTTTTTTTTTGTTTATGTCGTAAACTATTATATCAGGTTTGTTAGCTCTGATATTGATATCACTTATCATAGGCAAGTCCGTTATTATCTTAGTGTATCAATTTTCAATTTTGGTCGTTATTTTGTGGAGATTTATTTTGTTGTTCTCAGTGAAATTATATTTTCTTGCCAAATTGAAATGGATGCATCTCACCAATCCATTTTGCCTCTCAGTGTAGTCGTGAGGAAGCAATCTTCCACTGTTTGTAGCAAAGTGGTCCACCGTCTTATGTGCCGTTTCACAGTAAGGGCATTTCAGGTTTTTATCTTTCGGGAACACATTTATATCTTGTGTGAACATATAGAAAACTTAATTTTGAGAGGAGTGTTATTTCCTGTTTTGAGTCATTTTGAGGATTCTGTCATGTCCAATAGCGGTTGGTCTTCATTTTTGAAGAATGCTCTGTGTATCTTTTTCTCGTTAATGATTACTCTTATATTTTCCATTTGCTTTTCTTTCAGAGTCTTTTTTGTGATGTTTTGGTTTTCTATTTTATATTTGTTTTCTATAATTAATTGAATGTGTGCGAGATTTGTATTTTCGCCCTGTTCACACGCTTTAATAGCCTCCTTTCTTTTTGTGGACTCCCCCGAAATTTATATTTGTAGAGGTTTAACAGAATTCGTTCATTTTTTTTTTTTTTTTTTTTTTTACCAAGTTCACCAATCCTCTTCCCAATTCTTCGCGGTAGAGATACAATCTCTCTCTATTTGATGGATTAAGATGGATTTTATATTTTCTCAGCGTTGTTCTCTCCTTTTGGTCCATCATTTCTAGTTATCGCTCACTAAACTCCACGATTCCAACGTAGTAGCTTATGAGCGAGAGCGAATACTCGTTGAAATCAGCGAAGAGGTTCTTAGCGTTCAGCTTGGTTTCTGCTAAAGATTACATTCTGGCTACTATTTCTCTTTTTATTCTTTCTTTGTTTTCTGGAAAAACTGCGCTTGTGTTATCCTCTAGGACACCTAAATATCTATATGTTTCTTTTCCTGTCATTGTCGAAATTCCTGAATTCCTGGTGAGTATGTCGCTGTTTTTGTCGGGTTGATTTTGAAGCCTATTTTATTTAAAAGCTGAGTTGTCTTGTTCGCTAAATTGCTCAAGATCCTTATCGCTATGGGCAAATGAGTTTACGTCATCAATAAACAATAAATGACTTTAAAAAAAAAATATTATTTTCTTTTTCTCACTCTCATCTCCACTTGGGGACTGTCTTCTTTATTGAGCTCCCTTGTTATAAGCTCGAGGCACATGACGAAGAATAGTGGTGATAGCCCATCTACTTGCAATATATTCCTCTTTATATTTTAACTGTTTAGAGGAACTGCTTCCCATAGTACAAATGTGCTTGCCATTTTTCTAGGACAATTTTAACGAATTATTGATCATCTTTTGGAACTCTTGATGTTACCAATATCTTAAGCAATTATTTGTGGTCGATGCTGTCAAAAGTTTTCGCTATGTCAATCCAATGGTTTTTAGTTTATTTGCGTGATACATGCATATAGCTTTGTTTAATAAGACCTGTTTCTTGGAGCCTCGCTGCGTCGTTCCTATCTGATTGATAGATAGATATCGTTCTATGTATTTGTTCAGCTTTCTAGATAATATCCGCGTGATTAATTTGTACATGTTGCTCATGCAACTCATGGGGCGGTAGTTTCTGTTCTCTCCTCCTTTAGGAAACAAGAAGAATTTTGCAGAGAACATCCAGTCTGGATTTGTTTCAGGATTCCTTATAGCTTGAACAACGGCTTTATATAGATCTTCGTGCAGCGGGATTATATTATTTTTAAAGAAATTATTAATTTTATGCTTTCCAATTTGGCAATTTTGTTTATGTTTCCTCGAATTATTATTAAACTTTTTATATTTGTTATTTATTTTAGAGTTATTTCTATTTGTTCGATAGGTTTGTTTGTTTTCTCTATATTCTGGATGAGGTATTCCGGAATGCCAAGGTCTTGATTCTTTGTCCAAGTTTTGAACCAGAAATATGTTAATTATTTTTCATTAATGGGGCCTTCGTTTGCTTTTTGTGGCTTCAACTTTCTGTAAAATGCTACCCTATTCAGTTCAAACATATAATTTGCCTTAATAAATTCACTTATATTTTCTGACGCCTATATTCTTTTCTGTATTACTTTTATTTATTGGTTTAGTTTTGGTGAACTATTTTTAAATTCGATTATTTCCTGGGGTCGCTTTTATATTTCTAGGCTACTTGTTTTACCATGTTGTTTTCTTTGCTGTTCATTTTCCCAGATTCTGTGTTCGTTTTTCTATTATTCTCATCATATTTTCTTTCTCTTGGATTGATTTGTTTAATGAATATTTCCAGTCTTCCGCTCTTTGAGGCTCTTTTGTTAACTCTTCATATGCCATTTGCGCTGCATAAATTATTTTGCTGATTTTTTCCAAGTTTAGATTGCCCATTAGATTTTCTTTAAAATAATTGTTCAATTTCCTCTAGAATATGTCTCTTATATTTAACGTATGGGATTTTAAACGTCGTTGTCCACTCATTAACTGGCTTGTTCGAGCATTCTTCTGTCGCTTTCTCCATTGCCTTTGTTACTCTCAGTCGCAATTCTATGTTTACTGGATTATTGCTCTTTCTGTTTGCCTCTTCATTTGTTTCTTTTCCCTTATCTGGTTGGCCTACAATTCTGATGGATCGCTAGCTCTACTTTCGTTTGTTCTCTCAGCTTCCTCTTGGTTTATTTGGTTATCAGTTGTGTCGTTAGTGATTTTACTATCGCAGTTTCTACTATCACTGGTTTTCTCCCAATTGTTTAGAACATTTGAGGTGCTTACTATTTCGTCTTCTCCCTGACTTTGGCTTACAGCTGGTATAGATCTTTTGGATGTCCCTCTGTATTTATTGACGATATCTGTGTATCATTCGTCCTTGATAGGTTTGTAAGCCTTTATTCTTAGAGCACCAAGGTGTTTTCGCGGGTCCAAATCGGCTTTTTCGGTACTCTTTTTGAATTTTAGGCCAATAATTTCTTCCTATCTATTCCAAGACTGATTGGTCATTGAAACATGGTCTTCTAGTCCTACTAAAAGGCCGCAACAAGCAGACTGATCACAATGCACTGCGGCAATGAACCAAGCAAGCAGTAAGCCACCATAGCTGTGACACAATAATATATTCCTGCCCTTTCCCTACTATTGGCATATTTATAAAATGATTGGATGAGAAAGTCATTCTCACTACTCTCTATATTTTTATCTGAGACCATTCTGCCTCCAATTTAATGTAGGATTAAAGTTGATATTTTGTTGAAGGCTTGTTTTCAGCCATTCACAATCTGATAAAGTAGAAAAATGGAACAAATTTCACACACAAAATCCTACACACTTGAACAAAATATCGATAAAATTATATAATAATAATAGGATATATATTTTTCTCAAATTTAAATACAAAAATATTTGCATAAATATCGTTTAACTGATATTTTTCTCTACCTTTGTACATCCTAGTTTTTCTAATTGAAATTAAAGAGAATTGTTACAAATGAAAAAAATGCGAACTCTTGACTAGAGGGTGGGTGCGACACCTATTTAGAAATCTCTAACTTGGTGGAAGTTTGTTAGTCAATATTAAAAAATATTTCAACAAATTTCGAACGTTGTTTTTATTTGAATTTGAGAATAGGGACAAGCATAGTCATGGGAAGAATCTTTACTTTGAATAGGGACCTGCATCGCCATTGTTGGGGCTCTTAGAACCGAATCGGGACATGTATCATCATTACATTTAGTTTAATAAAATGTTATTTATGGGGCGCCATTTTGAATTAGCTTCAATATTAATTTGAAAATATGATTTTTTTAAGTGGTTAGGTAATCTTCCTTTATAGTGGATCTAGGAACCTATAGCTACTGTACCTACCTTCTGTGAGAAACGACTAGGAATAAAGATAGACTCCTTGTCGTTTCTGTGGATTGATACGTAAGGTAGACTTAAAGGGTATAAATAAAAGTTATTTATTTCTCTCTATAATTACCTTACCAAAATACCATAATTACCCCTAAGCGGGGTAAGAAGATGATATGGAGATACAAATTCCTATACTTCAGAACTCCGAAAATTGAATGAACAGATAAGGAAAGCAACTCCCGATCAACCCAGTATGGTTTCATTTCCAGAGTTCAGACTTGAGCTCATTGTAGGCCGTTCGTGATCGTTGGAATGGTCCACTTCGGTTCATATGAATGGAATTTCACACAACCACCAACGATGCACCATTATGGCGCGGGAACGCATCATACAATCAGTCATTGATATGAAAGAAAGCGAGAACTAGAATACATCGCCGTCCTTACGTAAAGACAGCCAGAATGAACCTAAAGACAGAAGATTAGACTTCGAGTTCAAAGTGGGAAGAAGACTGTCGCCGAGAAACAGCCGGATTTACCGGCGGCTAAAGTATTAGAGAAAATGAACAGGCAGCCATATTTTTTCTTCTTATCTGCTCAGATTTTATATTTTTTATTTTTAACACCTGACGTAAGCAGTCTGGAATTTCCTTCTGTTATCGACAACAGACGTCAATAAACCATCAGTATCTTGTGATCTCACACGTCGTCAACAGCCTGTAATTCATTCTCTCCTTGTTTTTATTTTGTACTTTAAACATTTGCTTAATAAAGTCGTTTTTATTTGAAAGAGATTAGTCTTAGAATCCTTTTAGATTCAAGGGCAGTTTTGTTTGTTGAAATTTCATGTAATTCTAGGACGACCAGTCTCTCTCATGTCTTCAGATAACATCTCTGTTTATTACTTTACAACATTTCTCAAACTCTTGAGAACGCTTTTTCGAGCATTTAAAGTTGGAGTTACTTCTGTTCGTAATTGACATTTGCCTCTTCAAATGAACACTCATCTTTTCAAAATATCAATCTATATTCTTTGAACCAGCAGTTTCAAGAATAAGAATTGTATTTTAATAAACTAAAAGCTAAAAGATATTGAACATACTTTACTTCCTATATAATTCTTATATAAGCTGCGCTGACTTGCATGTTAGAATGAAATTCATTCAATTTTTTTATTGCGTTCATTTATTGATATAATATTTTTTAAATGTATTTATATGTTATATAAAGATATTATTCTATTTTAAAATTATATCCCCAGAGATCAAATTACTCAGTGAGGTCGACCGCCGGAGGTCGCCGCTTTTCCTAAATATTTCCCTAAATTGTTGTTGTTTCCCGTTGGCTAGCTCAACCCCCCCTTTTGTAATTACATAGTTTGATCAATAATTTCCAGGAATGATAAATATTTAAAGAATTACAAAAGTATAATAATTTTTTTATTATATCTTTATAAATAATCACCGTCACTGTCTATACACTTGTTCCACTTTTTTTTTCTAGATATCAAAACACCTCTGAAATCCTCATCTTTCAGGCTTTTCAAAATATTCTTCGTATTCTCCTTTATTTCAGGTATTGAGTCAAATCGACGTCCTTTTAAGACTTTTTTAATATTAGGGTTAAGGAAAGGGTCGTTGGGAGCAAGTTCAGTAGAATTGGGTGGCTGTGGTAGTAAAGCAATTCCGTGTTTAGCCAAATAGAGTCGTACAGTGACGGCCGTATGTGGCCGTGCGTTGTCATGATGCAAGAGCCAATTTTTCTGATGCCATTTTCGGATCGTGTCTGACACACAGCCTCCCTTAAACGTCGCAATACATCAAGATAGTAATGTTGATTAATAGTCTGACCCTCGGGCAAGAATTCATAGTGTACCAATCCCTTTACATCAAAGAAAGTGATAAGAAGACACTTAAGCTTCGATTTGATCATCCTTGCTTTCTTGAATCTTAGTTCTCAAGGCTCTAGCCACTGGTTTGATTGCCTCCTAAGTCTCGGGATCATATCCGTACACCCATATTTCATCTCCCGTGATAACAATTTTGAGCCAATGTGGATCAGAATTAAACATTTCAACCATGTTTTTGCACGTTTCTTTGCGATGCTCTTTATGCTCATGCGTTAAGAGATGTGGGGCAAATTTAGCCGGGAATCGATTAAGATGCAGATCATTCTCATGATGGTTTGGCATGTTCCAAAAGAGATATAAAGTCTTCTGATATCTCTCTGGTAGTTATTCTTGGGTTTTCTTTGATCGATGACTTGATTTTGAGTGAATTTTCGGGGTTTCTTATCGATAAAGGTCTGCCAGTGTGCAGACAATCCTTGACGCTTTTTGACCAGCTTTAAATCGTGAAAACCATTCAAATGTCCTCGATTGTGATAGGGTATATTTTTCTCTAAAAGCCTGCTTCAACATTTGAAATGATTCGAAAGCTGTTTCCCTAATTTAAAGCAAAACTCTTTTCAGACTCGCTGTTTTTCAATACAGAGTTTGAAAATGTTCTGATATACTCGAGCTTATAAATTCGAAAAAACGCGAGGGTGTAGGTCTATGTGATCAATTTTTTTATAAATGTGTTGATAAATGTTTTATCTATAATGTCATTATAAATTTATTTCATTATTTGAATATTTTACGTGATCCAGTCTCCTTCCTGGAAATTATTGATCACACGTTGTAAATTTCCTTATTCTACTCTCCTTAAGTCAGGCAGTACTTTATCAAATTTTGTTTTTTTATATTTTCCCTAAGCTCAATTAAAGCGAATTCTGATCTAAGCTATTATAATTTTTCATATCAGGATGGAATATCAAAAAACATATTTATTTGTCAAGAAAATGATCAATAATTCTGTAAATAATATTCAAAAACAGCAGAAAATCATTTTATAATATACATATAATGTAGAGAAAGAGAAATCGTATGAGAAAAAGATTACTTGAACGATATCTATAAAAATATATTTAGATTTAAAAAATGAATATCCTATATATAGATATTTATCAATTTTAAAATCTAAAATTATTGGCTCAGATATCGTTCAACTGACCTTTTTTCTACATTTGTGCAACCATGAAATTGCTAGGTATAAATATTTAAAAATTAATTTTTTTATAAATAAAAAATTCAATTTCAAAACTCAACTAGAGCAAGGCAGTGACACCTATTTGGAAATTTCTTACTTGAAGAAAGTTTGTGTATCAATTCTCAATAAATATTTCAACAAATTTCGGACATTGTTTTAATTTGGACTTGAAAACAGTGACAAGCATAGTAAAGGATAGACTCTTGGAACTGCGAATTGGGACTTTATCACCATGGCAGAGGCTCTTGAAACTGAGAACCGGGACTTTTATCATTATGGCAGGGGCTCTTGGAACTGAGAGCAGGGACTTTTATCATTATGGCAGGGGCTCTTGGAACTGAGAACCGAGACTATTATCATTATGGCAGGTGCTCTTGGAACTGAGAACAGGGACTTTTATCTTCATGGCAGGGGCTCTTGGAACTGAGAACAGGGACTTTTATCCTCATGGTAAGGGCTCTTGGAACTGAGAATAGGGACTTTTATCATCATGGAAGGGGCTCTTAGAACTGAGAATGGGGACTTTTATCCTCATGGCAGGGGCTCTTGGAACTGAGAATGGGCACGTTTATCATCATGACAGGCGCTCTTGGAACTGAGAACAGGGATTTTTATCATCATGGTAAGGGGCTCTCGGAACTGAGAAGAGGGACTTTTATCACCATAGCAAAGGCTTTTGGAACTGAGAATTGGAGCTTGTATAGTTATGCAGGGGCATTTGGAACTGAGAATAGTACATTTATAATCATTACAAGGTTCTCGGAAGGGAGACTAGAGTCTTGTATAGTCACGGAAAGGCTCTTGGAATTGATAATAGGGACTTGTATCGTCATGGCAGGAATCTCAGAGTTATGGATGGAGTCTTGTAACGTCACGGAAGGTTCTTGGAATTGGGATTAGAGATTGATATCGTCATGGCAGGGACTTTTAGGGATTTGGGTATTATAATGACATTCTTATTTTTATTTTTTCCGTTCTCCATTACTCTTCATGTTTCACCTTTCCATACCTCATCCTCAAAGTTAGAAATGTCGCTATTTCTCTTTGAAAATAAATTTCGATTTTTAAAGAGAAACATTCGCGGTATAATTTTAATTTTCGTTTTACAATCATCAGCCGCGTTATATTGTATTTTAAACATTCTCAAAGGGCTGGATTATGATATTTTAGCGTTGTCTTTTCAGCATCCGAGCTTGGTTCCTGGATTCCAGAAGGGTCTCGAGCCAGGCTATAGGTCTACTTCTCCCTAGGCACACACCTCAAAGGCCAGCACATCGCCATTCTTACAAAAGATAATTAGATGTAGAGTTTCAAATGCTTCTGAAAACTATGCTAAAGAGGCTGTGTTTACATGGTGAGTAGTGATAGCAAACTAGGGGCCTGGACGGACTTGGTCTCAAATCACCCAACCAAACTGCTCTAACAAACCTTGAATTCCCGCACGAACTAGCCGAAAGATCAGGCTAGAACGAACGACCAGCCTAGTACACACAAGGCCCAAGCACACCTGGACGCCCCAGCTGAACGGACAACGTTAGAATGAACGCGCGAACTAGGCTAGAACAAACATCCAAGAGCATTGCACGCACTGGAACGCACAGTACGCACTAGACCGCACGACGCCTCCTGGACGAGCGATACGACCTAATACGCATGTACGCGATAGATACGAACAACACCCAAGAACGCCTGAACCAACACTAGGACAGGGCGAACGAACTAACGGGAACGCACAGACAAGAACGCCAAACGTCAAGGACGATAGAATGGACTAAGACTGATTGAACGAACTAGGTGACCAGACGGACCAGAACGAACGAGTCCCTGGAAAACTCGACCAAACTAGTTTTGCAAACCTTGAATTCTCGCACGAACTAGCCGAAAGGTCAGGCTAAAGCGAACAACCAGTCTAGTACATGGAAAGCCAAGCACGCCTGGACGCCCCAGCTGAACGGACAACGCTAGAACGAACGCGCGAACTAGGCTAGAACAAACATCCAAGAGCATTGCACGCACTAGAACGCACAGTACGCACTAGACCGCACGACGCCTCCTGGACGAGCGATACGACCTAATACGCATGTACGCGATAGATACGAACAACACCCAAGAACGCTTGAACCAACACTAGGACAGGGCGAACGAACTAACGGGAACGCACAGACAAGAACGCCAAACGTCAAGGACAATCAAATGGACTAGAACTGATTGAACGAACTAGGTGACCAGACGGACCAGAACGAACGAGTCCCTGGAAAACTCAACCAAACTAGTTTCACAAACCTTGAATTCTCGCACGAACTAGCCGAGCAATCATACTAGAACGAACACCCAGTCTAGTTCATGGAAGGCCAAGCACGCCTGGACGCCCCAGCTGAACGGACAACGCTAGAACGAACGCGCGAACTAGGCTAGAACAAACATCCAAGAGCATTGCACGCACTAGAACGCACAGTACGCACTAGACCGCACGACGCCTCCTGGACGAGCGATACGACCTAATACGCATGTACGCGATAGATACGAACAACACCCAAGAACGCCTGAACCAACACTAGGACAGGGCGAACGAACTAACGGGAACGCACAGACAAGAACGCCAAACGTCAAGGACGATCAAATGAACTAGAACTGATTGAACGAACTAGTAGGCTGCAAGGACCAGAGCGAACGAGTCCCTTGAATATTCAACCAAACTGTTTTAACAAACCTTGAATTCCCGCAAGAACTAGCCGAACAGTCAGGCTAGAACGAACAACCAGTCTATTACATGGAAAACCAAGCACGCCTGGACGCCCCAGCTGAACGGACAACGCTAGAAAGAACGCTCGAACTAGGCTAGAACAAACATCCAAGAGCATTGCACGCACTAGAACGCACAGTACGCACTAGACCGCACGACGCCTCCTGGACGAGCGATACGACCTAATACGCATGTACGCGATAGATACGAACAACACCCAAGAACGCCTGAACCAACACTAGGACAGGGCGAACGAACTAACGGGAACGCACAGACAAAAACGCCAAACGTCAAGGACGATCAAATGGACTAGGAGTGATTGAACGAACTAGGCGACTGGACGGACAAGAACGAACGGGTCCCCAGAAAACTGTCACACTAGTTCATTTATGAACTAGTGCGAAGGACATACCAGAAATCCCTCGTGAAATAGAGAGATAGATTAGGAAGAAACAGAACAAATGCCCCAGAACACAACAAAACTAGTTTAATAATTTGCTATGAATGAAGGAACTATATTTGCATCCAGAGACCGAAAATTACGAATAACCTGATTAAAGACGCAAAATTTACCAAGAAGAAAAACCAAACTATGAAAATCTAAAAATGACATGATCCAAACTAATATCTATCAAGAAGACAGAAATAACAATGCAGCTATATATATGAATCTCTTATGGAGACAAAAACTGAACAATGCACCAGGAAATATGAATACACTTTGAAGACAGAAACTGAACTATACTACCCGAAACACTGATTACAATATAAATTTTACACTATAAATATATTGTTATGATGGCGGTTGAGGCCAGGTAATTAGGTGGCTCCAAGCAGGTTAATTTTTCGGGAGAATTTCAAGCGATGTGTAGATGAGGTTGGGAGTTTCTATTACAATGACGCTCTGAAATCTTATGTGTTGGAAAGATCAGTAGATGAAGTGGTATCCACAGTTTGGTCATTATTTTGGCATTGGAAGCAATTCTATCACGTTTCAAATCACGTTTTCGTAGTAGGTTCAAACGTAGCCATGACCAGTTAGGATGGTTGTTGAAGTGCATCTATGTTTGATTCTTGGTAGCATTAGACGAAAACGTATCGGCTCGGTTTCAAATTTTCTGGGAATTCTGTTCTAGAAATCCCTGCCACTCAATTTATTCTGTGCGAGATGATTTTTCTTATTGCGTGCGACATTTTTGGAAGGGTCGTGCGAAACAATGGTAAGCTATAACTGGGCTGCAAGGTCTGTTTGCTCGTTTTCCACGATACTGTGTTGGCCTTTGACCGAGCAGAATTATACATTTGGAGTGTACGATGAAGGCTGCCGATTATTTCTACAACGAGGTTTGATCCAAGGTATTTCATATTGCAAGACGAACCGGTTGTAACAGTTTGAGACAATTTGGAAGTTTTCAGCCCAGTAGATCTGGATAGTTTTGGTTGTGTGTAAAGTATGGCGAATATTTTTGCTTGGAAGACTGAAAATTAATTGTCTAATTTGCGGTGTCTTAAGGAAAAACGGCGAGATAATTCCAACTCCTTCTGTGGACTGGATATATATGATGTTAACACTTTCATTCTGTAAAATTGTATCCAGTACGGAAAAAAGATGGTAGAGAATTATGGAAGGGCTTTGGGATGATTCATATAGGCCAGTTTTTAGGTTTTCAAGTACTAATAGTCACCTTTTATGATACTTTGAGAGAAGGGTAGGTTATGAAAAGAAACAGTTTTGGTAGCTATATAGATGAATCACATCTTATGTTTGTTTTGGCAAATTGTAGTTAGTGTAAGAGCAAAAGTATAGGCGTTGTTGCAAATATTCTGGGAATTCTATTTTTTCAATTCCTTATTTATAGGTCATTCCTTGCATTCTGTGCGAACCAATTTTTCTTTTTGAGGGCGATATTTTTGGAAGGGTCGTGAGAGACGACGTTAAGCTAAAACTTGGCTGCTAGGACTTTTATCACTTTTCTCAAAATAATGCTGTGGCCTTTGACTGAGCAGAGTTGCAGATTTGGTGTGTATGGTTAAAGATACAATTGATTTCTGCAACGTGTTTTCAGATCCAAGGAATGTATATGGCAGAAAAAGACCGATTGTGAAAGTTTGAGGCAATTTGGAATATTTCATCTGAGTAGATCTGGCTAGTTTTGATTGCACATAATTGGAATTAATGGTGAAGTTTGAGGTGCCTAGGTCTTGAGGAAAGGTCGCAAGATAACTCCAGCTCCATCTGAGACTTTGAATCGACCAATATATATGGTTGTAACACTTTCATTTTGTAAAATTTAATGTACTTCAGGAAAGAGAATAGGGAATTATGGAAAGCTTGGGGATTACTGTTATAGGCCAATGTCCAAGGTTTTCAAGTACTTGTCAAATTATGAGATGTCGAGAGGAGGGCAGCTTGTAAAGAAACAGCTGGTAGCTATGTAGATGGACCACATCTGATGTCTGTTCTGGCCAACTGTAGTTAGTGTATTTTATGAGGTTCGTAAGCACCATTTGGGCACGTTTGTCCTAAACACCAGAGCCATGTAATAGTGCTGGGAAAACAACCATTTGGTAGTTGTTTTGATCAGAACTGCGTGATCTTTGACATTTTACGGCGTAAATAAACCTTTGAATAATTCACTGGTATTTTAATGCTCTTTAAAATAATAGACACTTTGGCCAGAAAAGGTATTTAAGGGGTATAAATGCCGGCGCGGCAGCCTCTATATTCAACATTTTTAACACTGTTGTTGAATGTTTGTTGGATTTCCTCTTGGTATCGAATAGATGTCTGGAATTCTAATGATTCTATTGGTTGTAGTGATGTTTATCTGCTTCCAGCGAATAAATACGTTTGTGTTTTCTGTGGATACACAGCGTTCTTTTCCTCGCTTGCTACACTATTAAGAATATTGGTGATGGGGGTTTATTTAAACAATGGGAAGTTGACGTGGTACTTGTGTGATAATAGTAAAGTCATCTCTACAGCAGATCCAATTTCTTCCTATGTGGTTTGTTAGAATTAACAGTTTCCTCTAGTAATTATATCTCATTAAAAGGGCACAAAGCTTCTCCTTTTGCGACTCTAAATTAAAATAGGGTTGCCATAAGCTCTTTAGAAAGTTTTCTGACCTTCTAAATAAAGAGCTGGATCATCTCTTCAGGTTAGTTGACGCCTTTTAAGGTTTCAACAATGGATTGTCTATGAACTGCGTCAATTGTCGACTGACTACAAAACTAAGTTTCAATCAATTTAGCAATTGACGGTTTTCAGAACGTTTTCAATCGAGTAGCGTGGTACAAATCCAAATTGAAATAGGGAGAACCTTTGTATCGGTCTTCTAACCATTGTAATCGTTCCAGAATCGCGCGCTCCCACAAATACTTTGGCTAAGGGTTGAGCTGGGTAATAGGGAGGAAACTGTTTAAAGAGTGAGATCAAATACTGTTTGGTTGGGTATGAGGACCAAAAGCCTAATTTTCTTGTGTGGTTTAGGGAAAATACGCAGCTGAGAACCTTTAGCGAGAAGTTCTGCCATTAGTGTTTGCAAGGTGCCTCCTTAAAAAAAAGCTGAGTCGGTCAGAGCCAGGGGATTTCCTGAGTCCACAACATTGCACGGAGAACTTAAGCGCCAGTTAAATCTGGTTCTGAGGAGATAGTAGAATATGTTGTCGATTGAAGCGGCAGAATCGATGCTCCAGGTGGGCAAAAAGGTTTCTTCAGGTGTGTATGGGTTCCGCCATTGTACTTGAGTAATGACAATATTCTCTAGGTGACTTTTTCTTTGGACATAGTTATTTGTATAGAACTCCGAGTTACCGAAGAGATTTATTCATTCATAGTTTATAAAATAAACTTGCACAATTAGTATAATTTATTGCACATTTAAAAAGGCGAGCTTTAGAGCTCAGAGCTCTTCAAGGACTTATTTCTCTAGAATTATACCAACAAGCTTGGCAATAATATATAATCATATATTAGAGATTTCTTCAAATAGTGTTATCAGTGCATTGTTTTTTTTACCTGTGTAGAATTCGAAAAGTTTCTTATATGATGTGAGGTGCTCTGGGATAGGAGTTTTAAGTCCAAAACTTCACTTCGGAATTTAGCCGAATTGAACCTCTTTTCTTGTAGATGCCCTGCAGGCATATGGAAGGATCGGAGTATAGACCTCGATCATTTGGTCAATAAACACGGGCGAGGGTATTTCAGCATTGAGACTGCAAGTGGCAGTGAAGACCAACGAAATTCCGTGAAGACACACTCGAAAATCAGGTTAATTCTTCCAAAGGTGCATCGTTTTAAAGCTTATAATTCTTGATTGATGGTTAGAGAAGATTTGTGAAGGAGAATTCCGGCAGACATGTTTTAGGGGCTGCGGTGGCTAGAAACGAAGGTTACATCGATGAAGAATGACTTACATCCACTGATCTAATCCACGGGAGCTCCCAGAAATTGTAGGTTGGTGGGCGTGGGGAAAAATCCTCCAGACCGCGGAATGTATCGAAGCTCCAGGTTGACCGCTGGCCTCCATTCCAAGAATACATGATATGCACATCTGGTGAAGATGGATTCTAGACTGGAGAGAAATACACAATCTGCGATGCCACGGTTCAAATAAGTTGAAGAAGCTAGGAGGGATTTAATGCCAAGCCAAACCATAACAGCCATACCAAACCATGACAACAGTGATATTTGGATCAGAGGAATTACCCTGTATAGAACATTCTGTAAACCCTGTATAACTAATCCTGAGGAGACGTAGTTTCCAAATGAAGCAAAGGTCAAGTAGAAACTGGGAGGATCGTCTGAAATTTTGAATTGCATCTTTTACGTAGTGTGGCTGCTATTTTAGAAAGTTAATAAACTGTAACTGAGAGCTTTCTGAAATTTTCCTGCAAAAATTTAAAGAGCGTAGTGTGTGTGTGTGTTATTTTCCAATGTCATCCATGATCTATATAGAATTTTCTGAGATTAGATTCCACACATACTCTGCCATTGCTTTTCTCTTATTATAATTGCTAAATTATAAATGCACTGTAAAAACCTATATGAAGAATTTTAATATCATTAAGAATAACCATAAAAATCAATTTTTCTCATTTTTTGCAAAAGCTGTTTAAAAAAAAAACTATTATAATATTATTTAATTTATTCACCTTTTCGCTGGCTAAATTTCAATAATTTTCAAAAAAATCATGCAATATAAAGAAATATCCGATACAAATATTTAGTTTTAAATTCCTTTAGATTTTAATCCTTTCTTTGCTATTTGATCGCAGAAGAGATAATTAATTTTTATGGAGAATCTATCAAATAGAGAAGATGTTTTCTCTTTTCCATAATTATCCGCAACTATAGAGAAAATAGACAATCCGAGAAAAAATTCCAATCTATATATAAATAGATACAAATATTTTAGAAAACCAAAATATTTGTTATATAATAATTAGAGTAAATATACCTATTAGCCATGATAAAATACATATTCTAGATTCTTGAGGATATTTTTTAAAGATAGAGAGATAAGTTATATTTAAATATGTTTACAAATTATTTACTAAACTATATATTTCTTGGTTCAAAAGTCAGAGTAATGTGAGTATATTAAGGGCCTGTAAGGAAATTGAATTACAAGATTTAAACATTGCCATGTCTCCTCTGCTATCGTCTTCTATTCTAGATACCTCTCGATTATTGAAATATGTTAAGATTCCTCGAAGTTTTACAGCAATATATTTATCACAATTTTTATATATCAAATATTGAGATGTATCTGAACATGAAACATAAAAGAGAGATTTGTTATTTTAACTTTATTAGTTAATTTTAGTGAAGTGTCATAAATTGAATTAATATTCTATGTGTGCTATACAGTTTACCAAACTAAATCTTTAGTACCATCAAATAGTATTTATTGAGTTGCATCTTTGATATCGATATAGATTTGGTTGCAATGACTCTTATAAACACTTCGGTTAAATTCTTGTGTAATTAAGACATGCATAGGTTCAATTATAAGTTGAATGTGTGTTTGATTTTATATATATATAAACACGCAAAGCTTTATTAAGACTACCGGTCTTATATGTTTAATTATATAGAGAAAGATTTTCGTTCTCTAGTAATAAATAATGTTTTTAAATTATGCATGGCTTCAAGTTAAACATTATGTGGTATCAATTCAACGTACTGGGAAATGTTGTGTTTGAATTCTGCATTGGCTTCAAGTTAAACATCATGTGCTATCAATTCTACATACTGGGGAATGTTGTGTTTGAATTCCGCATTGGCTTCAAGTTTAACATTATGTGCTATCAATTCCATGTACTGGGAAATGTTGTGTTTGAATTCTGCATTGGCTTCAAGTTAAACATTATGTGCTATCAATTCCACATACTGGGAAATGTTGTGTTTGAATTCTATATTGGCTTCAAGTTAAACATTGTGTGCTATCAATTCCACATACTGGGAAATGTTGTTTGAATTCTGCATTGGCTTCAAGTTAAACATTATGTGCTATCAATTCCACATAGTGGGAAATGTTGTGTTTGAATTCTGCATTGGCTTCAAGTTAAACATTGTGTGCTATCAATTCCACATACTGGGAAATGTTGTGTTTGAATTCTGCATTGGCTTCAAGTTAAACAATGTGTGCTATCAATTCCACATACTGGGAAATGTTGTTTGAATTCTGCATTGGCTTCAAGTTAAACATTATGTGCTATGAATTCCACATACTGGGAAATGTTGTTTGAATTCTGCATTGGCTTCAAGTTAAACATTATGTGCTATCAATTCAACATAGTGGGAAATGTTGTGTTTGAATCCTGCATTGGCTTCAAGTTAAACATTGTGTGCTATCAATTCCACATACTGGGAAATGTTGTGTTTGAATCCTGCATTGGCTTCAAGTTAAACATTATGTTCTATCAATTCCACTACTAGGAAATGTTGTGTTTGATTCTGCATGGCTACAAGTTGATCATTATATGCTATCAATTCCACGTACTGGGGAATGTTGTGTTTGGATTCCACATGGCTTCAAGTTAAACATTATGTGCTAACAATGCCATATGAAGGGAGATGTTGTGTTTGAATTCTGCATTGGCTTCAAGTTAAACATTATGTGCTATCAATTCCACGTAATTGGGAATGTTATGTTTGAATTCTACATTGGCTTCAAGTTGAACATTATGTGCTATCAATTCCACGTACTGAGAAATGTTGTGTTTGATTCTGCATGGCTTCAAGTTGATCATTATGTGCTATCAATTCCAGGTACTGGGGAATGTTGTGTTTAAATTCTGCGTTGGCTTCAAGTTTAACATTATGTGCTATCAATTCCACATACTGGGAAATGTTGTGTTTGAATTCTGTATGGCTTCAAGTTGAATATTATGTGCTACCAATTCCACGTACTGGAAAATGTTGTGTATGAAATGCATGGCTTGAAGTAAAACTTTATGTGCTAACAATGCCATGTAAAGGGTGATGTTATGTTTTGGATTCTGTATGGCTTAAAGTGAAACATTATGTTCTAACAATGCTATGTATAGGAAAGTGTGTACTTGATTTCTGCATGGCTTCAAGTAAAACATTATGTGCTAACAATGCTATGTACAGGGAAATGTTGTGTTTGGAGTCTGAATGGCTTCACTTTAAACATTATGTGCTATCAATGCCACGTACAAGGAAATGTTGTGATTAGACTTTTCATGGATTCAAGTTAAACATTAGGTGCTATCAATTCCACGTACTGGGAAATGTTGTGTTTGAATTCTGCATGGCTTCAAGTTAAACACACACACATTAGGTGCTATAAATTCCACGTATTAGGAAATGTTGTGTTTGATTCTGCATGGCTTCAAGTTGATCATTATGTGCTATCAATTCCACGTACTGGGGATTGTTGTGTTTAAATTCTGCATTGGCTTCAAGTTAAACATTATATGCTCTCAATTCCATGTAAAGGGATATGTTGTGTTTGAATTCTGCGTGGCTTAAAGTAAAACATTATGTTCTAACAATGCTATGTATAGGAAAGTGTTGTACTTGATTTCTGCTTGGCTTCAAATAAAAGATTATGTGCTAACAATGCTATGTACAGGGAAATGTTGTGTTTGGAGTCTGAATGGCTTCAAGTTAAACATTATGTGCTATCAATGGCACGTACAGGGAAATTCTGTGATTAGATTTTTCATGGATACTAGTTAAACATTAGGTGCTATCAATTCCACGTACTGGGGAAATGTTGTGTTTGCATTCTGCCTGGATTCAAGTTAAACATTATGTGCTATCAATTCCACGTACTGGGAAATGTTGTGTATGAAATCTGCATGGCTTCAAGTAAAACATTATGTGCTAACAATGACATATACAGGGAAATGTTGTGTTTGGAATCTGTATGGCTTCAAGTAAAACATTATGTGCTAATAATGCTATGTACAGGGAAATGTTGTGTTTGGAGTCTGAATGGCTTCAAGTTAAACATTATGTGCTATCAATGCCACGTACAGGGAAATGCTGTGATTAGATTTTTCATGGATTCAAGTTAAACATTAGGTGCTATCAATTCCACGTACTGGGAAATGTGTTTGAAATCTGCATGGCTTCAAGTTAAACACATTATCTGCTATCAATTCCACGTATTGGGAAATATTGTGTTTGATTTCTGCATGGATTCAAGTTAAACATTTTGTCTTATCAATTCCACGTACTGGGAAATGTTGTTTTCGAATTCTGCATGGATTCAAGTTAAATATTTAGTGCTATCAATTCCACGTATTAGAAAATGTTGTGTATAAACGATGAGAGAAATAAATATCACAAACCGAATTCGGATAATGGAGGAAAGAGAACGGGATTCTCCAGAATGTTGGATCCTAGAACAAAACTCACCTCAATATAAGTTTATTTTAAGATTTGTAGGTTAAACCTAATATCATATACGACTATCATGAAGATAGAGGCTGTCTGGTCGGCATTCATATTTCTTTACAAAATAGAAACTTCGGCCAGTTAAAATTTCATTTTCACAACGTTTCAAAAAAGTTTTTTCTTCGTCAGGAGAAATAAATAAAATATCTGAGAAAAAAGTCTATTTTAAAAATATATATACGACTATATTATATCAATCAACACTCATGGAGATAAAACTTAGGGAAGTGTAGTCTTTGATCGTCTGTTTTTTAAGGAGACAGAGGCAATTTTGTTCATATTTGGTTATCTTGTATGTCTTCAATAAAGGTCACTGTGTATCAAATATTCTCATAATTATTTCGTGAATCCAGATATACAATGCTACATCGGTGGAGGATGACTTACGTCCATTACTCCATGTCTTATGCACGGGTTCTCCCAGATATTATAGGTTGGTGAGCTTCTTGAAGGAAGCCTCCAGACTGGCGCCGCGGAATGCTCCGAGATTCCAGGTTGGCGTCCATTCCGAGAATACATGGTAGCTCACATCTAGTGATGTTGGTAGAAGAGAAAGTCACAATCTGCGAAGCCACGGTTCAATTATCTGAAAAGTAGGAATGCATGAATACAGAACCATGTAGAACCAAGAACAGTGATATTTGGGTCATGTGAATTAGCTTGTTTAGGATAATCCTGTGAATCTGTATAGCAAATCCAGAGAGAACCTTGTTCCAAACTGAAGAAAATATTAAGTAGGAAATGGAGTAAAAATCTAAAATTTTGATATTGTGCCTTTTCGCGTAGTTTGTCTGATAATTGGGAAGTTCCAGAACTGCATATGAAAACTTTCTGAGATTATCTTGCAGAACTCTGAGGGGCTTAGTCATTTTTTCATTGTCATCCATAAACTGTATAAAGTTTCCGAAATTATAATGCATCCATTCTGATATATGCCTGAACAAACTGCTCTTCACCTTATCTACGACTGTCCGTAATTTGCAGAAGTGAGACATCATTTGTTCCCTGATCTAAATTATTTAACTCTTTTACATCAGCCAATTTGTTCATATAAAATTTTGAACTCTGTCGATTATTACATATAAATTTGTAAATATTTAACTTTAAGTTCTAAAAAGAATTGTTTGTGTTTTGTTTGTTTCCTCTGTAATAAGCTCAGATACTTCAATATCGCGCCTGTTTGATTAATAAAATTTTTAAAATAATAATAATAAATTCTTATCATTTCTCTTTTATGTCTTCAATCCAAAAATAAATTCATTGGATGCTTTCTTTAAAACCTTATCAATGATTCTCTGAACAGATAAAGATTTTTCTCTCTCCTTCTCTTAAAGTAATCTGAATTCCTGGAGCGTTAGATTTTTTTATAATTCTAATGAATCTTTAAAAATCTAATTTGCCTTTTTTTGGCGAAAATATTGAAACAATATAGAAATATTCATAATAATTATTTTCACAGATAGTGATTCTTATTCTAGATTGTCCCTACAGACTCCTTACTGCAATGATAAACATTATTAGATGAGAGGACTTAGCTTATCAGTGCTGAACTCTTTCAGCGGCTTCGACAAATTAATCCCCAGACTAGGGATAGGTGGATGAGTGTCCTACACCTTTGGGTTTCGACCGCTACGACCCGGGATCGATTCTCGCATTGGACCCTTTTTTATTTGAAAAAAAGCTGCAATGGTTCCTTATTCATGCAAAAGTTCAACCCGACAAGCGAGGGCAAGAAACCAAACTATGCTCTGGCACATTTGTAAGTCAAGTCAATAAAATAATCCCTTGTATCAAGGGATAGCCGGATTAATTTTATTCAATAACTGATCACAGTTTCTGCTGATAAGTTATCCAATCTATTAAATTCTGGGTAACCTGGGTAATTCTGTGTGAGAATAGTAATCAGTTATTACCAAAAAGTGTTTCCCTTCAAATTGGCAAAGATCCATCGCAACCTCCTTCCATGGTCTATCTGGGAAGTCAGTCATGATAATTGGTTCTTCCCTTGAACTGCTTTCTTTGATGCATTCATTACAGTTTAGAACCATCTGTTCAACGTCTTTGTATGACTTTGGCCAATAAACACTTTCTCGCATTCTTCTTCTGCATTTAGGAACTCCATGATGACCCTCATGTTTGCGGCTTTCATCAGAAGGTTATTTATAATTATGAGGTCATTCCGTACATGCCAAAATTCGACTTCCTTTTGGGAAAGTTTACTTTCATCTGGCCAGTGATCTTGAACTTAACTTTTCACTCTTTGGATTGTAGAATCTTTATCTGATGAACAGCAATTTCTTTAATCCACTTATCAGAAACATCTAAATGAAGTTCGATATTATTGATGAAGGCCAAGATTTCTTCCTGTAGTTCTTCCTTGCCAATCTTACTCCTAGGGGCACGGGAAAGAACATCTTCCAGAATGTTCTCCTTTCCAGGAATATATTTGATTTTGAAGGAGTACCGCATCATGCGTAACTTCATTCTTTGTATTCTTGGAGACAAATCTTCCACTGCTTTGGTTCAAAATATTGAAATAAGTGGCTTATGATCTGTTTCTAGCTCAACTTCTAGGTCTATGATATATTTTTAAAATTTATCCATGGCCTAAGTAAGAGCTAAGGCCTCTTTTTCAATTTTAGCATATTTACGCTCTGTTTCCGACAATGATCTAGATGCATATGCAATAATCTGCCTTAGATTCTTTCCATTTATTTGACTGAGGTATGCTCCTAAACCAAAGGAAGACGCATCAGCCGTAATGAATGTTTTGTAGCTGGGATTGTATATAGCCAGAGTAGGGAATGATGAGCCTTTTTCAAGGTTTCAAAAGCTTTCACTTAATTGTCTCCCCAGAACCAATCATTTATTTTGGCTCAGCAATCAATATAAGGGATGAGCTCTTTCTGCCAAAGGTGGAATAAATCTAGATAGATAATTTATCATTCCTGGTAATATTTTCAATTCAGTAACATTTTGAGGAGATGGCATTTCAATAATTGCCCTTATCTTTTTCTCATCTGGCTTTAGTCCATCAGGTCCAATATGGTGTCCCAAAATCTTCAATTTAGGAGAGTTGAATACACATTTCTCTTTATTAAGTGTCAATCCTGTTTCCTTCAGTTTGCTAAGAATTTGTTCCAGTCTTCCATCATGTTCCTGCTGATTGGATCTCCAAACTATGATATTATCTATATGACACATTAAGCCTTCGATATCTCCTAAAACCTCACTCATTCTTTTTTGTAAATGCTCTGGTGCGATAGTAATTCCAAATGGAAGTCGACAAAATCTATACCGTCCAAAAGGTGTCAAGAATGTTGTAAAGTCTTTTGACTTATAACTACACCCATAACTACACCTTTCTGCAAGAACAAACAAATCTCTTATGTAATCCTGAAGAGATTCTCCCTCACTTTGGGAACGTTTATTGAATTGGGCTCTATCAAAAATAATGTTTCTTCTTCCAATAGAATACTGACAAAATTAGTCTAAAACCACATTATATTTTGCTGAATCAGCAATGAGCAATCAGCATGAGAGCCTAAAAGACAGGTAAATATAAGGGATTTTTTCTTCAAATAGGCAAATCCAGCAGCATTTGGATTCATTGCCATGACAAAGGTTTTCATTAATTTCAGTTTAATATTTAATGGTGATAAATATATATTTTTCAGATTTTACCAATGGAAAATGTGCAATATTTTCAAGCCCTGGAGTAAGGGTTTCACGGTTTGGCGAGTTCCTTTGATATAATGCCTTTCTTCTTGCCTCAACTATCCCACTAACACAGAATATAATAAAATTTTGTATATCCAATCAGTAAACCACATATTTTCCAGCTGTATCTGTCGTACTCTACCTTTAAAAAAAAACAGTTTCATGCTTTCGTAGCTCTCATGTTGAAAACGTGTGCTATTGGCAGCGATGGGAACTTATTACCGTTGTGAAAAAAAAAAAAAACAGTTTTCAAACTAATTTTAAAGTAATAAATGAATAAGCACCTTCTGTATTGTGTCCATGACCAAGCGCATCTATTAGACTAACAACATCATTGCAGCACAATAAGTCATTTTCTTGTCTTGATATTCAGCTTTTTTGTCGTTTGCGAAAAAAGCATACTTTAGTGTCCTCATGCAGCATATTCCAACATTTCAGCCTAGATGTTAAAAGTTCAGTTTGGGTTTTTATAAATACAAAATCACCTTTCAAATCATTAAAATCTCCTTTAGTTAATAAATGAGTTACGGATGAAACATACTTGTATGTGTTACGACCGCGTAGATCCAATGCAATACGCACGCAACTTTCCACGGGTTGGGTTTACGTGTTCCTTAAGAAGGAAGCCTATATTAGAACTTAGCAGCAACCACACAGCAACTGACCCAAATGACTTTTAATTCCCAACTGAAATATCTACACCGATTAAAAAATAAAATTGAAAAATGGATATTTCTAAACAAATGCAAATCATCAATAATTCTTCTAAATTTACATCCGCCAACAAATATAAATCAAATATATAATTAGCATATATAAAAAATAAAATATTTTAAAAAAGAACATACATGAACAAATTAAAATACAAATATACAAATTATACAATTATTTACACTGGCTTTCAACAATATGTGCTTTTAAATTTGTGTCATCCGACTGTTTCTCATGACTATTTGAATCATCGTCGCTAAATGTCACCTTTTCGGGAGGTTGTGGGACAGGTAAATCATCACTATGAGGAACTGGTCTCATAGCAGATGGAAAATCTGGATATTTAATGGTATGTTTTGATTTAGATGTAATACCTGTAGTTTTGTGTCAAACAAAAATAACAGTCTGAATAATAATCTTTTGGTTCCCTCCATACCATTGGAACCGCAAAAGGCATATGGTCTTCACCTTTAATCCATTCTGTAAGAGACCGAACACAAGCTTGATAACAATGATGATGGACCCAAGTCTTAGCTTGGTCAACCACTTTACATCCAAAGTAAAGTTCATAGCACTTTTTGATGAGCGGAGTATCGTTTCGCCTTTGAGCTTTGAAAGTTAATTATCCACAGATGTAACAGTAAGAATCTGGAATATTTACGCTACACCTTGGCATAGTGGCACCGGCTTGTGTACACCATCTATAGAAGCAATTTGATAGAATAGGAAAAGGGAAATAAAAATATTCAGTATTGTAAAATATAAATAATGATTTTTTTTCCATAGATGAAAACTGCCATCTCCACTAAAATGCTACTAAACAAATCGTTGGTTTACGTTACAACTTGTCCAAGAAAAAATAAACCCGCAGCAAATCTAGCACCACTAGCTAATGTAATGAGGTTTAAGCAAAATTCTTACCTAAAATTGTTTGCATTTATTACTACGTGTTTATCCTAATACGAAAAAAAAAAAAGTTGTTACTCAGATACCTTGCGTGAAAAAAAAAAAATATTTTTTTCTTTCTAATAGAGAAAACCAGCAAAAAAGGCTAAAATATTTTCGCTATCAAACATTCATCTCTGAAATAATTAAAATTCAAATGGCTGAAAAATACAACGTCATCCATTGTAAAAAGAATGCTCAGTAGCTTTTTTGATTAAATAAAAAAGCTTTTGAATGATGGTCAGGATATTGGTTTGTGAAGACCATTCCCGGCAGACATGTTCTAGTGGTGGTTAGATACCAAAAGCTTACATCAGTGGAAGATGATTTACATCCATTGCTCCATGTCTACTGCACGAGGACACTCATGAATTGCAATGTTGGTAAGCTAAGAGGGTCTCCAGTCTGACATCTCGGAATGGCTCCAAGTATGACGTCCATTTCAAGAATAGATGGTAGCGTGGTGATGGTGGGTGGAGAGACAGTCACAATCTGCGATGCCACGGTGACAATAAGATAAACAGGCTAGGTGGGCTGGAATGTCGAACCATAGCAACAGTATATTTGGGTGAGGAGAATTACTCAATATGAGATGGAGGTTGGCGCCTATAAATAATACTGAGAAAATGTAGTTTATAGATGAAGCAAACAAGAAGTTGTAATTGATGGTTCATCTAAAATTTTGAGGGAATTTCAAAAGTGATATATATTGAATCTTCTAATAGTTTTTGTCTGCTAGTTGGGGAAGTTCTTTATTTGCATCTGGGGACTTTCTGAGATTTGACTGCACAACTCTAAGGGTCTCTAGTCATTTTTCAATCTACGACCTCTATAAAGTTTCTGAAATCATTTGCATACTCCGGCATTGCTTTTCCATATTCTTATAATACTAGTCTTTTATTCTTCAATTTTAAAAAAGTTTTATTAATATTTATTTCTTTAAAACCTTGTCAATAAGGCACTGAGCAGATATAGATTTTTTTATCATTCTGAAACCCCCTTTAAAAATCCAACCTATCAGAAATATTTGGCGAAAAAAAAAAGAAATATGATGAACAAAAAAATGTTTATGAAACTATTTAATTTCTGTTCATTTCATAATTTTTAAAAATCTCTAGAAAATTGTTTAATAATATATATCAACAAATTATTTATTTTAAATTTTTTCAATAGATTTTATTTTTCTATCAATCTTTGATATTTGATTGCAAATGACTCATTTGGATATTTCATCAAATAAAGAACTCGTTTCATGATAAAATTGTGGAAAAAGTTTTGAAATTACAAAATATTTTCTCACAATGAGTTTCTTTTCATTACAAAACGCTAGCTTTCAAGTGATAATCGCTCTTCAACGGGCTTAATAACATATCGACTATATCCTACCATAAATATTTACAAATACATACGCGCTTGAAAGCTAGCGTTTTGTAATAAAAAGAAACTCATTGTGAGAAAATATTTTGTAAAGAACTAGTGTATTGGCCAAAATTAACCCCGTACTAAACTATAAATGACAATATAACATCATAGAAAATGTGGGGGGGTCGGTGGAAGGCTGCTTAAACCGTTTGGTTTTCGACCACTACGACCCGGGTTAGATTCCAGCATTGGACACTTTTTTCTGTTAAAAAAAAAAAATGCTCCAATGGCCCCCCGATTCTTGCAAAAGTCCAACCCCACCAGCGAGTGCAAGTAACCAAACGGGGCTCTGGCACATTTGTAAGTGCAAAGTCGAACTTTTTTCACATGTGTAGACATGTGGTGCGCTTACAGTAAAAAGCAGTCGCTAACTATCCACTATGATTATCATGGCCTGTACCACGTGTGCTAGGGATAAGCAAAAATATATATATTTAGAAAATGTTAAGCCTTATCAGAGAGAGAAAACAGATATCAATATTTAAAACAAAAGAAAAATTGATTACATGATTTTTACAGTATATACACTCATGGACAAAACTTAAGGTAGTTTTTCCTTTTAGCATGTATATGGAGATCAAAACAATAATTCTGAAAGATATTACAGTGACCTTTATTGAAGACACACGAGATAACCAAGTGTGAAAAAAATTCCTCTGTCTCCTTAAAAAAAAACTAACAACCGGCAACATCACTGACTTTCCACTATCTTTAGTTTTGTCCCCAGGAGTGTATATCTATTAGCTATGAAAGTGGGCGTATTATAGTTTTTAGGTGTTTATTTTTTATAAGGAAAAAATCGTATATTATATATATGTAATATTGTTGCAAATGTCGATGTATGGATAAACTGGCAGTCGTGTACGTGAGGTGAGTGTTGAAGTTCATCCCACACGCGGACAACAAGAAGCAGAGGCAGGGCTAGATGTTAGCACCGAGAGTGATCGGGGACAGCCCACGGGACAGAGGTAGAGGCCATGACATAAACTTGGATGCTTATCACCGAGACATGGAGAGAGAGACTGTGTGTGAGAGACAGAAGCCGCCTGCCGATGGCCACACCCTAGAACATCTGCTGACCCCCTGCCAAAAACCTGTCCTGTTTACAGGGGTCGTCTATAAAAATGTCCCTCGGGACCCCACATGGGCTGGGCGTTGCCTTTTTCCTCCTCTCTGTCCCTGCCACCAGCTGACTGAACACTCTTTGGATCTTTATTTTGACGTCACCATTTTTAGTTTTATATACAAATAGGGGGTTAAAATACAAATAGTTTATATACAAAATATGGGGTGGTAGTAAATAGAAATAGTGTACATTTCAATAGGGTAGGATATTATAAGGTATCGGCTCTAACTAATTGGAAGATATATGACAAATACTAAAAGTGTCATTATTATACAGTTTAAAATAATATATATATATATATATATTCTTTAATAAACCACTTCTTTATTGGTTCACAAAGATGAGTATTATATCAGTATATTTAGAACCTAGATTCAGTAAGCAAATTGAATTAGAAAATTTGACTTTGTCATGCCTCTTTAATGCATAAAAAGATAGAGTTGAGAATATATATTATTAAAGTTAGTAAAGTGCTATATATTGAAGCTATATTCTATAATTGCTATGGATCTTTTCAAACATATGTCTTTAGTAACCTCAAATAGTAATCAATAAGTTGAATCTTTTATATCGATATTAATCAGGTTGAAAAAACTTCTATAAAAATTTCGGTTGAATACTTGGGTAAATAGAGGAGACCCCAACGGATAGAAGTTTAATTATAATTATACTAGAAGAAACATTGAGCATTGATGGTGGCTTTAAAATTGCAATAAGTATATCCTGATTTATTAGAAACAGCATTTTAAGAAAGGTTAACTTAAAATATTTTCTAAGCAAAGTATATACATTCGGGCAGATACGAACACAGATAAATCCCGGGCAACTAGAGTAGATCCCCAAAGAAAGTTTCCAAAGAGAAGACATTCTGATTAGAAGCAAAAAGTAATTAAAAAACGAATTAGAAACACACGAAATATCTACCAATATAAATTTATAAAATTCAATAATACAAATGCAGATGTTTTGAAAACAAAGCAATTTGGTGTTGATAAATAAACAAAGTAAAATTTGAAAGCAAGAATTCTACGTTTGGAAAATTGAATAATTCAAAAAACAAATATTACAACTAATATTTGGAGAATAAAAATGACACACGAAACAAAAATAACCAAAAATTCGGTATATAGATCGCTATGTATAGTTCAGTATGTTTGAAGGAGATTGCTTAAAACTATACAACTGAAAACTCTGTTAGTGTATTATTTAATTATATGTTAATATTTGTTTAGAAGGATGTCCTAGCAATAATCCATGTACATATTGTTATGTCCGATGAGAGAGGTAAATTATCATTAACCAATTCTGGATAATGGGAGAAAGAGGGCGGAAATGTCCAAGATCTTGGATCGTAGAACAAAAAATATATTATTTTAAAAAAACTTTTAAAAAAATATTTGAATGTAAAACCTGATATCAATGAAGACTATATTATTTGTTCTTTATATGCTTTTATATAGTATAAAATATCAAATATCAATGAAGTTTCTAAGCCTTGAGCTCTGTTTATAAAGCCATGATAAATTAATTTTTGAAAAATTAAGGTTGAACACATTAGGTTGAGCATTTTGATATTATCAATTAAAATTCACTTTTCCTTGAAGTTTTATATTCAATTCTTTCCGAGAAATAAATTTGCTGTTATAGATTTTATTCTTACTAAAAAATATTATCATAATATAAACTGTGTTAAAAGGAAAGCGAATTCTATATTCTAACCATGGCTATCTATATTTCTAAAACTTGCGCTATTTTCATTCCATAAAGATTCCCTCTATGGAAACCCACGTTGGGGAGGTAATATTGGTAAAACTCTTAAGAAACAGAATTGATGAGGATATAGAGCGACAGTGGGAATTGGTCCAGGATGAGAAATCATTTCCCTTCTATGAAAGCTTCATTTTATTTCTTGAAAAACAAGCTAGAAGTCTGTCACGGGGATCAAGGGATATCGAAGAAAGGAAAATGAAATTCAAAGAGACTCTGCAAACGTACACACTACGATTAATACCAATGCTCAAATGTGTATAGCATTCAAGGCAGGTCATAGAATCTACAACTGTACTACATTTAGTACAATGCCTATCGAACAAAAATGAGAATTGGTCAAGCAACCAAAATGTGCTACCTTGCAAGAAGTGCGACAAAAGGCACCATACATTACTCCATATGCTTGACACAGAGGTAACTAACACCCAGAAGGATGCGTAGCCCTAGATTTTTACACCTCTAAGTGAAATAAACAACACCAGTATTGAACAAGGAAGCGTGACCATCAATCAAGTGCTACTTGCGACTGCTCGAATAATTGTGGAAGGTGCAAACGGTACACAGCAGATCTGCCGAGCCCTTTTAGATAGTGGATCACAGGTTAGTTTGATCACAAAAGAAAGTTGCGAGAAACTTGGGCTCAAAGAAGAAACATCAGGACGCTCACTTAGGGGTATTGGAAATAATCCAGTCCAAGGGTCATCTACATCTGTTAACTTGACATTCAAATCAATTTATAGATCCGAAAAGTCCGAAATCGAATGCTCTAGTAATGCAAGTCTTAACAACTGAAATTCCTAACTTCAAATTGGCAGAACCGACCTGGATCATGCAGAGAGGCCTTGAGTTGGCAGACCCACAGTTTCATATTTCGGCACCTATCGACATTATTCTAGGTGCAGATATGTATGCATATTTAATGCATGGAGAGAAAAAAATGCTGTGAAGGAACAGGCCTATAGCAAATAAATCAAAGCTTGTTTGGATTCTAATGAGCAAAGTAGACAGCTCGTCGAACTATAAAGGTGGACCGTGCAGCTTTAAGGTTCAAACAACAACAGGATTAGATGGTCTGGTGAGAAATTTCTGGGATTTGGAGTCAGTGCCGTCATTACAAGACCAGAATCCAAGGGAAGAAGATTACGAAACTTATTACATGAAAACCTATTACAGAGACTGCCAAGGAAGATACAGTGTGAAACTACTTTTCAAAAGACAGCCCTCTCTGCTCGGACAGTCAAGAGAGAAGGCCTTGGCTAGGTTTCTGACATTAGAACGAAGATTGTTGAAAACTCCAAGGGTCTATGAACAGTACAAAGAGTTCATGAAGGAATACGAGGCATTGGGTCACATGGAGTTAGTGCCAATTCAGGAGATAATCAGAGACCCATCGACATGTTATTACATGCCGCATCATGGAGTTGAAAGTGAACAATCTACAACTACAAAATTAAGAGTAGTCTTAAATGCATCGGCAAAACCTGATTCTGGTACCTCATTAAACCAAATATTGGAAACCGGACCAAAGATCCAAAAGGATATATTTGTCATCCTGACGGGATTCAGAACACATCCAATTGCGATTATTGCTGATATAGAAAAGATGTTCAGGCAAGTGAGAATTCACCCGAGGATGCAAACTACCAACGGATATTATGGAGACAAACACCAGAACAACCGGTCGAAGATTATAGGTTGTTAACAGTAACATACGGGACTACATCTGCTCCCTTTTTAGCTATTAGGACAATACAAAAGCTGGCCAGGGATGAATGCGAAGAGTTTCCAACGGCGTCAGGGTCGTAATGAGTGATTTCTGTTTGGAGACGATCTCTTAACGGTAGTATCCTCGAAACAGGAGGGCGAGGAGTTGATAAAGCAAATGAAAAGTCTGATGTCAAAGGAAGGGTTCGAGATTATAAAATGGAAATCCAATTGCCCTTAACTTGTGTCCCAAATGGATGAAACCGAGACTGAATTGGGTGTCAGCGCTTCATCGAGGGTTTTAGGAATACTTTGGGATAACTCACGGAAGCTTTCAGGATCAATATAAATAACCCTGGTGAAGTAATAACAAAAAGGGATCCTTTGTCCAACATTGCTAGGATATTTGATCCATTGAGCTTCCTTTCACCCCTTACAGTCGACTTGAAAATTATGATTCAAGAACTATGGAAGGGAATGTTGAGTTGGGACGAACCCATGCCAAAAAATGGAGAACAAGGTGGAAATACTTCCGTGACGAAATGAGTATGCTAACTGAGTTAGAAATCCCAAGATATATTTTTATGGATCAAAACAGTAAGAATATCCAACTTCACGGATTCTGCGAAGCTTCGAGCGTAGCATATTCAGCGGTTTGCTATCTAAAATCGGGGACAATTGAAGGACAAGTTAAGGTGTCACTTATCGCTGCGAAAAAAAGAGTCGCCCCCCTGTAAAACCGTACACTTCCAAGATTAGAGTTGGGAAGTATCATATTTGAATGCATTTGTTAAATATAGAGTGTAATGCCGGGAGAGAATTAATGGCAAATCATTTATTTATATTATTACTAATATATTCTGGAGACTAGAGAGGAGAATTATTTCCACTAACTTTGTCGATTAACTCTACCTTTTCTTTAATATGAATATAGCATGGGTTGTGGAATTAATACATTTCAGTTTAAATTCCTGTATATTAAAAAAATGAAAGCTATCCTGACCAGGAACCACAAGAGCTTTTTAGATGGCAGAGCGCCACTTAATGGAACAGAAATCAACTTAACATTTATTTAACCTGTTCCCTGATATTTTGCCAAACCAATTTCTTGATAAACCTAGAAAATCCATTATCAAGAAATTGGGTTGGTCAAATATCAGGAAAAGGCTAAATCAATATTTATTCATCAATTTGTAATTCTACCTGAGTTACAAATTTGAATATATCTTGGCTCTCAATGTACGTCTATATAATTGCACGCATCTCACATCACACCTTGTCTTTACGTCCGTTGAAGTACGATGAAAAAAACGAAGAACGAATAAACATTTTATATAGAAGAAGCTCCTTTTAAGTTTATAATCTTACAACATAGTTATGGTAATCGAAAGTTGATGTCTACATGCAAATCAATGTTTAGTTGATTTCTGTTCCACTAGATGGCGCTCTGCCATCTAAAAAGCACATGTGCCTCTGGTCAGGATATGCGTTCATTATCTTTAATATCAACAACTGACCTTTTTATTCAATTTTCAAAATTGATTTATATATATCGATATCAGGTAGCAAGGATCTCATAAAGATTTGTTTAATCCTTGTTAAAATGATACTTATAAAGGTTTATATAATTGTGATATTTGTATTTGTTCAACTGAAATTTTATTCTTTTTATACATAATGTTGTTTTATATAGATTTTGTATGGCTTCAAGTAAATAATCATGTGGTAGCAATGCCAGGTACAGTAAAATGTTGTGTTTATATAGATTTTGTATGGCTTCAAGTAAAACATAATGTGATTGCAATACCATGTACAGGCAAATGTTGTGTTTATATAGATTTTGAATGGCTTCAAGTAAAACATTATGTGATAGCAATACCTGGTACAGTGAAATGTTGTGTTTACATAGATTTTGTATGGCTTCAAGTAAAACATTATGTGGTAGCAATGCCTTGTACAGTGAAATGTTGTGTTTACATAGATTTTGCATGGCTTCAAGTAAAACATCATGTGGTAGCAATGCCGGGTACAGTGAAATGTTGTGTTTACATAGATTTTGTATGGCTTCAAGTAAAACATCATGTGGCACCAATGCCTTGTAGAGTGAAATGTTGTGTTCATATAGATTGTGTATGGCTTCAAGTAAAACATTATGTGATAGAAATGCCAGGTACAGGGAAATGTTGTGTTTATATAGATTTTGTATGGCTTCAAGTAAAATATTATGTGGTAGCAAATCCAGGTACAGTGAAATGTTGTGTTCATATAGATTTTGTATGGCTTCAAGTAAAACATTATGTGGTAGCAATGCCTTGTACAGTGAAATGTTGTGTTCATATAGATTTTGTATGGCTTCAAGTAAAATATTATGTGGTAGCAAATCCAGGTACAGTGAAATGTTGTGTTCATATAGATTTTGTATGGCTTCAAGTAAAACATTATGTGGTAGCAATGCCTTGTACAGTGAAATGTTGTGTTCATATAGATTTTGTATGGCTTCAAGTAAAATATTATGTGGTAGCAATGCCAGGTACAGTGAAATGTTGTGTTTATATAGATTTTGTATGGCTTCAAGTAAAACAATATGTGATAGCAATGCCAGGTACAGGGAAATGTTGTGTTTATATAGATTGTGTATGGCTTCAAGTAAAACATTATGTGGTAGCAATGCCAGGTACAGGGAAATGCTGTGTTTATATAGATTTTGTATGGCTTCAAGTAAAACATTATGTGGTAGCAATGCCAGGTACAGGGAATTGTTGTGTTTATATAGATTTTGTATGGCTTCAAGTAAAACATTATGTGGTAGCAATGCCAGGTACAGTGAAATGTTGTGTTTATATAGATTTTGTATGGCTTCAAGTAAAACATTATGTGGTAGCAATGCCAGGTACAGTGAAATGTTGTGTTTATATAGATTTTGTATGGCTTCAAGTAAAACATTATGTGGTAGCAATGCCAGGTACAGGGAAATGTTGTGTTTATATAGATGTTGTATGGCTTCAAGTAAAACATTATGTATAGGGAAATGTGTATATATGCGATGAGAGAAATAAATATCACTAACTACTAATCTGGATAATGAAGGAAAGAGAACGGGAATCTCTAAGATCTTGGATCCTAAAACAAAAGCTTAGCTAAAGAAAAGCTTTTTTTTTAATTTGAATTTGATATGTGATATCTCAAAGGAAACTAAAGGTTTTCCAAAATATAAAATATCAAGTAAATTGATATTATAAATATTCTAGACGCCCTGATTAGATCTAGACACCATTAAGTGTTAAAGAGTTTTAAAAAAGAGAATAAACTTTAAAAAGAAGCATTAGAGTAAACGTTTCAATATCATTAATTAAAATTATTTTCCTTGAAGTATTAGGCTCATTTCATTTCGAGAGAAATATATTCGATGTTATAATATTTTCCACCTAGTCTGCTAGAGTAAATGTAATAAAATAGTTTTATATAAAAATAAAACAAAAAGTCTAACATAATTTCGTACTCGAAAACACATCTCTGAAATTATATAAATACAACGTCACCAACTGCGAAAATATGGAGAGCCAACTAAATTACTCTCCTTATTCAAACTATGACACTCTTCATTTCTGAGCGACTTCGAGTCGTAATGATGCTATTCACTATTTCAAATACTTCAATGTTAAAAAACATTTCAAACTCCGTTTTTAAGCGAGAGAAATCCCGTTCTGTTTTCTGAAATTTACTGATAGATTTGTAACCTCCTGTTTTTATTGAATCATAAAATTTCAGTATATCTTAATGAAAACATGCTCATAATAAGATATTTTCATAAAAGTTTTATTGCTTAAATTATTATAACTTTTGGAAGAAATGTTCGCAAAGAGTTTATAAATTTTGTAAAATTTGTTTCTCTATAAAATCAATTAGCGCGAGTTTGCACGTTGAGTTATATGGGGTTATGTGAAAGTGAAAATTCCGTGATCATCGTGTTATTTTGCTAGGAGCCAAATTTCCTGTTGTCCATCAAGTTATATAATTTCCAAGTTCTATTTTATAATCCGTGGTCCTTTCTATCTTATTTTCCGATTGCCCTTTCTAAGCGAGATCATCTACTTTGAAATGGGTATATTCAAAAATAGAGTCAATTATCTTTTATTTGTTTATTTATTGATCACTTTTTATTTTAAGAATTTGAAATATCGTGTTTTTCTTTTATCAAGTTTAAATTATAATTTATCTTTTTCAAATTCACAATAGGATTCTTTTGACAGCTTTCAAGTCAGGAAGCAATAGTTTAATGGATCTTTTACTCATTGCCCCAACTTACAATTTTTTTGGGATTTACAAAAAGGACGATCTCATATTTAGAGTTTAAAAGCTTTAATTCTTATTGAATAAGAAGTTACCTAAATTTGTTTCGATATGTGAGAAATTCTTGAGTTCCGTTGGATTGAATGTTCTGAGTCTCCTGGAGGAAAACGGACGACCAGCGGTTTCAAAATATTGTATTTTTAAATAAATAATAGTATTTTTATATTTTTTTTCATGATTAAAGTGAGAATTTTATTTGTACGAATTTTTATTTGAAAAGTTTAAAACAATCCATTGTTATATATTTATATGGGGGAACGCCATTTTAATTATCTTCACTATTAATTCTGAAAAATAATAATTTATTTCAAAAGGTGTGTAAATATAAGAACCTATAGCTACTGTAGAGTCACTTGCCTCCGGTGAGAGACAATTCGCAATGAAGAGAGAGACCTTTGGCCTCTTCAAGCAATACGTAAGGTAGATTTAAAGGGGGAATTTATTATTATTAATTTCTCTCTATAATTTCCTTTGAGGTCTCCACACCTTGGCCAACGATATTTAATCATTCCTATCCTATAGAGGTATCTGTGTCGAGTGTCAAAATAGATTTTCACAGCAGAGATGACGCCAAAAACGATTACCCCAAGCCATTTTTAAGGTTGACTAAAGATGGTAGTTTCTAGGTGATAGGTCTGGTGAGAAGGTTGGATGTGTTGCAACAATATGTGGAGTGTAGTCATTGCGCCTATGGACTTGTATACATTGTCTTACTGGAGGAGTAGCTATTTGCTGACCAACTGCTGTCTATATATCCGTATTTCTTCCCTAAACTTTTGCAGTAGCTCTGTATAATAGCTCGTTTGGATTTTTATACTATTAAAGATAATATAATTTGGGTGCAAATATTTTTCTCTTCCTTCCGCCAAAACTACTTATCTTTAAAGAATTTCACATGAATGGGTATATATATATAGATGAAGATATAGTTTAGCATTGAAAAATTAAAATATTTCTGTAGTTCTCTGCTCTCAACACTGAGGGATAATACTGGTAGGCTAATACATGAATTTATCAGTTTCTATTTTGTATATAATGTTTTGGAAATAAAAATGATCAAGCTAATTAAGGACTCCCTAACAAAACTTGGCTGAACTGTTCCTGGATACTTCCGGGATGAAACCAGGTCACTCAGCAAGTTTGGAATAAAATGTATCACGCATCCATGGCAAGAGTTGGCAGCCCAAAGGCTACTCAGGTTGCCATTTTACAGCTTGTTTATAAAGTATTTGATACTCCCCTGTATCACCCAGGACCATTATAAACCGAATAGCCGCGATGGCCTGGACTCGTAGCGACGTTAAGAACGGTCCAAAAAGTACCAACGACCCTATTTACACATTCAGTGTTTGCGGATATATCAATAAGTATTAAAATACAATATTCAACTATTAAACTGGCCAACAAAGAAGAAGTTTGATCTGTTGCCTGCAATGTAACATCTGTTAAAGGAATATTTTTTAGGTGTTCTGATTCCAAATATGCAAATATTTTCTTTCTTTCAGATACTGCTTTCAATGGGTACAGTGTTGACAACTTATATAATGGAGACGTTTTACCTCCTTCACTCATTTCTCTATATCAGTGGAACTGAGTATAACTCTGTTGGAGATGAACCACAACGGTGAAGAAGTAAACAATATGGCGCCAGCAGCGACATCCTAAACGTGTATTAATATTGAGGCGAAACTTAATTTGTTTTTATTGAACACACACCCAGTACGATCAGTTTCTACACATTAAATATGGCCAGCTTCAAAGACTTTATTATCGAAACATATTTCTCTATCTGGTTCCTGCTGTATTTTCTATATCTTGCTTATGTTCGTTTGATATTTTGTGGAGATTGTATCGAGATACGTGATTTGTACTGTTCTATAGATCTGTCTTAATTGTAATAGGAGCTGGTCAAGAGAGAACTGGGGTTTCGATGAATCAAATATTTGTATCTGAACGTTATAAATATAGAATGATTGTTGTACCATGTTTGCTCCCCGAATATCTTATGTTTTTATAATATTTCCTCTGATATAAGAAGTAAGACTTTTATAAGAGAACACATTTAATTTTTAATTCATATTAAATTTTTAAAATATTGTCGCGATGAAAAATAATTAACTAGGCCTTCGAATTACTTTAAATGTTTATTTAATGAGTTATATGAGAGATTTTAAATATAAAATAAGAGTTACTATTTACATGAGCCAAATCGACCCAGCCGTTAGAGCAAGAGGGGAGAACTGAGATATTTCCTCCTTTTTCGTCGCGCCACTGTTTACCCCGACCGGTCTGTCCAGATAAGAGGGAATACCAGGAAACTCTGTCCTCCTGACAATATTCACACTATGTTTTAAAATCCCATTTGATTTTTTATTCAAAACCTTTTTTAAAATTATTTTTACCTAAACAAATTTGAACACAAAAGTTTCAATATGAAATATTACATTTATTTGAAAGAAAAAATCATACTATCTATAAATGCTCTAAAAGGTTTTGACCTAGTTACTCTACCAACTGAATGCTTCATTTTCAGATTGTGAAGATTTAATTAGTGGATCTCATCAAGTAAATTCCGCCCTGGACTGAAGAAGGTCATTAGCCCAAAACCAGGATCTCCATTTGGACGCTTCTCAGTTTTCCAAAACTAGTGTTGTAACTTTGTCACCGACCTGAGTCCGTATGTAAGAAATGGAAGCGCTGAAGCAAGAATGTTTCTTTTTAAATATAATACAAACTTCTATCGTCCTTACTGCGATGAAAAAATATTGTGAGAGCTTGGCTCATCAGTGGTGAACCCTCCCACCGGTTTCGCCAATTTAATATTCCAGATCGCTTCTTAGAGCTCTAAATATATATATGTCTAGCACTTTCTAATTATTGGTAGAATAGTATTTAGCCTGAAACATTTGAGTACGTAGTAGGTTTCCTCTCATTTTCCAATTGTAAAAATTAGGATACTTCTTGTGTGTGTATTGTGCGTGCTGTGTTCGAAAACCTGGGTTGTTTGCACAGTGATATTCTTGTGTACCCGTGTGGCGTCGAGGTGTAGAAATGTCCAATTCGCCAGCATTTGTGGAACGCGCCAACGCCTGACAACGCATAAAGATGATTTGGGGCGCAATCATGTATGATACCAGGTCACCATTATTTTTTATTGAGGTCACTATGGCGGCACAATGATACGTTGATGTGCTGCGACCAGTGACACTCCTCTACCTTCAGGGGGCACCCAATGCCCTTTATCAGTAGGATAACGCCCGCCCGCACACTCTTCACATTAGCCAAAAAGCTCTTCAAGATGTACATATGCTTCCCTAGCCACCGTGATCTCCTGGCCTCTCACCAATCGAGCACGTTTGGGACATTATTGGAGGCAGTTTGCATGTCTTGATTCAGCCGCGTTAGGACACCATCCGTAGTCTGATCGACTCTCTACCTAGGTATCGTCGTCCGCGGTGGTCTTACTTGCTACTTAGCCGACGCCGTTTTATTCTGTATATTATGAAATAAAGACCCTTATTTTTCATTTCTGCCTCTCTCTGTTTGCCAAGTTTCATCACTTTCTGGCCCCTCTTTCTTGATGTTCCATTTTCAATGTCATGCAGTGTATATTTGTTTAAATATCATTAGAACAATATTTTCCTAAACTTTTACACAACCATGAAGTTGCTACGTAAACATTGTAATTAAATATTATATAATTTACAAATTAAAAGATTATATATTTCAAAACTCAACTAGAGCATGGCTGCGACACATTTTAGAAATATCTGACTTGTAGAAAGTTTGTGGCTCGAATTTCAAAAATAAATAAACAAATTTTGACCATTGTTTTTATTCAAACTTGAAAATGGGGACAAGCATCGAAGTGGCAAGACTCTTAGAACTGAAAATAGAGCCTTGTATCAACATGGCAGGGGCTCTTGGGATTGAGAATCGGGACTTGAATCCTCATGGCAGGGGCTCTTGGAACTGAGAATTGGGACTTTTATCATCATAGCAGGGGCTCTTTGAACTGAGAATCGACTTTTATCATCATAGCAGGGGCTCTGGGAACTGAGAATTGGGACTTTTTATCTTCATAGCAGGGGCTCTTGGAACTGAGAATCGGGACTTGTATTATCATGGCAGGGGCTCTTGGAAAAGAATCGGGACTTTTATCATCATGGCAGGGGCTCTTGGAACTGAGAATCAGGAATTGTAACATCATGGCAGGTGCTCTTTGAACTGAGAATCGAGACTTTTATCATCATGGCAAGGGCTCTTGGAACTGAGATTCGGGACTTTTATCATCATGGCAGGACTCCCGGAGTTGAAAAAAGAGTTTTGTAACATAACGGTAGGGCTCTTGGAACTGAGAATAGGGACTTGTATCGTCATAGAAGGGGCTCTCAGGGTTTGAGAATAGAGACAGGTATCGCCATGGCAGGTCAATTGGAATTATAAATAGGGATTTGAATCATCATGACTGGGCCCTTGAAATTGATAATAAGGAATTATATAGTCCAGGCAGGCCTTTTGGGGAATTGGGAATTAGAATTATATCCTTAAGGGGCTGGTTCTAATATTTGAACATTGAATTTTCAGCATCTGAGCTAGATTCCTGGATTCCAGAAGAGGATCACGGGCCAGGCTGTAGGTTTGCTTCTCCCTAGGCACACCTCAAAGGCCAGCACATCGCCATTTTTACTATAGATAATTAGATGTAGAGTTTGAATGCTTATGAAAACTATATTAAAGGGGCTGTATTCACATGGTAAGAAGTGATAGCAAACTAGGAGCCTGGACGGACTAGGTCTCAAATTACCCAACTAAAAATGTTCAAACAAAACTTGAATTCCCGCACGAACTAGCCGAAAGATCAGGCTAGAACGAACACCCAGTCTAGTACACACAAGGTCCAAGCACAACTGGACGCCCCAGCTGAACGGACAACGTTAGAACGAATGCGCGAACTAGGCTAGAACAAACATCCGAAAGCATTGAACGCACTAGAACGCACAGTACGCACTAGACCGCACGACGCCTCCTGGACGAGCGATACGACCTAATACGCATGTACGCGATAGATACGAACAACACCCAAGAACGCCTGAACCAACACTAGGACAGGGCGAACGAACTAACGGGAACGCACAGATAAGAACGCCAAACGTCAAGGACGATAGAATGGACTAAGACTGATTGAACGAAATAGGTGACCAGACGGACCAGAACGAACGAGTCCCTGGAAAATTCGACCAAAATAATTTGACAAACCTTGAATTCTCGCACGAACTAGCCGAAAGATCAGACTAAAGCGAACAACCAGTCTAGTACACGGAAAGCCAAGCACGCCTGGACGCCCCAGCTGAACGGACAACGCTAGGACGAACGCGCGAACTAGGCTAGAACAAACATCCAAGAGCATTGAACGCACTAAAACGCACAGTACGCACTAGACCGCACGACGCCTCCTGGACGAGCGATACGACCTAATACGCATGTACGCGATAGATGCGAACAACACCCAAAGACGCCTGAACCAACCCTAGGACAGGGCGAACGAACTAACGGGAACGCACAGACAAGAACGCCAAATGTCAAGGACAATCAAATGGACTAGAACTGATCGAACGAACTAGGTGACCAGACTGACCAGAACGAACAAGGCCCTGGAAAACTCGACAAAACTATTTTTACAAACCTTGAATTCCCGCACGAACTAGCCGAGCAATCATACTAGAACGAACACCCAGTCTAGTTCATGGAAGGCCAAGCACGCCTGGACGCCCCAGCTGAACGGACAACGCTAGAAAGAACGCGCGAACTAGGCTAGAACAAACATCCAAGAGCATTGCACGCACTAGAACGCACAGTACGCACTAGACCGCACGACGCCTCCTGGACGAGCGATACGACCTAATACGCATGTACGCGATAGATACGAACAACACCCAAGAACGCCTGAACATACACTAGGACAAGGCGAACGAACTAACGGGAACGCACAGACAAGAACGCCAAACGTCAAGAACGATCAAATGAACTAGAACTGATTGAACGAACTAGTAGGCTGCAAGGACCAGAGCGAACGAGTCCCTTGAATATTCGACCAAACTGTTCTAAAAACCTTGAATTCTCGCACGAACTAGCCGAACGGGCCGGCTAGAACGAACAACCAGTCTAGTACAAGGAAGGCCAAGCACACCTGGACGCCCCAGCTGAACGGACAACGCTAGAACGAACGCGCGAACTAGGCTAGAACAAACTTCCAAGAGCATTGAACGCACTAGAACGCACAGTGCGCACTAGACCGCACGACGCCTCCTGGACGAGCGATACGACCTAATACGCATGTACGCGATAGATACGAACAACACCCAAGAACGCCTGAACCAACACTAGTACAGGGCGAACGAACTAACGGGAACACACAGACAAGAACGCCAAACGTCAAGGACGATCAAATGGACTAGGAGTGATTGAACGAACTAGGCGACAGGACGGAGAAGAACGAACGAGTCCCCAGAAAAGCTGATCACACTAGTTTATTATATGAACTAGTGTGAAGGACATACCAGAAAACTCGCGCGAAATAGGTGGTAGATGGACTAACAAGGAATAAAATTAATGCCCCAGAACACAACCAAACTAGCTCAACAAATGAATTAAACAGCCCAAAAATATTGATATGAAGAATGAACTAATTATTCAACCGGAGACTGGAAAATTCGACTGACAAGATTCAAGCTAAAATCTATCAAGAAGACGGAAATTGAACAATGCATTCAGAAATTTGAATTTAGTATGAACACAGGAATTAAACTATGATACCCGACACTAACAGATTCCAATACAACCTTAACCACAAGATATATATATATATATAGGGAATAAATTAAATCTGGAGCATACAAAAGATGCCGCTAGTTACCCGAGTTAAGATGACGATAGAGGGCAGATTATTGAGTGGCTCCAAGTAGATTAATCACTTGGAGAATTTCAAGCGATGTTTCGTACAGTGAACATCTGAAATCTTGGTGATGGAAAGTTCGGTACATGAAGTTGTAGTCCACGGTTTGGTCTCCATCTTGGCATTGGAAGCAAATCTATCAAGTTTCAAAGTTTTTGCGTAGTATTTATAAACGTAGCCATGACCATTCAGGATAGTTGTTGAAGTGCATCATGTTTTATTCTTGGAAGTATTAGGAGAAAAAGTATCGGCATAGTTGCAAATATTCTGGGAATCTTGTTTTAGCAATCCCTGTCAGTCCATGTATTCTGGGCAAGCTTATTTTTCTTATTGCGCGCGACATTTTTGGAAGGGTCATGAGAGACAATGATAAGCTATAACCTGGCTGCTAGGTCTGTTAGCTCGTTTCTCAAAATACTGTTGTTGTGCCCTTTGACCGAGCAGATTTTCATATTTGGTGTGTACGATGTAGGATATAGCTGATTTCTACGAGGTGATATACAAGAAATGCATATGGCAGGAAGAAATGCTTGTGACAGTTTGAGGCAATTTGGAAAATTCCATATAAGTAAATCTGTAAAGTTTTTGTTGCGCGTAAAGGTAGACGAAGAATTATGCTTGGAAGTAATGGTGGAGTTTCAGGTGTATAGGTCTTAAGGATAAGTGTAAAGAGATAACTTCAGCTTCTTCTGTGGACTGAAATCCACCGATATATTTGATGGTAACATTTTCATTTTGTAAAATTTTTGAAACTCCGAGAAAGAGGATAGGGAATTAAGGAAGGGCTTGGAGATGATCCATATGGTCCAGTGGTCGGCATCGTGCTGCTCGCGATCCACATGCGGCTTTTGGTTTTTAAGTTGCTTGTAGTACTTGTATAACTAAAAATTTATTTATGCGAGAATTCATTGTTGGCAAGAAAAAAATCCATGGCTCTTTAAAAACCTGGATATTTTGTAAATTGTGATTTTTGACTCCTCCGACTCAAAAGATTGACGACCTGTAAATATGGGCAAATGTTCAAAGTTTTCAAATACTGATGGTTATCCTTAAAGAGATGTCGAGTTGATTGCATCTTGTATAGAAACAACTTTTCATCTATGTAGACGGACCACATCTGATGTCTGTTCTGGCAAACTTTAGTTAGTGTAGATAACGAGGTTCGCAAGCACCATTGGGCGCGTCTGCCCTTACATCCATTTGGTAGTTGTTTTCATCAGAACTAAATGGTTTGACTTTTACGTCGTAAATAAGCCTTTGAAGGATCCACTGGCATTTTAGCGCTTTTAATGAAAGACACTTCGGCCAAAAAGGTGTATTAAGAACTATAAATGTTCAAAACTATAAGTCTGAGGAATAAGTGTCTTATGCGAAAAAATTTTTTTATTTCAAGTTTTCGGGCACAACCGCCCTTCGACAAGAAAAAATTACTATACTAAAGTTTCCGGATCTGATCTATATATATACATATAACGGAGCAGAAAATTAAACAATTATGCAAAAACGGATTTACATAGTGAAGAAAATAATAATAAACTGAAATTTAATATTGTATATAGAGAATTTGAATGTCTAATATGTACTGATATGGAATAGGACACAGACTATGGCATCTTTGGAAACACAGAACAGAATAAACACTGAATTCGTGGTCTCAGAGTTCATGGTACAGTTGGAGGCTTGGTAGCTGCGGGAAATATTGCATTGTAAATTTCAGGTAAATAATTTTTTCTATTGAGGCTGTGGAATTTGCTTGACAGGAGGGATTCAATGATAAGTCTTTGATGTTTGCTGGAAATATTGGAATAATGGATTTTAGGGGATGCAATGTTAAAGGAATGGCCAGTTTCGTTATGTGCTGCACTATTAAGGATCTATGGTCTAGGTTATAGATATTTCTTTTGTGTTCGTGAATTCTGATGTTGACCTGTCTTCCGGTTTCACCTACGTAGATCTTTGGGCAGTTCGAACATTCTATGGAGTATATAACGTTCCAAACTGCCCAAAGATCTACGTAGGTGAAACCGGAAGACAGGTCAACATCAGAATTCACGAACACAAAAGAAATATCGATAACCTAGACCATAGATCCTTAATAGTGCAGCACATAAACGAAACTGGCCATTCCTTTAACATTGCATCCCCTAAAATCCATTATTCCAATATTTCCAGCAAACATCAAAGACTTATCATTGAATCCCTCCTGTCAAGCAAATTCCACAGCCTCAATAGAAAAATTGATTTACCTGAAATTTACAATGCAATATTTCCCGCAGCTACCAAGCCTCCAACTGTACCATGAACTCTGAGACCACGAATTCAGTGTTTATTCTGTTCTGTGTTTCCAAAGATGCCATAGTCTGTGTCCTATTCCATATCAGTACATATTAGACATTCAAATTCTCTATATACAATATTAAATTTCAGTTTATTATTATTTTCTTCACTATGTAAATCCGTTTTTGCATAATTGCTTAATTTTCTGCTCCGTTATATGTATATATATAGATCAGATCCGGAAACTTTAGTATAGTAATTTTTTCCTGTCGAAGGGCGGTTGTGCCCGAAAGCGTGAAATAAAAAAATTTTTTCGCATAAGACACTTATCCCTCAGACTTAGAGTTTTGAACATTCTATTAGGGGATTAGCCGATTAATAATAAGAACTATAAATGCCGTCCAGGCAACCTCTATATTCAACCTTTTTAACACTGTTGTCGAGACTTTTGTTGGATTTCTTGGTATCGAGAATTATGCCTGGAATTCGAATGGTTTTATTGATGGTGGTGATGTTTTTCTCTTCTCCCAACTAATAAACACGTTTGTGTTTTCTGGATTTACCACATCCTTCTCCCTGCCTGCTACACATTTAAGAAAATTTGTCAAGGGAGTTTATTTTAACAATGGGAAATTGACGTAGTACTTGTATGATAATATTAAAATATCTCCACAGCAGATCCAATTTTTCACTATGTGATTTGCTAGATTTATCAGTGTTCTCCTGCAAATAGATCGGATTTAAAAAGAACTTATATATAAAGCTGCTCCTTGTGTGATTCGATTAGAAATAGCGTAGCCATAAGCATTGTAGAGATTTCTGTCGTTAAAATAATGGGCTGGATCAGTACTTCAGGTCAGTTGACGCCTTTAAAGGATCGAATAATGGATTTTCTATGGATTGCGTCAAATGATTGACTGATATCAAAATCAATGACGGGGATTTTATCGTTATTATTCAAGTTTAGTCAATTGAGTTATTTGTGGTTTTTAGAGCCTTTTTAGCTGAGTAGCGTGTAATAAATCTAAATTGAAATGGTGAGAAACATCGTATTGGTCTGCTAACTGCTGTAATCGATCCAGAATGCAGCTCTCCCACAAATACTTTGGATAACGAGTTGAGCTGGGTAATAAGAAGGAAACTGTCTAAAGGGTGAGATTCAGTAGTTTAATTGGATATGAGGACCAGGAGGCTAATTTTCCTGAGTGGTTGAGAGACAATACATAGCTGAGAGTCTTTAGGAAATGTTTTGTCAAAAGTGGGTGCAAGGTGCCTCTTTAAGAAAACGCTGAGTGGTCAAGGGCTAGGGGATTTCCTGAGTCCACAACATTGCTTGGAGGACTTGAGCGCCAGTGGAATCTGGTTCTGAGGAGATAGTAGGATACGTTATGGATTGAAGCGGCAGAATCGATGTTCCAGGTGTGCAAAAATGCTGCAGAATTTGGTAACAGGTTTTTCAGTTGTGCAGGGGTTCCGCCATTGTACTTGAGTAATGGCAGTCTTCTCTTGGTGGTTCGTTCTTCGGACATAGTTATTTGTATTAAATTACAAACTACCGAATGAATGTCTTTATTTAGAGTTTATAAAATAAACTTGCACAATGCATATCATTTATTTCACATTTAAAAGACTAGCTTTAAAACACTTCAAAGGCCTATTTCCCTGGAATAAGACCAACAAACTTGTGGCAACAATATATTTATAATCATATATCATAGATTTTCTTAAAACGCGTTATCGGTGCATGTTTTTTTTTTTAACATCTCAATTTAACTTTCAGCTTGTTAGGACATGCATTGCGGAGAATTCGAAAAGTTTCTTATATGATGTGCTCTGGGATAGGAGTTGTAGGGCCAAAACTTCACTTCGGAATTTAGTCAAGGCTTGAATGGTCAGTTAAACTTATTTTCTTGTAGATTCACTGCAGGTAAATGGAAGGGTCGTAGTAAGAACCTTTATTTACTTGGTTGATTACCGGGAGGGGTATTTCAGCATTAAGACTGCATGTGGGAGTGAAGACCTGAGAAATGTCGTTAAGACACTCTCCAACAAGTTGATTCAGCCCAGGGTACATCTTGTTAATGCTAATATTTCTTGAATGATGGTTAGAGAGAATCTGTGAAGAACATTTCAGGCAGACATGTTCTAGGGGCTGCAGTGGCTAGAAACGAGGGTTACATCGATGAAGAATGACTTACATCCACTGGTATAATACATGGGAGCTCCCAGAAATTGTAGGTTGGTGGGCGTTGAAAGAATCCTCCAGACCGCGGAATGTCTCGAAGCTCCATGTTGACCGCTGGCCTCCATTCCAAGAATACATGATAGCGCACATCTGGTGAAGATGGATTCAAGGCTGGAGAGAAATACATAATCTGCGATGCCATGGTTCTAATAAGTTAAAGAGGCTAGGAGGGATTGAACTAAAAGTAATTACCCTGTATAGGATAATCATGTAAACCCTGTATAACTGTTCCTGAGCGGACGTAGTTTCCAACTGAGGCAAGGATTAAGTAGGGGAACTGGAGAATTGTTGTAAAATAATATATTTGGATACTCTGCCTATCATCATACTATTAATTAGAAACCATGATGCCTACTCAACTTCTCTCTCTTAATTACTGTTTGTTTATATTCAATAAATAATACTATGTATTAAAGAGCAACTAATCATTAGTTCTATCAACCCCAACAAGTGGCCACGAGGATAATTTAAAGACATCAAGCCTTCAACTAGAAGGCTTAGGTTTATTTTTGTTTTGCTCACGTCAGGCGCTGCGTTCTAATAATCAAAAATTAAATTTCAAATATTGAATATCTGATTTTTTTTTCACTTCAAAGAAAAACAAATGGATGCGAATCAACTCAAGGAATTCATGCTCGCTTTCCAAAACTAGATTTGAAAAATTCCACGAAATGGGAAATATGATTTTGAATAAAAAGAGGTATGTGGCCAAAATATTTTCCAAATTAAATAGGTGCATCCAATTACAACTTGTTAGCAGAACTGGTTACATCTAAAACGCCCTCTCACAACTAGCCTATGAGGAAATCATCAACGCTTTTGAAGTTCATTTGTGTCTGAAGAAAAAGTAGTAATTTCAAAATATCAATTCTTTACAACTTATCAATCTGAAAATCAAAATATTGCTGACTTCATTGTGCACTCAGACGCAATATAATGTATTGTGAACTTGTTTCACCATGTGAGATTGAAAAGTATCGATTGCAGTTATATTTTTGAGGGCTGAATTTGTACAACCCAATTCGTGAAAAAATATTATAATCAAATTTGTTCATTTTCAATGAAATTACAAAAAGGGCACTTGAAGCATCAAAAATCGATAGTCAAGAACTTCCCAGAAGCCTTTCAATATATATAATTCGATGGGGAGATCAATAAAATATCAAGGGATCGCTCGAAGTTCGATCTCAAAATCTTGACAACGACTTCTCAAAGTAAACATAATTTAGTAAAAGGTCAAATTCAAGCTCAAAATTTGATTTGGAAAACCTAATTTAAATGGTCTCTCACTCCCCTGTGGCCGAGATAATAACATTTCAAAATATTGTAGATCTAAGCATGAAACACTCAAATGTACCGCATGCAAGAAAACGGGTCATATCAAAACGATATGTATTCAAACAAATCTAAGAAAAAAAAAACCATCCATCGAAAAAACTCATCGAATAATATTTCACATGAAGATTACCATTCTTGTGGCATAAATGGAATTTTTGACATATATAAAAAAACTGGCAAGACGGATCAAAATACCTCGCCAAATATTACGTCTATGTGAGCATCAAAGGTAAAAAGGGAAATTCGAAGTGAAGCCTGGTGCCGGATATATCTTTATGCCTTAGTATAAGTTCTCTAGGCTCAACATTAAAGCACAAATTCAATGTTCAAATATCGCCTTCAGATCATATACTGGTAATTCTTTTAGTAACAGATGTAGAAGTGAAGGTTTTGTGGAATACCAGGGAAGGACATTGTATGAAGAACTCAATACTAATATGAAATATCAAACAGCAGATACTGGTGACGATGAAAGGAGTCATTCGTGAAAACCAATTATCCACCAATTATACCACTTACACCAGTCATCTTTGAGGATGGAATTTACAGGCATTGATAAAGGCTTGCAGTGCTTTATCATCAGTGTCACGTTTTATCCCTTACAACAATAACTTTTGAAAATAAAAAGTCACAAGGTGCTAGGTCTGGTGAATATTGTAGATGAGTTACCAATTGGACGCAGACTTGGCTAAAAAGTTTAATGTTTGGGCTGAGATGTGCGATCTTGCATTGTCATAGTGTAGAACAACTCCTCTAAGTTGAGCTCTTGGTCTGCTTGATTTTTCAAATATTTCTGGAAGGCATTTAGTTGTATACCAGTCACTATTAACTGTCTTTCGATCTTCTAACTTCACAATATCAATGAAACCACTTTTTCTGGAAAAACAAGCGAGCATTCGTTTTCCAACACTTCGAGCTCTACGAACTTTCTTAGGAGGAGGTGATTTTGAAGAGCACCAAAGATTGAATTGCCGTTTTGTTTCTGGATCGAAGTTGTAAATCCAAGTTTGTTATTCTTCGATCATTTCTAAGTAAAAATCTAACCAGCTCAATTTTTCTTGGGTCACTGCTGTTGGTGTTCGACGTGGACGAGGTTCATCTTCAATGTTGGTTTTTCCAAATTTAAATTGATTAAACCAATTAAAAACTGTTCTAATAGAAGGAGATTTATCTCCTAAAGCTTTCCTCAATATAATAAATAAAATAATTAAATGATTTCTATAATCATAAGTGATCATGGCGCGTAAACATCCGCTCAACTCCATTGTGTCTTATGCAATGTTTAATATTATCGCTGCCGCTGTAAACAAAGTCGGCCCTCTATGAGTAATTTCTGTTGCTATTTTATGAAAATGTTTATGCTAGGTACAAATACAGGTAGATTTATTGTGGTTTATTTTATTTTTTAATAATTCAATTATTTTTTTGATTACAAAATTCTTTGGAGTGACCCTTGTATATACCCCTATTAGCTATGATAAAATACATATTCTAGAATGCTGGTAATCTTTTTAAAATATAAAGATAGGTTATAAAATTTATTATTGAGGTGAAAATATCATGCTTCTGAGGATAAGTTCCTTTTGAAAATTCTATTTATATATATAGGGCAAAAAATGTTGTGTTTGGATTCTGTATGACTTCAAGTAAAACATTAATTGATAACAATGGCATGTACAGAGGAATGTTGTGTTTGGATTCTTCATGGCTTCAAGTAAAACTTTATGTGCTAACAATGGCATGTACAGGGAAATGTGTTTGAATTCTGCATGGCTTCAAGTAAAACATTATGTGCTAACAATGCATGTACAGGGAAATGTGTTTGAATTCTGCATGGCTTCAAGTAATGCATTATGTGCTAACAATGTAATGTACAGGTAAATGTGTTTGAATTCTGCATGGCTTCAAGTAAAACATTATGTACTAACAATGTCATGTACAGGGAAATGTGTTTGAATTCTGCATGGCTTCAAGTTAAACATTATGTTCTAAAATTTTCATGTACAGGGAAATGTTGTTTTTGGACTCTGCCTGGCTTCAAATAAAACATTATGTGCTGAATATTCCAAGTACGGAGAAATTTTGTGTGTATATGCTATGTGATAAATTAACATCACTAACCAAATCTGGATAGTGGAGGAAAGACGACATGATCTCTCCAGAATCCTGGATCCTAAAACAAAAGTATACTTCAAGACAAGTTTTTTTTTTTAAGTTTTGAATGTTATAAAATATCATAGATACATATCTATATTACACAAGGGGGTATATACGAGTATATGGGGTATATCGTATATATAAAGAATAAAATGTCAAAAAAAATTGAGATTGTTATAAAAAAGAATCTAGAACTTGAAATCTGTTTAAAAGCAAATATGAAATTAAGTCTCGAAAGGTTAAAAAAAGAGAGAATAACATTGAAACAATCAGGTCAAATATATTTATATCATCGATTTAAATGATGTTCCTAGAATTGTTGAAAGGAAATAAAATGCTTTATTCAAACCATGGATATATTTTTTTTAATTAACGCTTTTTTTCAATTCATAAGGAATCCTTTTTAAAGAAAATTATTCTGAAGGAGAAGAATAAAAATTAAAATTTCTTCAAATATTAATCGCCTTAGATATATATTATATAATTAATATAAAAATAAATATTATAAAATTTTCAAATATCGTTGTAAAAATTTTACATTAGATTCTTATATTTTTAAAACACACACAGTTTGGAGTGGGACGTTTCACAAGAGTGACATTCACGCGCCAATTTATAATTTTAACGAATAGTATTTTAATAAAAACAGTTTCAAAATGTATACGCACTCGGGTAAAACCCGGGCGTTGATCGAGTCATTCGGGTAGTATACCATAAAGGAATAAATAATTCAAGAACATCACGGAAATACGTTTTTTCAATTTAATTATAACGTTCAATATATCAATATGGTTTTTCTAAATAATAATCCTTCAGAAATATAGTACAAAAATAAAGAACGATATTCTTTTTGTATAAACATAATTATTCTTATTTTAAAAAAAGAGAGAAAAACCATCGAAAAAAGACTAAAATATTTCCATTACCTCAAATTTTAATCTCTGAAATAATTAAAAAACAAATGAAAGAAAATACAACGTCGTCAACAATAAAAAGAATGCCCAAAGTGCCTTTTTTTATTAACAAAATATTTTGATGATGGTTAGGATAGAGAGAGATATGTGAAGGCCATTCCCGGCAGACATGTTCTAGTGACTGTGGAATTTAGAGTGGTTGAAACTAAAGTTACAATGATTGTGGATGACTTACGTCCAATGCTCCATGTCTACTGTACGGGTTCTCCCAGAAATTATAGGTTGGTGAGCTTGGAGGAAGCCTTCAGAATGGCGCCACGAAATGCTCGGAGATTCCAGGTTGAGCGTTGACGTCCATTCCAAGAATACATAAGAGCTCACATCTAGTGATGGTGGGTGGAGAGAAAGTCACAATCTGCGATGCCACGGTTCAATTAGCTGAAAAGTCTAGGAATGCATGAATACAAAACCATAAGAACAGTGATATTTGGGTCAGGGAAATTCCCCTGTTATAGAATATCCTGTAAACCCGGTATAATTGATCCTGAGGGGACATAATTCCCAACTTAAGCAAAGATTAAGTAGAACTGAAAAAAAAAAATTTTTGAGATTGTGTCTTTTCGCCTAGTGTAACTGCTATTTGGGAAATTCCATAACTGAATCTGGGGACTTTCTGGGATTTTCCTGCAGAACTCTCAGGAATTTTTTTTTTCATTTTTCCATCTACAAATTCTATGAAAGTTTTTTTCTGAAATTATAATACATTCCTTTTTTATAATTGTTCTTTTTTTTATAGCTCTTCAAAATAAAAATGAATTCAATAAATTCTTTCTTCAAAACCTTGTCAATGATTAACTGAAAAGATATAGATTTTTTGATAATTCTAGTAAATCTTTAAAATTATATTTGCTTAATTTTTTTGCAAAAATATTTGTGATACTTATTTTCAGAAAGTGTTTCTTATGATATAAATTGCTTCTACATACTGTACTATATTATGATAAAACTATTATAAATATAAATGAGAGAACTTAGCTCATCAGTGCTGAACCCCTTCAGCGGTTTCGCCAAATTAATCTGCAGACTGGGAGGTCGGTGGATGACCGGTCTAAACCGTTGGTTTCCGTCAGCTCCGGCCCGCGATCGAATCCCGGATATTGGGCACTTTTTTATGATTTGAAATATTGTTTTAAAGACTCCCGACAAAAGTCTAACCCTACCAACGCGTGCAAGTAACCGAATGAGCTTCTAACACTCTTGTAAGAGCAAAAGTTTTACTGCTTTTTACCTCTGTAGACATGTGATGGTTTACTTACAGTAAAGGTAGTCGCCAACTTCTATCCACCATGAATATCATGGCCTGTTCCAAGTGTACTAGGGATGATAAAAATAAAATCCAGACTGCTCTACTATTATACAGGAATGTTTCTCTTATATACTCTGCGCTTATTGAGGAAGGCAGCTTAAGGATGTTTAGGAATCTTATGAACATGAGCTTAAAAAAATGTATTTTTGATTTTCGCGCTTTTTCATTCCATAAAAATATATTTTGAGGAAAATCATGCTGATACAGAATAATTAAATAATAATTATTTTTTTGTTTCTAAAAGAGAAAAAACACCAGCAAAAGAGGCTATAATATTCTCGTCGTCAAACATACATCTCTGAAATAACTAAAATTCACATGGCTGAAATTACAACATCTCATAAACTGTGAAAAGGATGCCCAGGATAACGGTTAGGATATGATATATATATATGTTATATTAATATATTATTTGAAATGTTATATTGAAATATTTTATTTAAAAAAAAAAGTTATAATTTCATAGAAATAAATACTCTGTTTTAATCGACCGCCAGAGGTCACGCTTACCATATAAAATCTCATTGTTGTTCTTCCCCGTTGGCCGACCCAAAACTTTTGTACATTATGTAAATAAGCTTTTCTTTTTTTATTCTTAAGCCTTAAGCCAGGCAGTACTTTTACAAAATTATGTTTATCCTAAAGAGCTCAATTAAAGCAATCTCTTTCAAAACCATTTTGATCAAGACTATTATTATTATTAAAGCCACGACTGCATCACCATCACCATTACCATAATCCTCAACATGATCCAAAACAACAGAAATAGTATTTTTTTATATTATAAGATATATATATATATATATATATATATATATATATATATACCAGATGGCGCTCTGTCTTCTGTAAAGCACATGTGCTCCTGGTCAGGATATGCCATTTTTAATATTGATTTCAACACCTGATCTTTTTATCTTTTATTTTTCTTTCGTTTTTTTTTATGTGCTAAGCGTATTTACGCAAGTTTGGCCTTAAATACCCATTTCTTGGTTTTTCAAGAAGCCACTGGAACCAAAAAATATTTTTTGGTAGCAGTGATTCAGCCTGCTCCACGCTGACGATCGCCGAAAGCGCGAAACTAGTTCGTTGATGGCTTTTCTTGATTTATCAAGAAATTGGGTTGGCCAAATATCAGGGAACAGGCTAAATCAATGAATAGTTGATTTCTGTTCCATCAGATGGCGCTCTGCCTTCTGTAAAGCACATGTGCTCCTGGTCAGGATATGCCATTTTTAATATTGATTTCAACACATGATCTTTCTATCTTTTATTTTTTCTTTAGTTTATATATATATATATATATATATATAGGTGTGTGAAGGCCATTCCCGTCAGACATGTTCTAGTGGCTGCTGTGGTCGAGGACAACTTACATCCATTGCTCCATGTCTACTGTACGAGGACACCCAGGAATTGTAATGTTGGTGAGCTTGGAAGAAGTCTCCTGTCTGGTGACTCCAGGTTTGGCGTCCATTCCAAGAATACATGGTAGCGTGGTGATGGTGGGTGGAGAGACAGTCACAATCTGCGATGCCACGGTGACAATAAGATAAACATACTAGGTGGCCTTGGATGCAAAAACAGAGTAGCAGAGATGTTTAGGTCAGAGGAATGATCCGATATGGGATAGAGGTTGGCGTCTATATATAATCTTGATGAGACGTATTTCACAGTTGGAACTGATAGTTCCTATGGAATTTGAGGGAAAGTGATAATGACTCATATAATAATTTGGCTTCTAATTGCGAAAGTTCCAGAATGACATCCAGGAGAATTTCTGAACTAAGCCTGAAGGGACCTATGCCATCTACGACCTATGTAAACTTTCTGGAATTATACTGCATACTCTTTTACCTATTCATATTCAATATAACTCTTCATTTTTAAATGTTTCAAACCCCTGTCAATTAGCACTTAACAGAATACATATCTTTTAATCATAAAAAAATCACAAATATAACTTGCAAGAAATTCTATGAAAAAGATATTATATTGATAATGCATTAGCGCGCCATCTGTTATGAAAATTCGAAACTATTATAGACGCGTAAAATTATTTTAGAATATTTTTAATTTTTAAAAGAATCATACGCCTCTATAATAGTTTCGAATTTTCATTACAAAGATATTACGGGGACAATAAAAGTATTTTAAATACAATTTAATTGGTATATCTCTCTTTTCAAAACTAAATTTTAAAAATCTCTTGAAATCAGAAAATAATAAAATTTTAACACACACACAATTATATATGGAAAAATTTCAGGAAGGAAATTGATCCATTGAAGCATAGGGCACTTCTCCCGTCAAAATAGACGTCAAAAACTGACGCCATCTATTGACCGTCGCCGCAAACTAAGGGCCTCGGGTCAGAGCCACAACACCAGCTTTGGCAAATTGAGAAACGTCCACCTAGAGACCATGGTTTCGGGCTAATGGCCCTCGTCAGTCTAGGGCGGACTTCATTCCATGAGATCCACATGGGATCTAATAGAATCCTCACAATCTACGAAAGAGATGTTTTGCTAGCTAGGTGGCTGGGCCAAATCTATGGCTAGAATATAGATGGAAAAATTGCCGCGAGGAAATTGATCCATAGAAGCAATTTCTCCATCTATATTCTAGCCATAGCTTTGGCCCAGCCACTTTGCTAGCAAAACACCTCTTTGGTAGATTGTAAAGATTCCATTAGACCCCTTGTGGATCTCATGGAATAAAGTCCACCCTAGACTAATTTAAAGACTTCAACAAATAAAGAAGCAATTTTATTTGCCTACACTTTTAGAGACAAACCTAAAGGAAGAAGTACTTTCAGCATGTATATCGGGATTCAAACAATAACTCTGAAAGATGTTACAGTGACCTTTATTGAAGACACACGATATAACCAATATACACTCATGGAGACAAAACTGAAGGAAGAAGTACTTTCAGCATGTATTTCGGGATTCAGACAATAACTCTGAAAGATATTGCTGTGACCTTTATTGAAGACACACAATATACGCGAATGGAGACAAAACTAAAAGAGAAGTACTTTCAGCATGTATATCGGAATTCAAACAATAACCCTGGAAGATATTACAGTGACCTTTATTAAAGACACACGAGATAACCAATATACACTAATGGAGACAAACCTAAAGGAAGAAGTACTTTCAGCATATATATCGGGATTCAGACAATAATTCTGAAAGATATTACAGTGAACTTTATTGAAGACACACGAGATAACCAAGTGTGAACAGTCTCTGTTTTCTTTATAATGACAGACGACATGGGCGACAGCGTGGTGCAAGCTGTACCTCAACGAAAAAAAAAAAAAGATGAAAAAGAGATTTCAAGAAGCTCCAAAAACCATCTTTTTATATCGTCGAGGTACAGCTTACACCACGCTAAAGAGAGCCAACAACCCTAAACGCGTACGTCGTTCGCTTTTTTTGATAAATCAAGAACCGGTATTTGGCCAATTCTGTAATATTCAAAATAAACGACCAGTTGATATTTATTCCGATAGATGGCGCAAGTCATTTCTATATAGATAATACTTTAACAGAGTTTTCAGTTGTAAAATTTGAAGCTATATCCTCCAAAGTTACATAGCAATCAACATACCAAAATTTCGTTATTTTTTGCTTTACATGTACGTTTTATTTTTATTTCTGAAAATTAATCAATATATTTATTTTAAAATTTATTTGATTTTCCAATCGTAGATATTTTTGCCTTCGAATGTTACCATAATTATCATCATAAAATTACCTTGTTTTAAAACAAGTTTTTTTTTTGTATTTTTGCTTTTAATTATTTTCTAATATATATTTCGTATTTCTGATTCAAGTATTAAATACCTTTATTTTGATCATAATTACTTTACTCCTATTATAATTGTTAGTTCGAAGCTATTAACACGTAAAATTCTTTTAAAAATCAAACAATTTCTACTGCCCTTACTGCAATGGAAAAATTAATGGGAAGGCCAGGCTCATCAGTGGTGAACTCTCTCAGCGGTTTCGCCAGTTTAATCTACCATACCCCAGTTATATTGCATTTTTCAGTTTTCCTTTTATAGTGATACTGATGCTAGACTCTTGGAATGGGTATTTTAGATGAACTATGGACATAAGCCTTGAGGACAGTAGAATACATATAATTATAAATATATTTGAAAATAGAGCAATCCATAAATAAATCTTTAATTGAAAAGGCATATATTGGATCAAAAGATCATTTGGTATTGGTAAAATAAATTATTTTTTGTTCCAATATATTCCTTTTTAATAAAAAAAAATTATATAAAAATATAATATGCTTCGAGCCATCGCTCTTCCGCAAATATCAAATGGGAGAGTTACCACTGATGAGTCAGGCCCTCCCATTATTTTTCCATTGCTGTAAGGGCAGTAGAAATTGTTCAATTTTTAAAAGAATCATATGCGTCTATAATAGTGTCGAAATTTCATAACAGATGGCGCGCTAATGCATCATAATATAATTTAAGTATAGTTTTGTTACAGTTTTTCACATTTGGAAAAGTTGTATTTTACAGTATATATTCTGGTATTCTTTTTTACAATATCTTCTCTGAAGTTATCCTCTTTGCAGTATCTTTGTTAATGTCTTTGGCATTTTTTTTCTCATAAATAGGCTGATGCTGTATTTGTTGATTTTTTAAATTATAATTAAAAGTATAGCTTTGTTATAGTTTTTCATTTAGATTGTTTTTCACCTTCAGAAAAGTTGCATATTTCAGTATAGTCAGCATGTGTTTTTACAGCTCCATTTTTGTGTCTGTTTTCTTTTTTTGCCGATCTTCTTTGCATTTATACTCTTTGCAGTATGTTTGGCATTTTTTCCTTATAAATAGGCTGATGCTGTATTTGTCAGTATAATCTATTGTTGATTACTTTATTATAATTGTAAGATGATTTTTTCCGACATGAGTCGAATTTATTTTTTATACCTGTTCTGGAATTCAGGTTTATAGTTTTGTTCTCCCTGGTTCTTATTTTACCTTTTATTTTCAGTGGATTCTCTGTCATGCCTCGAAGAGGCCGTGAAATATTCACTCTCCAAACCGCTAGGTGGGCTTATATGATTCGCCGCTGGAACAACATCCCTATTCCTGGATATAGTATGCCCTAACTGCTCAGCCCTGCATTTCCATGGGGAAACTGTTGGTAGCTCATTAGAGATTAATGAAAAAGTATTGAATTGCCTATCAAACAGGAGTCAGTGTTTTCTAAATGTTGACAGAGTCGAGTGTAAGAATGTGTAAGAGCAAAATAACTACCCTACTGAATTTCTCAATAGCCTTACTCCCACAGGAATGCCTCCACACCGGTTAAACCTTAAGGTTAGTGCTACTTTTATGCTTCTGAGAAATTTGAATCCTAAGTGCAATGGCACACTTATGGTGGTCCAGCGCATGTACTCTTATGTCCTTGAAGTGCAAATACTGACAGGTATCAAAGTTGGACACACTATATTGAGGTCAAAATATATTTGTCTCCTTCAGATACCAACCTTCCTCTCATTCTGAAGAGGCGTCAGTTTCCACTAAGGTTGGCTTTTTCCATGACTATAAATAATGCTCAAAGCCAAACCTTTGCTAGAGTGGGTCTCTTGCTACAAGAGACTGTGCTTACGCATGGACAGCTCTATGTGGCTTTTTCACGTGTGCGAACTTTGGATAGCATACGTGTAAAGTTGAACCCAAGTATATATTAAACTAGAAATTCAGTTTTTAATGAGGTCTTTTAAATAAATTTATTCTTTTAATATCTGCAATATAGTTGTGTTGTTTGCAACTTTCTCTTTTTTATTTATTTTCTTTTTTCATTTTAAATATATATATTTTTAAACTAAACAACAATACCTGTAGTTTCTTTCCTAGAAGAATTTTTTGTATCATTTGTTTGATAATAAACTATTTATTATTAATTATTGTATTTTTGGTCTTCTCTTTATTTTCTTATTTTCCCACTGCTCTATACATTATTTTTTTCTACATTTTAAGCGGCCGCCGTTCGCCTCTGTAGCGGTAAAGCTGTATTAATACAACAATCAACTGTTAAAATTTCGATTTGAAAATGGTCGAATTATCGAAGAGTCGAATTATCGATAGTGTCGAATTATAGTTTGATAAATGATAGGCCGTAGTCGGGACATCACAACATGGTCGAATTATCGTGTGTCGAATTAACGAGATTATACTGTATATATATATATAACTTGAAATGTAGTTTTTAATGAGGTCCTTTGAATCAATTTATTACCTTTATATATCATTTAATATGCAATATTGTTGTGTTGTTTCCAATTTTATTTTCTGATTTATTTTATTTTTTTCACTTCAAATATATTTATTTTAACTTTTCACCAGTGTCTATATTTCTCACCTGGAAGGAATTTTATTGTATACTTTATAAAAGTATACTTTTATAATATTTATTATACAAAACTATTTTAGACGCGTAATATTCTTTTTAAATTAAAACAATTTCTACTGCCCTTACTGCAATGGAAAACTGCATTAAGGGCAGTAGAAATTGTTTTAATTTAAAAATAATATTACGCGTCTAAAATAGTTTTGTAATTTGATAACAATTGGCGCGCTAGTGCATCGAAACTATTTATTATCAATTATTTTATTCTTGGTCGTCTCTATATTTATATAATTCACCACTGCGCTATTTATTAATTTTATACATTTTTGCACTGTGCTGTATAATAGGTTGTTAATTATAAGGTTTATTGTGGATGATATGATTCCATTCTCATTTTGATTTAGAAATATATAAGATCTACCCGAATGTGTATACTTTACTTAGAAAGTATTTAGGTTACAAGTATTCAGCCTAATACTTGAAGGTTTGCTTCTAGAATATTAGATTGCAAATTTCAAGTCACTATCTCTTAATGTCTCTGCGGGCCCTTCAGGTAAACCCGGGGCGTTGCCCGGGTCACTCGGCTAGCATATAGATAATATGTTTGGATTCTGCAATGGCTCAAGTAAAACTTAATGTACTATCAATTCCATGTACAGAGAAATGATGTGTATATGTGATGAGAGAAATAAACATTACTAACCGATTCTGGATAATGGAGAAAAGAGGACGGGGATTTCTCCAGAATCTTGGATCCTAGAACAAAAAGTTTCTTACGTTAAGGCAAGGTTCTTTTAAAATTTGATAGTAAACATATATTTCCATATACACTAAATATTATATATATAAAGAGTGAACATCAAGGAAATTAGAAATGTAAACAATAAAGTTTCTGGACCTTGAGGTCTGTTCACAAAGCAAGGATTAAATTAAGTCTCGAAAAATTTGAAGAAAGAGAATAACATATTAGGTTTGAAATATTTATATCACTGATTAAAATGCTTTTCAAACTTTTGGAATCAATTATTTCCGAGAAATAAATTCCTTATTAAACATTTTAACCAAGATTAAAAACACACTCGTAATATAATTTTTCGACTTTTTTTTTGTTTAAGAAACCAACCTTTTAGTTTTAATTTTGTTTCAGGTTTGTTTATTAAGTTGAGCTTCTGAAATGTATTTAGGCGCAAATATCCTAAGCTGGTATATCGCTTCCGATAAGTCAAAATAAATATAAAGTGAATTAAAAGGAAAACAAATGCTAAGTTCAAACCATGGATGCATTTTTAAACTTCGCGCTATTTTTACTTCATAAAGTTTCCTTCTGAAAAATCATGCTGGAATAAAAGAATAAAATATTAGAATATAAATTGTTAATTTTTAAAAGAATCATACACGTCTATAATAGTTTCGAATTTTCATTTAAAAATAAAATAATTAAAATATAAAAAAAAAAAAAATTAAAATACAAACATTTGTTAGCTTCTTAAAACACATTTCTGAAATAATACAAATTCAAATGGCTGAAAATACAACGTCATCAACTGTGGAAATATGAAAATTAAACTAAATTACTCTCCTAGTTCAAACTGTGGTACTCGACAATTCTGAGCGATATCGAATCTAAATATTATTATTCGATGTTATAAATTCTACAATGTTATAAATACATTTCAATCCGCGTATTTAAGCGAGGTACACCTCGGCCTGCTTTCTTAGATTACATGATGGATTTGTAACCTCCTGTTTGGGTTATTTATTGAATCATACAATTTCAGTAGGTTTTAATGAACAGGGACAATAAGATTTTCTATAATTTTTTATATATTTGGAACAAAAAAGGAATAACCTGACAGCTTATACGAACTTATTAGATGGCAGAACGCCCGAAACGCGTTCGTGGTTGGTTTTTTTTTATTTATCATGTAAATGAGTTGGGCAAATATCCCGGAACTAGTCAAACCATCGTTTAGCTGATATTTGTTTCAATATATGGCGCGTTGCCATATAAAATACTCTATGGGTGGTAGAATATGTCTTTTTTGTTTTTAATATCAACGCCAGAACCTTTTTATTTTCTCTCACTCACTCACACACACAAACATATATATATGAAAAAACAATAGAAAAATAAAAGATAAGTGGGTCAGGTGTTGATATTAAAAATAAAAAAGACACATGTGCTCGTGGTCAGAAAATGTCTTCTTTATTTTTAAACATATATATATATATATTTAAAATTTATATATTAAAAAAATATATATATAAGATGGAGCAATCTATAATACTATCTATAATATATAATGCGGCTTGTGATTGTAAAACGACATTTCAAAATTATACCGCACGTGTTTCTTTTCAACGAAAAATCAAATTTTATTATAAGGAGAAATAATAGTTAGTTCTCCTTATAATAAAATTTGATTTTTCGTTGAAAAGAAACACATGCGGTATAATTTTGAAATGTCGTTCTATAATATTATCTATAATTAAGTAATTAGAAAATATTGTGTGTGGATACAAATTAAACATATTTATTTCACCAATATTTCAAGAGAACTATTCGCCTCTCTTTTAACCTTGATAAAAAGGCGACTAAACCTTTGAAATATTGGTGAAATAAATATGTTTCAATTTAAATCCTATATAAATGTTAATTACTTATATATATCGTTTAAGTTTTATTATAACTTCTGGGATAAATGATGTTCTAAAAAGTGTTAATACATTTTGTAAAGTTGGTTTCTGTATAAAATCAATATTTTGTTTGTTTATGGCTGACGCAGGTTGAAAATTAGTGCGCGTTTTCACGTTGTGTTATATGGAGCTTAATGAATTCCGAGATCATCGTTTTATTTTTCTAGGAGATAAATTTTCTGTTGTCCATAAAGTTATAATTGCCAAGTACTATTTGATTTGATTTATTCCGCGGTCCTTTCTGAGCGGGAAAATCTACTATGATCATTTTTATATATGTATTCAATTAAATTTGATTTTATTATTTTTTGATCGCTCTTTCTTTTAAGAATTTAATCTATCACCTTCTTTTTTCTTCTATCATAACTTTTGATCAAAATGTATCATTTTTAATTCAATAGGATTCTTTTGACAGCTTTAAAGTCTGGAAGCAATAATTTAATTGACCTCATGGCTCCAACTTAACACCAATTATTTGTCTTCACAAATAAAGCGATCTCATGTCTAGAGTTTGAGGCTTTAGTTCTCATGGGACAAGAGAAAGAGAGAGAGAGCAGTTACCTAAATAATTTTCAAAAAATGAGCAATTCTCTTGAATTCCGGTGGATGGAATGTTCCGAGTCTCCTTGAAAAGGATAGACATTTCAAAATATTGAAATATTTTTAGAAATGATATTATTTTGATATATATATCGTTTTTCATGATTATTATGGGAATTTTTATTTGAAATAGTTTATTAAACCCCATTGTTATATATATATATATATATATATATGGGGCGCCATTTTGAATTAGCTTCAATAATATTTTTGAAAATATGAAATTTGTTTCACAAAATGTGTTATGTACTTTTACTTTAGCGTAAATCTAGGTACCTATAGATAATGTAGATCTACCTACCTCCAGTGAGAGACAACTTGGTATGAAGCTAGAGAATCCTGTGGAGTGATATGTAAGGTAGTCTTAAAGGTATAAATAATAGTCATTTATTTCTCTCCATAATTACCTTCGAGATTCCACACTCTGGCCAACGGTATTCAATCGGTCCGGTTCTATGTCGTGGTTTTGATTTGAGTCTGCTAGAGTACTGAGACTGGTGTTGTGGCTTTGACTTAAGTCTGCTATAGTACTGAGACTGGTGTTGTGGCTTTGACTTAAGTCTGCTAGAGTACTGAGACTGGCGTTGTGGCTTTGACTTAAGTCTGCTAGAGTACTGAGACTGGTGTTGTGGCTTTGACTTAAGTCTGCTAGAGTACTGACACTGGTGTTGTGGTTTTGACTTAAGTCTGCTAGAGTACTGAGACTGGTGTTGTGGCTTTGACTTAAGTCTGCTAGAGTACTGAGACTGGTGTTGTGGCTTTGACTTAAGTCTGCTAGAGTACTGAGACTGGTGTTGTGGCTTTGACTTGAGTCTGCTAGAGTACTGAGACTGGTGTTGTGGCTTTGACTTAAGTCTGCTAGAGTACTGAGACTGGTGTTGTGGCTTTGACTCAAGTCTGCTAGAGTACTGAGACTGGTGTTGTGGCTTTGACTTAAGTCTGCTAGAGTACTGAGACTGTCAAGAGAAGGTTCGGAGTTTTTGCGGCCTTTCTTTCAAATGGTCTTCTATATTCAATGTAATTCCAGGACGACGACTCTACCATGTCTTCAGATAACATCTCTAGTACCTTATAATATATCTCTGAGACAACACTCTCTCGAGCATTTAAGGTTTAAATTTACTTTTTTTCGTAATTGACTCCTACCTCGCCAACATCTTATTTCAATAAAGGTTTTTAATTAACTTGCTTCCCTGTCTCTCTGTCTGTCAACAAATCTTATATTCAATTTTAATTTACTTCTAGAACGCGTAGCAATCTTAAATTTGGTACACCTTTCAGAACCCGATGACAATGCAAGTTGATAAATGCGAGCGTCTTAACGCGAAACTCACCGGGAAGCTGAGGTTACTGAACTTAGAGAATCCAGGAACCTCCTGGACTAAGTTAATTAAGATAATAACTAATAAATATAACGATACCCCCCATACGATAACTGGATTTCCCCCGTATTTTTAATGTATATTATTTATTTATTTATGCTTATGAGGTGATACAGCAACGTCTTTACAATAAGAGAGGAGACAAAATGAATGTAGCTGCTGTATGTATATTATAATCCCCTCAGACTTAAATAACCACATCAACCCCTACCCCAATATAATAGAAAGTAGAAAACTAGCAATACAACGTACAAATGACAGACACGACAAAGAGAAAATTAAATATGATAACAAACATAAAAATCCACACTTTGATACAGGAGATTTAGTATTAGTAAAGGCGTATCATCATCCAAATTGCGGTAAGTTAGTACCCTACTTTACTGGTCCATATAAAATTACTGAAATAATTTCTGATAATGTCGTACGTATAAATAGACCCAATAGGATTACAGGTAATGATAGCGATACTGTGCATGTAAATAAATTACAATATTATAATGAAGAGGTCCTCTATATTTCACCACCCAAATTATATATATATATAAATATATATATATATATATATATATATATATATATATATATATATATATAGAACCCCTAAAAATAAATAGAATAATAGATCCTTTCCGACATTTAGATCACAACTTGTTTAGTCCAATAGAAAAAGGTTTAGCTCATAGATTTTCCGAACCATTTAATCACTTGTCCCCCCCATCTATTCTCATAAAATTAGTGAAATCTAGGTCCTGAAAGTCTGGCGAAATCCTCGACAATTAAATAATCATAGCATTCAACACCATTTCATGATTACCTTTTCCGCCACCAATAATTTCTCTCCTTCAAATGTTATGACTATTTTTCTCTTTCTATTAGGCACACAACTGATTACTTAAGATTAACCCTCGGAATTGTTTGGACTGGAATAGCGCAATTCCGAGAATATAATTCATACACACACTTTTATAAAAACAAAGAAACATTATGTAATTATTTTTATTATTCCAGTTAGCTTCTTTTTCTTAAATTATGATAATATATTCCCCAACAATTTCACAAAACCTATTCTCTTTATATGCCTCTACACCAACCCCTTGGTTCTGAATTACTTAAGCACCGATCCTCCCTTATATATCCTGATCTATTGATAAAAGTATTCGCAATATTAACTCGATTAGAAAAACATTTGGTACACAGACGCCACTGAGTGGCAAACAATCCATGTTACATAAATAGCTATTATATTACCGTCCTAACAAAACACAACACCCGCCACCGCGGTGTTCAGTTTGCTTACATAGGCTGCACGAGCTCGACTTTCTCGCGCCACTTTGGCGCCTGCCTGTTCAAACATACATTTTGATTTCGCACTTTTCTACATTGTTCACATCAATTTTAATTCCTCTCGCATATCCCATATTCCATTAACACATTTCGCATGATCATAACACATTTATTTATACACTAGTTAATCAATTAATCCCTTTTATAGCAAATCTTATTTTTATAATATTATAGGATAGTTTATCGTTTTGTCAACCCCGTTTAAAATTTAGCTCCCCATCATCTCTAAAATCGATCCTGTACATGAGACCAAAGGAGACGCCATCTTGGCCTCCTAAAAGGACAATTAAATCCCCAAAATGGCGCCCATCGCCACGACAATATTCCAATCTTCAACACTCTTGTCTGTCAATCATTCAATTATAGGGCTTTTGGGTACAATTTAATACGAACATACACTACATTACCGGCTCCCGTGTTAGGAATCAAAGAGGTTTCAACTTTTCTTTTTCTTTTTTTTTGTCAAATTTATCACCTCTCATTTCCCCATATGTAACGTAATGTTACATGGAGAAAAGATCTGTTAAGTTAATATTTTAAATGATATGTTCCCCAAACGTAACAAGCCGGCGTTTGGGTAGGCTCACCTAGAAATTTTGCAGGCCTAAGACATGCACTACATACTACACGTACCTAAAGTCCTATCTTCCACTACAATGACATCACTTTAGGGATCAAGATCGCTCCCCGTCTGGTCTCACATAATATAATCGGGAAGATCTGGCAAAGACCAGCTTCTCAGACCGGACCAAAGCGACATAGGGCCACATTGCCTCCCTGTAGGCCAAACTAGAAAGACATCAATAATCTTGCACCTATACCTAGACATTGTGTGTAAATATGTTTCCTTTTTTCAGGAACGAATATTTTTGTTTTCTTTTAACTTTTCTCTCATTTATTGTAAACAGACTTACAGTTTTACTAGTTTTGTGGTGTTGGACTTTGTTTTTTAACTTACAGATGTAGATAAAACATTTCACAATTAATCGATAATATCATTTTGTTTATTAATCATCAACATTAATGCCTTCAACTACCAATCAACCCTTTATATATTATTACCTTTAATATTTTTATTTTCTTTTTTTTTCATCATGTTTAGACTTAAAATTTTACAACTTCAACTATTTTAGTCACCATTTTAAAAAACCTACACCTAACAATATTTATAATATTTCTTAAACAGATAAAACATTTATCATTTTATTTTTCTTAATAGATTTTCAAAATGTTATTTTTGACGCTTCCCTTACAACCTCTAACTCTATCCCATGAACCTTTCCTCCCAACCTTTTACATCCATCAAGAGATTATTGTTCGTCAGCCATTTTCTTTTTTTTTTTTATTAAACTAACTAGAAGACCCTTCTTCGCTATATCATTCCCAATAGTGAGCTCAGGAGACCCAGTTAGATTTTTTTTTCCTTTCATTGTCCGGCTCATCATTTTTTCATTTTTCAACTTTTTCTTTTCACCACACAAGTCAGACACAATCAAAATTAACAGCAATAAAATCTCTTACATCCACCTCCCCTTTTCCGCATCCTTCAAACCTCCAACTACCTTCCAAGGGATTCCAGTTCGCCGAACATTTTTGTTTTTTTTCATTGATTAATCCGACTGGAACAATCCTTCCTCGCTATACCATTCCCAATAGTGAGTTCAGGATATCCAGCGCGATCTTTTTATTTTCTTTTTCTCATCGCCCGACTCATCATTTCAATTCACCATTTTTTCAAATTTTCACTTTTTTTTTCATAATTCAACCGGGCACAATCATTATGAACAACAGGGATCCCTCTTACCTCTACCTCTCCCTTTTACATCCATCAATCTTCCCACCTCTTTTCACTGTCTGAGCTAATGATGCAGATGGAATATCTTAGGCCTTCTGTTAATGAAAACAATGCCTCACTTAAACAAGTTCGCATTGCATTGCAGAATGCTTGGGATACTACTTTGCAGAAACATGCTCAGATACCCCTTTCCCTTATTCAACCTTAGCGTCACATTATACGTTCAATCAATAAACTAACTTCATTTTTTTTTCTCTCATCTTTTATGCAATAAGATATTATTTTCCTTGTACGATTCATTCTACCATATTTACCATTTTGTATTATATACTTTCTCTTAATCTTTTATCATTCATTTTGTGCGTTTTTATTTTTATAACCTTGATTTTTATTTCATTGATACACCACCATTACACACAATATCTTTCTTTTTTTTAACTTATAGGGTAATAATAATTTTAACTAATTTGTATACAAATTATTTCTTTTATTTTTTTATAATAGGTTTGTTAGGTCATCATTCATTACATGTCATTCCCCCAACCAAACCTTCATCACCGGGGACACATTCTGTAGTATATTTTGAGTTATATAGTTCACACCCTTCTTCTGATATTTATTATAACCCCATATCTATATAAAAATATGTATCGACCTTGTAACAATGGAAGTGACAAATAAAACAAAGAGGCAGACGTAGACCAGACGAAAACAACCCGGCGCCAGAAAAGTGGCGTGATTACAAGAACCAATCAGGACTCTCCACCATATGCGGGAGTCCAGTATAAAAAGGCCCAGAAATTAGACAAAGCAGTTGTTTTCAGAGCGACGCCGTTATACGGTCGGTCGGATCTCTCACCCCCCATTCTATCCGCGTAGGCTTAGCGCATCCGCGGCGCCCGTGGTTCGACTGCCTTCGTCCGTGGTCTACCTCTACCTCTTGGAGCTAACATCTAGACCTGCCTCTGTCCCTTGCTGTCCCCGTGCGGGAATCCCATCACGCACCCACGACCACGACTGCCCAGTACATTCCACATCGGCTTGGTCGGGATTACTACATGTATATTTTAATATTTATATTTAATTTATACTCTATAACAAAAAAATCGACGCACCAAGAAGCAGTTGTCCGATTTATATGAAAATGCGTATACAAAGAGGTTTCAACCAAACATGCAAATGATTGAAATTTGGTGGCCGAATTATGCAAAGCAAGAGCTCCAGCGCATCTGAACTGCGCATCCAGCACGAGCATTCTAGACTCAATATTCGGCGCGGCACGAGCTGATTTTCAGAATTTCCGTTTAATATTTTAGCAGTACGCCTATTTATACTGTATCAATGCATCGCCGAAAGATTCGTGCTCATTACAAACATATGTCAGAGTTTGAAACTGGTCATGCCGTTGGATTGAAAGAGGCTGGTTGGTCTAATCGACTAATCGCGCGACATCTGTGTCAAAGTGATGCGGCTATTAGGCGATGTTGGCAAAAGTGGGTCAACAACGGAAAAATGCAACGTCAGGACGGCAGCGGTCGACCAAGGGCAACAACAGAATGGGAGGACAGAGCAATTGTCAGAATGGCTGTCGCAGCACCGGAATCCACGTTATCTACCATCCAACGTGTGACCGGCACACAAGTGTCCAAAATGACCATCAACAGGCGACTGAGAGAGCAGAATTTAAGAGCTCGCCAACCCTTACGATGCCTACCCCTCACACCCGTGCACCGACAAGTCCGACTACAGTGGTGTCGGGAGCGATCAACTTGGAACTGCGCTGACTGGGGACGTGTAGTCTTTAGTGACGAGTCCCGTTTCTTACTGTGTCCTGACGACCGTCGCAAACGTGTCTGGAGACGTCCTGGGCAGCGTGTGGATCCTGGCCTTACTATCGAACACCACACAGGTCCACAACAGGGCGTTATGGTCTGGGGTGCCATTTCATTTGATAGCAGGACCCCATTGGTAGTCATTCCTGGCACCCTGACAGCACAACGGTACGTAGATTACATTCTACGGCCTGTTTTGTTGCCGTTCCTCTCACATCACCCCGAGCTTACTTTTCAACAAGATAATGCCCGGCCACACATGGCACGTGTTACTATGGATTGTCTTTAATCTTGCCGAACTCTTCCGTGGCCAGCAAGGTCGCCTGATCTCTCGCCCATAAAGCACATCTAGGACGTGATGGGAAGGCGATTGAAACCATCTCGGAATGTTGACTATTTAGCCCGACAGTTGGAGACAATTTGGCAAGAAATCCCGCAGCACACTATTCGGAATCTTTATCAGTCCATGACACGCCGGGTGGCAGCCTGCATCCAGGCCAGTGGGGGTCCAACGATATATTGACATTCTCAATTTGTGACGATCAAACTCTGAAATAAAAGAATTAATTGTTCTGAAATTTTAATCGTTTTTCCCCCTATACATGCTCTTTACATACACCAATTTTTGTCCTAATCTGACAACTCCTTATTGGTGCGTCGATATTTTTTTGTTATACAGTGTATATTTAACCTTAAATAACTGCATAAAAACATTGTAATAAAGTAGTTTCAATCTTTATCTTTTTTTTTCTTCTTATAACTCAATTTTTTTTCAATGCAGTAAGGACAGTAGAAGTTTGCTTTATGTTTAAAATAAACGTTGTGCTTAATGCTTCCATTTCTTATATATATTGATGGCACGGTATCGCCTTATAATTAACTATGCCTAAATGGTCTTGTACTTATTTGGAGATTACAATGGAGACACCCATTGGCCCTATATATTTTCTCAATCCTCTGCAATTTTAGGATTAGGTTTAATTAAAAACTTGGATATAATAATTCCAAAGAGCATTAATCTTGGTGGGTTGAGGGCGGTATTCGGCCTACACCAAAGTGTGCGCAAGCCAATACTGTTCCGTCCATTTGTTCAAGTAGCAAAGGGAACTGCACTTGTAAAAACCACCTCTAAACCCTTTGTGTTAGACGAATTTTAATCACGGCAAGCTTGGTTTCACCAAGTTATCCTCGAACAAAGGGGCAGTTGAGCTTTATCTAGGGGACCACGGTGAGGTGGCGGCGTTAGATCTTCCATAATTCTGTGAAGGGCCCATGTCCAGACACTGGTTTGAGAGGCTTTCAGTTTCGAGAATAATTGGAATAATTTCCTTTTAATCTGTTGAGTTCTTCCATATTATTTTCCAGGCATTTAGGTGGGCTTTATCTTGATGCAGGTCATCTTCAGTGAGATAATGATAATTCCCTAGTGAGAGAGAATGCCAGCAAACAACGAGTTGAGTGGCAAAATACTGGCCAGCTTCACGACCCATTGAAGACATTTCATGAAGAATTGCATGGAAGGCTGGAATGTAATCGGAATAGAAGGACTGTATCATGATACCTTCCTACTTGTTTTGATTTCTTTAGGACTAGCATCTCCAAGTGGAGCACGAGGTTCCCTACAACTAGCTTTAAAAGCGATGGTCTACAAGTTGATTTTCATTAACGATAGCAAAGAATCAACCTGTAACCTTGACTTACATGCGCTTCTTCAATAATTATCCTCTGTCCAAGAGAGAGGGCTTTGTGTTCCTAAGCAGGGTGTTTTGTCGCAAAATCTTTGAATCGAGTCTTCCGAAAGTGGACCCTACACAGATCTTCATATCACTCAAGTCTGGTCACACCTGATCGCTGATAGAACCAGGTTTGCGAATATCATCAGTACTGGTGGTGCTGTGGCAGCCAGTGATTATGAGAGCTGCGGCTTTCCAGTACGGCGAAGTTTACTCCAATGAACCTCCATTACCCGGGCTTCTGCACAATGCAGAACGGTATTTCAGGGGAATACAATATTCTGTGGATCCTTCCAGCTTCTCCTCTTCTACCAATATTCAATATTTCCAGGTTCCAGACTGTTTTATAAATTTTATGATATTTTGGTAACATTGCGGCCCCAGGAAGAGGGAGTATGGTAACATTACCACGAGAATATCTGAAACCAATCGACTTCGAGAAGCATCCATGCTTAGGGCAGGGTTGTGTTTTCAGCCCCGGGGGTTTTCTTGGATCTTGAGTCTCTACTTGGCCACTTGGATATGTTGGGTTTTAAGCGTAGTCTCTTCTTGTTTGTTCATTTTGAAATCACTTACGGTACAGCGTTCGCAGTCAGCTCAATCTTTCACCTGGATTTGTCAATGATGATTACTCTGACAATAGCCACACGCTTCGTCGATTCAGATTATAATGTTCCAGAGAACAAATCCGCGTTCCTAGGTGGAAGGAGGAATCTTTTTGTGAGGGGTTATTTGGCTTTGATGCCCCAAATCATAATTTCTACCTGCCTGCTGGTAAGGAAGAATAAAAAAGTTATACTATCAGGTTTAAAAGGAACTTTTATTCTCATTAATTTAAAGTCAAAATTCCTGTTTTAATTTTCAAATTCAGTCTCAATGTTCAGGTAGACAACATTCTTTAACACTTTGTTTGTCCATTTAGTTTCAGATTACATATCCCAAGCGATGGAATTGAGTTCACCCTGCGAAATCCGCGAATGTTGTCTTTCAGCATTCCTACCTTCCCGATCTACTCTTTAGGCAGGAAATCTGTCTAGCAATTTCTAATTATTGGTAGAATAGTATTTAGTCTGAAACGTTTGGGTGGGTAGTAGGTTTCCTCTCCTTCTCCAATAGTACAAACTAGGCCACTTCTTGTGTGGGTGTGTGTTGTGTGTGAGGTGTTGGAAAATGATCCAACAAAAGGCACATGAGAAGAGGGGGTTAGTATCCGGCGTTCTTGCACCATTACTTGATTTCTGAAGTACCAAACTTAGGCTAGTGTTGTGGCTTTGATCTGAGTCTGCTAGAGTACTGAGGCTAGTGTGTCGTTGATTTGACCCAAGTCAGCCAGAGTACTAAGACTGGTGTCGTTGCTTTGACTTGAGCCTGCCAGAGTACAGAGGCTGGTGGTGTGGCTTTGACCTGAGTCTGCCAGAGTATTAAGACTGGTGTCGTGGCTTCGACCCGAGTCTGCCAGAGTACTAAGACTGGTTCGTGACTTCGACCTGAGTCTGCTGTAGTACTGAGACTGGTGTCGTGGCTTTGACCTGAGTCTGCTGTAGTACTGAGACTGGTTCGTGACTTCGACCTGAGGCGCTGCTGTAGTACTGAGACTGGTGTCGTGGCTTTGACCTGAGTCTGCTGTAGTACTGATACTGGTGTCGTGACTTTGACCTGAGTCTGATGTAGTACTGAGACTGGTTCGTGACTTCGACCCGAGTCTCTCTGCAGTAGTACTGAGACTGGTGTCGTGACATTGACCTGAGTCTGATGTAGTACTGAGACTGGTGTCGTTGGCTTTTACTTGAGGCTGCTGTAGTGGCTTTGACCTGAGTCTACTGTAGTACTGAGACCGGTGCAGTGGCTTTGATCTGAGTCTGCTAGATTAAAAGGCTGGTGTTGTGGCTTTGACCTGAGTCTGCTAGAGTACTGAGACTGGTGTCGTGCCATTTACCTGAGTCTTCTAGAATATTGGAACTGAAGTCGTGCCTTTGACCTGGGCTCTTTGACCAGTGATATTCGCCGTGTACCCGTCCAATTCGGCAACGCCCCAACGCGTGACAACGCAGAATAATGGTTTGGGGCGCAATCGTGTATGATATCAGGTCACCTTTAGTTTGTATTGAGGGCACTATGACGGCCCAACGATACGTTGATGATGTGCTGCGACCGGAGACACTCCCCAACCTTCAAGGGGCACCCAATGCCCTTTATTAGCAGGATAACGCCCGACCGCACACTCCTCACATTAGCCAAGATGGACATTTGCTTCCCTGGCCACCGTGCTCTCCTGCTCTCTCACCAATCGAGCACGTCTGGGACATTATTGGAGGCCGTTTTCATGCCTTGATTCAGCCGCGTTCAGGACGCCATTCATAGTCTGATCGACTCTCTACCTAGGCATCCACGATGGTCTTACTTGCTACTGAGCCGACGCAGTTCTCTTCTGTATATTATGAAATAAAGACCACTTATTGTTCGTTCCTGCCTCTCTCTGTTTGCCAAGTTTCATCACTATCTGGCTTCTCTTTCTTGATGTTCCATTTTCAATGTCATGCAGTGTATATTTGTTTAAATATCGTTGGAACAATATTTTTCTAAACTTTTACACAACCATGAGGTTGCTACATGTGTGTGTGTGTGAACACTGTAATTAAATATTATATAATTCACAAATTGAAAAATTATATATTTCGAAAATCAACTAGAGCATGGCAGCGAGGGTAGTCCACTGTCACCGTTATTATGGAACATCTTGCTAAACGATATTTTAATGAATTTTAAATCTACAAACGCTGTAATTATCTGCTACGCGGACGACATCTCTATTGTATGTTGGCATTATAATTTAGAGGGTCTAAAAACTGAGTTAGTGAACACCCTAAACTATGTCACTCAATGGTGTCGCTCAAACAAGTTAAAAATAAATCCAGAAAAAAAACAAACTTGATTCACTTCCACAATTTCCATAGGTTCCAGTTGGAATTTCAAAAAACCGTCATAAAGCCTTCAAATGAAATCAAAATTTTGAGAATGAAATTATCTAATCATAGGTTCAAAACAAAAATAAATTTCACCCCGCACATCAATGAGATTTTGCATAAGGCGCACCGCATGAAAAATCTGCTTTTTTCCCTCAGCGGCAAAATATGGGGTATAAACTCTAATAAAAGGTTAATTCTGTATAAGACGCTAATTAGACCTATTCTAACATATGGAGCTGAAATTTGGTTTTACCAAATAAATAACCGATGTAAACAGAAATTAAATTCGATGCAATACCAAATTGTTCTTTGGGCTACTAGATCGTTTAAAACATCTTCCTCAAATTGTGTCCACTGTCTGGCAGAGATCCCATTCCTGACTGATTTTATCGAATCAAGATTGATTAAATATGAATTGGACCAACTAAGCGAGGAAGACCAACGAACGTTCAGTCCACATTCTCCTTCAATAATAAATGGATTTTTAAGAACAAGAATGGAAGATATGTTTTCTAATACAAGTGATCACTTTCGTCTCTTTTTCCCTTTGGGCATTCCAAAATATTTCCGCCCTGACTTTTACAATGTGCAATTCGTTAGTGGTCATGGAAATTTCGGAGATTTTTTGTTTCGAATAGGAGCTATAGACGATCCGGGATGTTTATGTGGAAAGAGAAAGCAGGATTCCAGTCATCTGCTTATTGAGTGCCCAATCTTCCAGAACTACAGAAACCGGGAAAACATCGAATACAAGGATCTTTTTATGTTTGTAAATAGTAAGGACTCGTATTTTAAATTTAGAAAATTCTGTAAATATATCTATGATTTTCTCTCTTGGTTAAAAAACCTTAATAATTGACTATTTGTATATTCTTTCTTTTTTTTTTTTTGGTTTGTTTATTTTGTCTGTTGTGATGTAAAATCAAGAATGATTTTAATGTCCTCTTTCTTATCTTTTCAAATCTTGTAATTATTTAATTTTTTTTAAATGTAATATAGTATCTGAATTTAGTGTTGTTATTGTCGCAAGCATCCCTTGTAGGGATATCGCGTCTGATTTGATAAATAAATAAAAATGGCAGCGACACCTCTTAGAAATCTCTGACTAGTCGAAAGTTTGTGGCTCGAATGTCAAAAATAATTCAACAAATTTCGAACATTCTTTTAATTCAAACTTGAGAATAGGGACAAGCATCGAAGTGGCAGGACTCTTAGAACTGAGAATAGAGACTTGTATCAACATGGCAGGGGCTCTTGGAATTGAGAATCGGGACTTGTATCGTCATGGCAGGGGCTCTTGGAACTGAGAATTGGGACTTGCATCGTCATGGCAGGGGCTCTTAGAACTGAGTATTGGGACTTGTATCATCATGGCAGCGATCTTGGAACTGGGAATCAGGAATTTTATCATCATGGCTGGGGCTCTTGGAACTGAGAATCGGGACTTGCATCGTCATGGCAGGGGCTCTTGGAACTGAGAATTGGGACTTGTATCGTCATGGCAGGGGCTCTTAGAACTGAGTATTGGGACTTGTATAATCATGGCAGGGATCTTGGAACTGGGAATCAGGAATTTTATCATCATGACAGGGGCTCTTAGAACTGAGTATTGGGACTTGTATCATCATAGAAGGGATCTTGGAAATGAGAATCAGGACTTTTACCATCATGGCAGAGTCTCTTGGAAATGAGAAATTGGACTATTATAATCATGGCAGAGTCTCTTGGAAATGAGAAATTGGACTATTATCATCATGGCAGGGGCTCTTGGAACTTAGAATCTGGACTTTTATCATCATGGCAGGGGCTCTTGGAACTGAGAAATTGGACTATTATCATCATGGCAGGGGCTCTTGGAACTTAGAATCTGGACTTTTATCATCATGGCAGGGGCTCTTGGAACTGAGATTCGGATCTTTTATCATCTTGGCAGGGGCTTTTGGAACTGAGATTCGGGACTTTTATCATCATGGCAGGACTCCCGGAGTTGGGAAAATAGTTTTGTATCGTCATGGCAGGTCACTTGGAATTATAAATAGGGACTTGAATCGTCATGACTGGGCTCTTTAAATTGAGAATAAGGAATTGGATAGTCCAGGTAGGCCTTTTGAGGAGTTGGGAATTTTAATTACATTCTCAAGGGGCTGGTTCTAATACTTGAACATTTTATTTTCAGCATTCGAGCATGGTTCCTAGATTCCAGGAGAGGATCACGGGCCAGACTGTAGGTTTGCTTCTCCCTAGGCACACCTCAAAGGCCAGCACATCGCCATTCATACAAGAGATAATTAGATGTAGAATTGAAATGATTATGAAAACTTTAGTAAAACTGCCGTCTTTATATGGTAAATAATGATAGCAAACTAGGGACCTGGACGGACAAGGTCTCAAATCACCCAACTACAATATTTTAACAAACCTTGAATTCCCGCACGAACTAGCCGAAAGATCGGGCTAGAACGAACACCCAGTCTAGTACACACAAGGTCCAAGCACGCTTGGACGCCCCAGCTGAACGGACAACGCTAGTACGAACGCGCGAACTAGGCTAGAACAAACATCCGAGAGCATTGCACGCACTAGAACGCACAGTACGCACTAGACCGCACGACGCCTCCTGGACGAGCGATACGACCTAATACGCATGTACGCGATAGATACGAACAAGACCCAAGAATGCCTGAACCAACACTAGGACAGGGCGAACGAACTAACGGGAACGCCCAGACAAGAACGCCAAACGTCAAGGACGATAGAATGGACTAAGACTGATTGAACGAACTAGGTGACCAGACGGACCAGAACGAACGAGTTCCTGGAAAATTCGACCAAAATAGTCTGACAACCTTGAATTCTCGCACGAACTAGCCGAAAGGTCAGGCTAAAGCGAACAACCAGTCTAGTACATGGAAAGCCAAGCACGCCTGGACGCCCCAGCTGAACGGACAACGCTAGAACGAACGCGCGAACTAGGCTAGAAGAAACATTCAAGAGCATTGCACGCACTAGAACGCACAGTACGCACTAGACCGCACGACGCCTCCTGGACGAGCGATACGACCTAATACGCATGTACGCGATAGATACGAACAACACCCAAGAATGCCTGAACCAACACTAGGACAGGGCGAACGAACTAACGGGAACGCACAGACAAGAACGCCAAACGTCAAGGACAATCAAATGGACTAGAGCTGATTGAACGAACTAGGTGACCAGACTGACCAGAACGAACAAGGCCCTGGAAATTTCGACCAAACTAGTTTCACAAACCTTGAATTCTCGCACGAACTAGTCGAGCAATCATACTAGAACGAACACCCAGTCTGGTTCATGAAAGGCCAAGCACGCCTGGACGCCCCAGCTGAACGGACAACGCTAGAACGGACGCGCGAACTAGGCTAGAACAAACATCCAAGAGCATTGCACGCACTAAAAGGCACAGTACGCTCTAGACCGCACGACGCCTCCTGGACGAGCGATACGACCTAATACGCATGTACGCGATAGATACGAACAACACCCAAGAACGCCTGAACCAACACTAGGACAGGGCGAACGAACTAACGGGAACGCACAGACAAGAACGCCAAACGTCAAAGTCGATCAAATGAACTAGAACTGATTGAACGAACTAGTAGACTGCAGGGACCAGAGCGAACGAGTCCCTTGAATATTCAACCAAACTGTTCTAAAAACCTTGAATTCTCGCACGAACTAGCCGAACGGTCAGGCTAGAACGAACAACCAGTCTAGTACACGGATGGCCAAGCACACCTGGACGCCCCAGCTGAACGGACAACGCTAGAATGAACGCGCGAACTAGGCTAGAACAAACATCCAAGAGCATTGCACGCACTAGAACGCACAGTACGCACTAGACCGCACGACGCCTCCTGGACGAGCGATACGACCTAATACGCATGTACGCGATAGATACGAACAACACCCAAGAACGCCAAACGTCAAGGACGATCAAATGGACTAGGAGTGATTGAACGAACTAGGCGACTGGACGGACAAGAACGAACGAGTCCCCAGAAAAGCTGATCACACTAGTTTATTATATGAACTAGTGTGATGGACATACCAGAAATCCCGCGCGAAATAGGTGGTAGATGGACTAACAATGAATAAAATGAATGCCTCAGAACACAACCAAACTAGCTCAACAAATGAAATAAACATCCAAAAGTTCTTGATAAGAATGAATGAACTAGTTATGCAACCAGAGACTGAAAAATTCGACTGACAAGATCAAAGCTAAAATCTACCAAGAAGAAAAACTAAACTCTGAAAACCTGAAACTGAAAAATTAGGCTGATATGATCCAAACTAAAATCTATCAAAAAGATAGAAAATGAACAATGCAGCTAGAAATCTGGAACTATTATGGAGACAGAATTTGAACTATGATTCCCGACACACACAGATTCCAATAAAACCTTAACCATAATATATACATATATAAATAATGAATTAATCTGGAGAATACAATAGATGCCGCTAGCTACCCGAATTTTCCGTTAAAACGACGATAGAGGCCAGATTATTAGGTGACTCCAAGTAGATTCATATCTTGGGAGAATTTCTAGCGTTGTGTTGATGAGGTTGGGAGTTCCTAATACAATGAACGTCTGAAATCATTGGTGTTGGAAAGTTCAGTAGATGAAGTGGTAGTCCACGGTTTGATCTTCATCTTAGCATTGGAAGCAAATTTATCACGTTTCAAAGTTTTTGCGTAGTATTTTTAAATGTAGCCGTGAACAGTCAGGATGGTTGTTGAAGTGCATCATGTTTTATTCTTGGAAGTATTTAGAGAAAAAGTATCGATTTCTATTCTTGGCGAGCTTATTTTTCTTATTGCGCGAGACATTTTTGGAAGGGTCGTGAGAGACAATTATAAGTTAGAACCTGACTGCTATATGACCGCTAGATCGTTTCCCAAAATACTGTTGTGACCTTTGACCGAGAAAAATTGCACATTTAGTGTGTACGATGTAGGATACAGATTATTTCTACGAGGTGAGATACAAGAAATGCACATGCCAGGAAGAAATGCTTGTGACAGTTTGAGGCAATTTGGAAAATTCCATATAAGTAAATCTGTAAAGTTTTTGTTGCGCGTAAAGTATGGCGAAGACTTATGCTTGGGAGTAATGGTGGATTTGAGGTGTATAGGTCTTAAGGAAAAGTGTAGAGAGATAACTTCAGCTCCTTCTGTGGACTGGAATCCACCGATATATTTGATGGTAACATTATCATTTTGTAAAATTTTAGAAACTCCGGGAAAGAGGATAGGGAATTAAGGAAGGGCTTGGAGATGATCCACATGGGCCAGTGGTCGGCAACGTGCTGCTCGCGATCCACATGCGGCTTTTTGGATGTTAAGTTGCTTGTAGTACTCGTATAACTGAAAATTTATTTATGCGAGAATTAATTGTTGACAAGAAAAAAATTCATGGCTCTTTAAAACCTTGGATATTTTGTAAATTGAGATTTTTGACTTTTCCTACTCAAAAGGTTAACGACCTGTAAATATGGGCCAATGTTCAAAGTTTTCAAATACTGATGGTTATCCTTTACGAGATGTCGAGAAGATTGCATCTTGTATAGAAACAATTTTGCAGCTATGTAGACGGACTACATCTGATGTCTGTTCTGACAAACTTTAGTAGTGTAGATTATTAGGTTCGCGAGCACCATTTGGCGCGTCTGCCCTTACATCCATGTGGAAGAACATCCATTTGGTAGTTGGTTTGATCAGAACTGAATGATATTTGACTTTTACGTCGTAAATAAGCCTTTGAAGGATCCACTGGCATTTTAACGCTCTTAAATAAGTGCCACTCGACCAAAAAGATGTTTTAAGTGCTATGGATGCAGGCAAGGCAACTTCTATATTCACCATTTTTAACACTGTTGTCGAGATGTTTGTTTAAATTCCTCTTGGTATCGGAAATGATGCCTGGAATTCGAATGGTTTTATTGATGGTGGTGATGTTTTCTCTTCTCCCAACTAATAAACACGTTTGTGATTTCTGGATTTACACGTATTTCTCCCTGCCTGCTACACAATTAAGAAAATGTGTCAAGGGAGTTTATTTGAACAATGGGAAATTGAGGTAGTACTTGTATGATAATGGTAAAATTATCTCCACAGCAGATCCAATTTTTCACTATGTGATTTGCTAGATTCAACAGTTTCCTCTTGCGAATAGATAGGAGTTAAAAAGAACTTATATATAAAGCTGCTCCTTGTGTGACTAGAATGGAAAGAGCGTAGCCATAAGCATTGTAGAGTTTTCTGTCGTTAAAATGATGGGCTGGATCAGCTCTTCAGGTCAGTTGAAGCCTTTAAAGGATCGAATAATGGATTGTCTATGGATTGCGTCAAATGATTGACTGATATCAAAATCAATGACGGGGGTGTTATCGTTATTATTCAAGTTTTAGTCAATTGAGTTATTGGTGGTTTTTAGAGCGTTTTCAGTCGAGTAGCGTGGTACAAATTCAAACGGGGAGAACCATTATATCGGTCTACTAACCGTTGTAATCGATACAGAATGCCGCGCTCCCACAAATACATCGACTAGAGGGTTGAGCTGGGTAATAGGGAGGAAACTGTCTAAAGGGCGAGATGCTTTACTGTTTGGTTGGATATGAGGACCAAAAGGCTAATTTTCCTGCTTGGTTTAGATAGCTGAGAGTTTGCGGCGAAATGATTTGTCATTAGCGGATGCAAGTTGCCTCTTTAGGAAAAAGCTGAGTGGTCAGGGCTAGGGGATTTCCTGAGTCTACAACATTGCGCGGAAGATTTGAGCGCCAGTGAAATCTGGTTCTGAGGAAATAGTAGGATACGTTGTGGATTGAAGCGGCAGAATCGATGCTCCAGGTGAGCAAAAATGCTGCAGAATTTGGTAGCAGGTTTTTCAGTTGTGCAGGGGTGCCTCCATTGTACTTGAGTAATGGCAGTCTCCGGGTGGTTCATCCTTCGGACATAGTTATTTGTATTAAATTCTAAACTACCGAATGAAAGTATTTATTTAGAGTTTATAAAATAAACTTGCACAATGGGTATCATTTATTTCACATTTAAAAGACTAGCTTTAAAATACTTCAAAGGCCTATTTCCCTGAAATAAGACCAACAAGCTTATGGCAACAATATATTTATAATCACATATCATAGATTTCCTTAAAACGCGTTATCGGTGCATGTTTTTTAAAATCTCAATTTAACTTTCAGTTTGTTAGGACCTGCATTGCGGAGAATTCGAAAGGTTTCTTATATGATGTGCTCTGGGATAGGAGTTGTAGGACCAAAACTTCACTTCGGAATTTAGTCAAGGCTTGAATGATCTGTTGAACTTCTTTTCTCGTAGATTCACTGCAGGTAAATGGAAGGGTCGTAGTATGAAACACTTGATTTACTTGGTTGATTACCGAGAGGGGGGGGGGGGGGTATTTCGGCATTAAGACTGCATGTGGGAGTGAAGACCTGAGAAATGTCGTAAAGATACTCTCCAACAAGTTGATTCAGCCCAGGGTACATCTTGATAAAGCTAATATTTCTTGAATGATGGTTAGAGAGGATCTGTGAAGAACATTTCCGGCAGACATGTTCTAGGGGCTGCGGTGGCTAGAAACGAGGGTTACATCGATGAAGAATGACTTACATCCACTGGTATAATACACGGGAGCTCCCAGGAATTGTAGGTTGGTGGGCGTGGAAGAATCCTCCAGACCGCGGAATGTCTCGAAGCTCCAGGTTGACCGCTGGCCTCCATTCCAAGAATACATGATAGCGCACATCTGGTGAAGATGGATTCAAGACTGGAGAGAAATACATAATCTGCGATGCCATGGTTCTAATAAGTTAAAGAGGCTAGGAGGGATTGAACTAAAAGTAATTACCCTGTATAGGATAATCCTGTAAACCCTGTATAACTGTTACTGAGCGTACGTAGTTTCCAACTGAGGCAAAGATTAAGTAGGGGAACTGGAGGATTGTTGTAAAAGAATATATTTGGATAGTCTGCTTATCATCATACTATTAATTAGAAACCATGATGCCTACTCAACTTCTCTCTCTTAATTACTGTTTGTATATATTCAATAAATAATACTATGCATTAAAGAACAACTAATCATTATTTCTATCAACCCCAACAAGTGGTCACGAGGATAATTTAAAGACATCAAGCCTTCAACTAGAAGGCTTAGGTTTTTTTTTTGTTTTGCTCACGTCAGGCGCTGCGTTCTAATAATCAAAAATTAAATTTCAAATATTGAATACCTGATTTTTTTTTCACTTCAAAGAAAAACAAATGAATGCGAATCAACTCAAGGAATTCATGCTCGCTTTCCAAAATTAACAGTAACAATTCCTTCGAGAAATATACTCTATAACAAAAAAATCGACGCACCAAGAAGCAGTTGTCAGATTTATATGAAAATACGTATACAAAGAAGTTTCGACCAAACATGCAAATGATTGAAATTTGGTGGCCGATTTAGGCTCCAGCGCATCTGAACTGCGTATCCAGCACGAGCATTCTAGACTCAATATTCGGCGCGGCACGAGCTGATTTTCAGAATTTCCGTTTAATATTTTAGCAGTACGCCTATTTCTACTGTATCAATGCCTCTCCGAAAGATTCGTGCTCATTACAAACATACAGGATGTCAGAGTTTGAAACTGGTTGTGCCATTGGATTGAAAGAGGCTGGTTGGTATAATCGACTAATCGCGCGACATCTGTGTCGAAGTGATGCGGCTATTAGGCTATGTTGGCAAAAGTGGGTCAACAACGGAAGTATGCAACGTCAGGACGGCAGCGGGCGACCAAGGGCAACAACAGAACGGGAGGACAGAGTAATTGTCAGAATGGCTGTCGCAGCACCGGAATCCACGTTATCTACCATCCAACGTGTGACCGGCACACAAGTGTCCAAAATGACCATCAACAGGCGACTGAGAGAGCGGAATCTAAGAGCTCGCTGACCGTTACGATCCTACCCCTCACACCCGTGCATCGACAAGTCCGACTACAGTGGTGTCGGGAGCGATCAACTTGGAACTGCGCTGACTGGGGACGTATAGTCTTTAGTGACGGAACCCGTTTCTTACTGTGTCCTGACGACCGTCGCAAACGTGTCTGGAGACGTCCTGGGCAGCGTGTGGATCCTGGCCTTACTGTCGAACACCACACAGGTCCACAACAGGGCGTTATGGTCTGGGGTGCCATATCATTTGATAGCAGGACCCCATTGGTAGTCATTCCTGGCACCCTGACAACACAACGGTACGTAGATGACATTCTACGACCTGTTTTGTTGCCGTTCCTATCACATCACCCCGGTCTTACTTTTCAACAAGATAATGCCCGGCCACACACGGCACGTGTTACTATGGATTGTCTTCAATCTTGCCGAACTCTTCCGTGGCCAGCAAGGTTGCCTGATCTCTCGCCCATAGAGCACATCTGGGACGTGATGGGAAGGCGATTGTAACCATCCCGGAATGTTGACTATTTAGCCCGACAGTTGGAGATAATTTGGCAAGAAATCCCGCAGCACACCATTCGGAATCTTTATCAGTCCATGACACGCCGGGTGGCAGCCTGCATCCAGGCCAGTGGGGGTCCAACGACATATTGACATTCTCAATTAGTGACGATCAAACTCTGAAATAAAACAATTAATTGTTCTGAAATTTTAATCGTTTCCCCCCCTATACATGCTCTTTACATACACCAATTTTTGTCCTAATTAGACAACTCCTTCTTGGTGCGTCGATTTTTTTGTTATATAGTGTATTATCCACGCAGTAAATGCATCCGCAATCACAAAGGGCCGAGAGCTATAGCCTGAGGCAGACGATTATAAACCTTGATTTACTTCAAACTTTTGAAAATTTCGATCCCTAAAAAGAATCTTTCAAATTTCATCACTAGATTTGAAAATTTCCACGAAATGAGAAATATAATTTTGAATAAAAAGAGGTATGTGGCCAAAATATTCTCCAAATTCAATAGGTGCATCCAATTACAATTTGTTAGCAGAACTGGCTACATCTAAAACGCCCTCTCACAACTAGCCTATGAGGAAATCATCAACGCTTTTGAAGTTGATTTGTGTCCAAAGAAAAAGTAGTAATTTCAAAATATCAATTATTTTCAACTTATCAATCTGAAAATCAAAATATTGCTGACTTTATTGTGCACTCAGACGTAATACACTGCGTGACATTGAAAATGGAACACCAAGAAATAGTGGCCAGAAAATTATGCAAATTTCAGGGTAGACGCGCCTAACCGAGTTATGCAAATGATGTAAAATGCGCAGGTCTCGTGCGCACATGGAGTAAGATATAAGGGAAGGAACTTGCAGAAAGGACAGTATTCGTGTCGTTATTTCTTCAAGGAAAATCATTGTAGAAATTTTGTTCTTGTGTCAAAAGACACGTGTAATAACAGAGAATGCCAGGTCATCGTAAAGGGAGGCAGTTCAAGCAGACAGACGCTTTTACGAGGGGCATGGTGATCGGACTGAAAAGGGCAGGTTGGTCCATACGTCAAATCGCAGCTGATACACACCTTGGTGCGTCCACGGTGCACCGACTGTGGAGAAGATGGTTGGAACAAGGAAATATGGCAATTTATAGGAATGTCGGTGCAACCAGAGTGACGTCAGCACGTGTGGATCGGCGTATCCTTCGACAAGCAGTGGCGGCCCCACAAGCCACTTGTACCGCCAGCATGCAACATGTGCAAGACACCCTAGATCATTCCATCTCGACCAGAACCATTTCCCGTCAATTGGTTGCTAATGGCTTGCACTCATGCCGTCCGCTATGAAGACTGCCATTGACCCCACCGAATAGGCGCCAAGGTTTGGAATGGTGCCGGGCTAGATCGACGTGGATGACGGAATGGCACAGGGTCGTGTTCTCAGATGAGTCGCGTTTCTGCTTGTCCAGTGATAGTCGCCGTGTACGCGTGTGGCGTCGACGTGGAGAAAGGTCCAATCCGGCAGCAATTGTGGAACGCCCCACCGTGCGACAACGTGGAATCATGGTTTGGGGCGCAATCACGTATGATTCCAGGTCACCTTTACTTCGTATTCAGGGCACTATGACGGCCCAACGATACGTTGATGATGTGCTGCGACCGGTGACACTCCCCTACCTTCAGGGGGTACCCAATGCCCTTTATCAGCAGGATAACGCCCGACCGCACACTGCTCGCATTAGCCAACAAGCTCTGCAAGATGTACAGATGCTTCCCTGGCCACCGTACTCTCCTGATCTCTCACCAATCGAGCACGTCTGGGACATCATTGGACGCCGTTTGCATGCCTTGCCACAGCCGCGTTCAGAAGACGAACTGTGGCAAATGGTTGAGAGGGAATGGAGAGCCATCTCTCAGAACGCCATCCATACTCTGATTGACTCTCTACCTAGACGTGTTGCTGCGTGCATCGCCGTCCGCGGTGGTCCTACTTGCTACTAAGCCGACGCCGTTCTCGCTCTGTATTATGACTATCATTTTGAAATAAAGATCACTTATTGTTCGTCCCTTTCTCTCTCTGTCTGCCGAGTTTCATCACTTTCTGGCCACTATTTCTTGGTGTTCCATTTTCAATGTCACACAGTGTATAATGTATTGTGAACTTGTTTCACCATGTGAGATTGAAAAGTGTCGATTGTAGATATATTTTTGAGGGCTGAATTTATACAACTCAATTCGTGAACAAATATTATAATCAAATTTGGTCACTTTCAATGAAATTACAAAAAGAGCACTTGAAGCATCAAAAATCGATAGGCAAGAACTTCCCAGAAGCCTTTCAATATATATAATTCAATGGGGGGAGATCAATAAAATATAAAGGGATCTCTCGAAGTTCGATCTCAAAATCTTGACAACGACTTCTCAAAGTAAACAGAATTTAGTAAAAGGTCAAATTCAAGCTCAAAAATTGATTTTGAGAACCCAATTTAAATGGCCTCTCACTCCCCTGCGGCCGAGATAATAACATTTCAAAATATTGCAGATCTAAACACGAAACACTCAAATGTACCGCATGAAAGAAAACAGGTCATATCAAAAAGATATGTATTCAAACAAATCTAAGAGAAAAACCTATCCATCAAGAAAAACTCATCGAATAATATTTCGCATGAAGATTACCATTCTTGTGGCATAAATGGAATTTTTGACATATATTAAAACTGGCAAGACGGATCAGAAAACCTCGCCAAATATTACGTCTATGTGAGCATCGAAGATAAAAAGGGAAATTCGAAGTGGACTCTGGGGCCGGATTTACCTTTATGCCCCAGTATAAGTTATCTAAGCTCAACATTAAAGCACAAATTCAATGTTCAAACACCGCCTTCAGATCATATACTGGTAATCTTTTAGTAACAGATGTAGAAGTGAAGGTTTTGTGGAATACCAGGGAAGGACATTGTATGAAGAACTCAATACTAATATGAAATATCAAACAGCAGGTACTGGTGACGATGAAAGGAGTCATTCGTGAAAACCAATTATCCACCAATTATACCACTTACACCAGTCATCTTTGAGGATGGAATTTACAGGCATTGATAAAGGTTTGCAGTGCTTCATCATCAGTGTCACGTTTTATCCCTTACAACAATAACCTTCGGAAATAAAAAGTCACAAGGTGCTAGGTCTGGTGAATATGGTGGATAAGTGACTAATTGGACACCAGAGTTGGCTGAAAATTCTAATGTTTGGGCTGAGATGTGCGATCTTGCATTGTCATGGTGTACAACGACTCCTCTAAGTTGAGCTCTTGGTCTGCTTTGCTTGAATTTTCAAATACTTCTGGAAGGCATTTTGTTGTATACCAGTCACTATTAACTGTCTTACGATCTTCTAACTTCACAATATCAATGAAACATTTTTTTCTAACAAAACAAGTCACCATTTGTTTTCCAACACTTCAAGCTATGCGAATTTTCTTACGAGGAGAATATTTTGAAGAGCACCAAAAATTAGATAGCCGTTTTGTTTCTGGAACAAAATTGTAAATCCAAGTTCGTACTTCTTTGATCTTATATAAGTAAAAATCTAACCAGCTCAATTTTTCTTGGGTCACTGCTGTTGGTGTTCGACCTGAACGAGGTACATCTTCATGGTTAGTTTTTCCAAATTTAAATTCATTAAACCAATTAAAAACTGGTATAATAGTGGGAGCTTTATCTCCTGAGGCTTTCATCAATCTTTCATTGTGATTCTTTAGAATTTAAGTTACTTTTATAATAAAAAAAGATCATAGCGCGTAAACCTTCTCCAGACAATTCCATTATGTCTAAGATGCAATGTTTAGATATAACGCTGCAAAGTCGAGTATTAAGAATTGTTATTGCTATTTTATGAAAATGTTTATTTTAGGTGAAAAATACATGTGGAATTTAATGGTATATTTAATTTTTCAATATTTCAATTGTTTTATTGATTACAAAAGCCTTTGGAGTGACCCTTGTAAATACCCCTATAAGCTATGATAAAATACATATTATAGATTACTGGGGATATCTTCAAAAATATAATGATAGGTTATAAAACTCATTATTGAGATAAAAACTTAGACTTCTGGGAATAAGTTCTTTTTAAAAATTGTATTTATATATAGGGTAAAAAAATGCTGAGTTTGAATTAAGCATGGCTTCAAATGAAACATTATGTGCCAACAATGCCATCTACAGAGAAATGTTATGTTTGGATTCTGTATGGTTTCAAGTAAAACATCATATGCTTACAGTGCCATGTACATGGAAATGTTGTGTTTGGATTCTGCATGGCTTCAAGTAAAACATTATGTGCTAACAATGCCATGTACAGGGAAATGTTGTGTTTGGATTTTGCATAGCTTCAAGTAAACATTATGTGCTAACAATGCCATGCACAGGGAAATGTGTTTGGATTCTGTATGGCTTCAAGTAAAACATTATGTGCTAACAATGCCATGTACAGGGAAATGTTGTGTTTGGATTTTGCATAGCTTCAAGTAAACATTATGTGCTAACAATGCCATGCACAGGGAAATGTTGTGTTTGGATTCTGTATGGCTTCAAGTGAAACATTATGTGCTAACAATGCCATGCACAGGGAAATGTTGTGTTTGGATTCTGTATGGCTTCAAGTGAAACATTATGTGCTAACAATGCCATACACAGGGAAATGTTGTGTTTGGATTTTGCATAGCTTCAAGTAAACATTATGTGCTAACAATGCCATGCACAGGGAAATGTTGTGTTTGGATTCTGTATGGCTTCAAATAAAACATTATGTGCTAACAATGCCATGTACAGGGAAATGTTGTGTTTGGATTCTGTATGGCTTCAAGTAAAACACTATGTGCTGACCATGCCATGTACAGGGAAATGTTGTGTTTGGATTCTGTATGGCTTCAAGTAAAACATTATGTGCTAACAATGCCATGTACAGGGAAATGTTGTGTTTGGATTTTGCATAGCTTCAAGTAAACATTATGTGCTAACAATGCCATGTACAGGGAAATGTTGCGTGTATATGCTATGTGAGAAATAAATATCACTGACCAAATCTGGATAATGGAGGAAAGAGGACGGGATCTCTCCACTATCTTGGATCCTAGAACAAAAGCATAGCTCAAGACAAGTGTCTTTTAAGTTTTGAATGTGAAGAAATATATTGACGCATATATAGTATATTCTGAATATAGAGCAATCCATAATACATTTATATTTTAAAAATAAGGCCTATTTTGCATTTTAATACGATTATTTATTAATCCGATATTTCGATGGATCAATCTTCCATCTTTTACGAGGTGTTTTGCCGTGAAGCACGAAGCAGGTCGCGTGCCCCAGGTGAGCCACTAGTGATAAGTTGATCGTTGAATCCACACAACACTACAAATTTTAATGTGGAAACGCTACATTGATGATGTATTATGCATCACAGAGGTGGATGTTTCCATAATTATAAATTTTCTAAATAGTCTTAGACCCTTTCTGAAATTCACTTATGAATTAGAAGAAAATGGGTCTCTACCATTTTTGGGCTTACAACTGATCAGAAATCAAAATAAAATTGAAACGAAAATTTATCGAAAGCCAACCCACACAGGAAGTTACCTGAACTTCAATTCTTTTGGTCCTATCTGTCATAAGGTTGCGGTGGTCAAAACACTTTCCAAGAGGTTTACTACACATTTTACAGAAAAAACTGATGAAAATATTGAAAGAGCTAGATTATTTCAAGAACTACAAAGCAATAATTATCCTAAAGAATTCATCAAAAAGCAATTATATGCACCAAAAATTCCATCCACGAACAATAGACAGATCTCAACCCCGAACATGTTTTGCTCCCTACCTTACAGCTATGGCTGTGAAAGAATAGCCAGAAGTTTAAAAAAGCACAATATTACAACCAGATATAAACTCAACCAGAATTTAAGAAGCATCTTCCCCGTCACCCTGATACAAAACAAATCTACAAGCCAGAAGATAGAGCGAATGTGGTTTATAAAATACCATGCAAATCCTGCCAGGCAATATACATAGGAGAAACCAGCAAACCTTTATCTGAAAGAATTAACCAGCACAAATCCGCACTAAAGCACCATAACCCGACATCCCTACTGGTAGATCACGCATTCAACAATAGTCACACTCCAGACTTCGATCACACATCTATAATACATCAAAATATCAAAGAAAAACATTGCCATTTATTTTTAGAAAGCTGGAGCTCATTAGAAAATAAAAATAGTATCAATAGAAAGATTGACTTGCCAGATGTATATACTCAGTTTAGAACCATTTAGATGATTATGCTATTTACATGTTTATTATATTTTTCAATTTTAAATCGGATATCTATTACTATTATTTGTATATTTATTTCGCAGTCATTTCGATTTTTATGATATTTTATTTGTTTAATAGTTTTCAATAGTTATTTACATATATCAATTTTTTCTTTTGATTATATTTACTCTGTTTAAAATGTATATATTAGATGGTTTATCGCCCAATAAGCTTGGAAGACGTCTAGTGGCTCACCTGGGGCACGCGACCTGCTGCGTGCTTCACGGCAAAACACCTCGTAAAAGGTGGAAGATTGATCCATCGAAATATCGGATTAATAAATAATCGTATTGAAATCCAAAATAGGAATTATTTTTAAAATATATAGTATATATATGTCATAATTTGTATATAATTAAATGCAACCCCGACCCACTATGTATGTACCATGTATGATTTTCGAAGACTTAATAAAGAACAAGGTAACTGGAGGGAAGCAAGTAGCATTAAGATATAGGAAGTAGACCTAAGGCTGGCACGACTATTCTGGGCACCCCTGTGTCAATATTGCAGGGGCAGAGACCGGACGTCTCTAGTGACCGCAGAAGTTATTTTAGCCAAGATACACTCAATACTTCCTGACAAAACAGGACGTCTCTAATGACCAGAAGTTATAAATGTTAAAGCTAGCATTCAATACTTCCTGACAAAGCAGGATGTATTTTGATAGCCGCGGAAGTAAATAAAGTCAAATAAACACGAGACTTCCTGACCCAAGCCGGGCGTAACTAATATCAAAGGAAACCGCGGGCCAATCAAAAGACAGTACCTTAAGTAGGTCAACCAATAGGAAAAGATCATGTGAAATCTCTCGACCAATCAGAGAGAAACTGAGGCTTGGTGTTAAATCGGAAAACAAGAATGAGTAGTTACGTTTTCGCTCTCATAGGAACAACACCTACAGGGTTCGCTTACTCTCGCCGAGTTCAGACCCAGTCATCGACTCGACCCCACCAAGGTAATGTCTGCTCACTAGAGACCTCTCTCTCCGCTCATTTCATCTAAATCCAATCACCGCCATGTGATCAACTAATTAATAAGTCAAATCGCTCAACTCTTCTCAAGCTTTCTTCCCTCCAATCCAGTTGCCTTTTATTTTCAAACCTCATCATGTGTCCTGATTATTCCTAACTGTGTGCTTCACTTACCACTCAACGACTGCGCTTCAACCAATCCTCACCATTCAAATCGAACAACAAGAAATTACGCAACGATATTGCCACAGAACGGTTAAGTCGACAGGATTCTACAACAGTGTAATACATCAAATATTATAGTGTAATATCAATTGCATAATCATATTACACAGAGTCGACAGGATAAAGATTATGGAACTTAATCAGGATCAAGATGGAAATTAGCCCAGACACCAGCAAATCAAAAGGCAATGACAAAACCAGCGGAAAAGAAGCGGACAAGAAGAGAAGCGACCAGGCGCCTTCTAGCGGCCATCATATGGCAGATGACCGTGGCCATCCGACGTGTCAACGCCCCACAAAGTGAGACGGAATTCCGGAGCGCCATTCCCCGGGGAGGACGACGGACACAACCCCCACCAACCCCAGGCGAGTGTCACCAAGGCCGGACACCGACCACCGAGGAGTCATCCACCGCCATGCCGTACACAGTCCCCGAAACCAATCCGCGCGATCCGGGACAACCCAAACGATCCCAAAATGATCTTCCAGTACCGGACTTCACTTCAATTTCGCGGACGGTGCGAGCAGTCCCGAGCCAAGCCAACCACTCCAAACCAAGACGTCCCAAAGGAGACCTGTTGAACTGAGGTAGGCACCCATCCTATGCCGTCAAGGAATTGACTTTGAACTTTTACCTAGCTACCTACCCCTTTTAACCATATCTAACCTTTGTACTCAATGAATGCACGCACGGGCTAGGCCAAACCTGTCCGAAAGGACTTGCACTACAATCAAATTTGTCACACAGGACAACCCTTGCCTGCATTCATTGACCCCACTACCATGTTTAGCACTCAACCCAATTATCAATACTATATGCCCTCAAATACAAGCCACAAAGGCTTCAACCCTCACCATGCCCAAAAAAAAAAACGTGTCAGTACAGCTCACACACTTACCACACAAAATCCATGCATGACCACACATCGACACAACATAAAAGTGTACCTCACAACAACCCCACAAACGTATTTAACAACAATCACGACATTCGCGACAACAATACACCGACAACATCCATCCAAAGGACGGTTTTCACGCTAACAAACACGCACAACCCGCCCAACAAGCGCGACACTCGCGCCAAAAGGCAACAACGACCAACAAACGCATGCACCGTCGTTAGTAACAATCATCTCGTCTACACAAAACAATAAAACATTGTTCACCTTAAAAGATGCCATATACACTAACAATAGAAATTTCGATATATGACTTTAATAAATTTGTTGTTCATAGTGAGAACAGGTTAGGTTTTGAACAAACAAGGATTTCGCGTGACACCTTTTCATTCACAAATTTTTTTTTTCGATTCGTGTCACAGGTCACCCCACAAAACTTTTCATTTCAGGCCACAGACGCCTTTTCACCACACCTGTGACACATCTCCACTCAAAGCGTGTTCACGTCGTAAGCCTCATTTTCACTCAATTCCACTCTAATATCACTGAATAGCTTTTTTTCTAAAGTCACGACGACCATTCGATTTAATAAATGGATACAACATCCGGCTTTTCAAAATACAAATAACGTCGAACTTACACCAACTTATCTCTTCACAATGTATTGGCAGACCATAACACATGACACAAGACATCGTCAAACAAGTAAAACCCACAAACAAAACAAAATTTCGTACACCAAACATATCACACACGCACACAAAACAAACATTTACAAGACAAAAACACTTATGACCAACGACACAAGCAACCACATTTCGAAGTAGGTGATCTAGTATTAGTAAAATCATATCACCACCCAAATACAGGGAAACTTGCGCCATATTTCACAGGACCTCACACAATATTAGAAATTATTTCACCAAATGTGGTCCGCATAGATCGACCAAATCAACCACTTCAAAGAGACACTGACACAATCCACGTCAACAAACTTAAACTGTATACAGAAAAAATCCATTATATATCACCACCCGCCGTTAGCACCTATCATATAAAGCACAACCCCAATTACACGTTCCCTTTCAAACATTTAACACCCGAATTATTCCCAACAGAGTCATTAAGGTTCAAACCCACCAGCAGCGAACCTTTCAGGCATTTAGACCCTGCCATTTTTGCAACAAGACGATTTACATCACTCTTCCCCGATGTTAAAAACTGCAAACCTGACAACCAGCTCAATCATATCACACCACTCCCTAAAGATATCAAACAGGAGAACGGCGAACCTACCAATCATTCAAATTCTACAATTCATAAGGTTCAAGCAAATATTTCAGAATCCCCAGTTACAAAAATGTGGACGAACATGGGGCAATATCCTATCTTTCATCTGATTTTTATCCTTTGTTTATTAGTTCTACCGTACAACTGTATCCCAATTTTATTCATTAAGTACTTGTGTATCTATGCTATGCCCGATCAGAAAATCTTCGAACTACAAGAGGTAGTTTTTAATTTTGGACAAACAGTTTTTCATTGTGGACAAGCAATTCTTCATTGTGGACAAGTATTTATAAAACTTCTCATAATTTTAGGAACCATCTTCGCAGAAAATCTAAATAAACTCCGAAAAGATAGCAGTAACTGAAAGATAACCAACCAGTGTCGGAGAAATCACGCTCCAAAAACAAGATCTGAGCCGCACCAAAAATAAATAGACGGCAGGAAACGAGAATTTGAGACACCACGACGGAAGTGTAGTCCGCAGCGGATAAATTCGGCCTCTGTAAACAAAGCGAAGCGCCCTCGTCCGATCTCCAATTTCATTCCCTCTCTTTTGCCCGACACACCCCACTTCCGTATCTCTAATTACAATGAGAAGATCCCCTATTGAGGTCAACTGGGAACCTCGCTATGCCACCGATTTTGATTCCAGTTCGAGTCTACATATCGATTTTTACCAACCAATTCCACATCCACGAGACAACACATAGAACTAGCTCACACATTTCTTACACAACCGACTTCTAACATTTTTTCACAACACACACACAAAGACAAAAAATTACACATAAAGGTTATATAGATTTCCATGTCTCCTGTACACACAGCATAAACGCACTTGAGGGCTAGAATCACGTTTTTCACCTAAGTGTCGCTACAGACGAGACAAAAATTTTATAGGGCATAATTGAGCAAGTAAAACATTTATAGGGCAAAATGGAGCAACCAATACATGTAGATCAGGGCATGTAGATACCATAGGGTTCAAACCAATACACCTTATTTTTCATATCAATCATTTCCATTATTTTCTCTCAATTAAAATTTAAATATTTAATCAATTTATCAATTTATTCAACTTATTATCAATTTTAATCATTAACTATCATTTTATTTACCAATTAGTTTATATTATCATTTTCACTTATCAATTATCATTCTATTTACCACTTGACTTATATTGCCACAACTCAATTATCAACGAAAACCCACTGGTTTTCGATTAAACTAAAAACATTAAATCACCCTTTGTTGTTGAAACCTTTTTATTTTTCATTTTTTTTTTTTTTTTTCAAACGCTCAACTTTGATTTCGTTCAACTCTTATTTTTATTTTTATTTTGATTTCTCAAAAGACCTTATGAAATTTCCTCGAATTCCTTTCCAAAATTCAAGCAAAAAAGTAATTAGGCATTTTTCTTTTTTTTTTTTTTCACCATTCAACCAAGCACTCAACTTTGATTTCGCTCAAAAAACTTTTATTTTATTTTTATTTTTGATTTCTCAAAAGACCTAATAGAATTCCTTCGATTTCATTCCCAATTTCGAGCTAGAATATGGTTAGGCATTTTTCTTTTTTTTTTTTCTCACCATTCAACCAAACACATTCAATTTTGATTTCATTCAACTACTCTTATTTTATTTTGTTTTGATTTCAAAGCGCCTTATGAAATTTCCTCGATTTCTTTTCTCAAAAGTCGAGCAAAAAAGTAACTAAGCAGTTGTCTTTGTCATCATGCAATAAAATATTTTTCTTTTTCAACCAAACACATTCAATTTTGATTTCATTCAACTATTTTTATATTATTTTTATTTGATTTCAAAAGCCTTAATAGAACTCCCTCGATATCATTTCTTATCTCGAGTAGAATTCGTTTAGGCGCATTTTCTTTTTGCCCACTATGTACCATAACATTCATTGATTTCTTACAATTAAAAAATTTTTTGATTTCTATTAATTATACTCAACCTATATCATCAACCCCATTCTATCTTACTTTTATGTCACCAGCAATGCTTGTATATAGCCCCTCAATACCCACAACTAATTTTCCCACAAAATTATTTTTCATTTTACAGAATTCTCTCAGGCTAACCCCTTCTTGAATTCTTCACATGTAGGGGGCGCATCTGTCATAATTTGTATATAATTAAATGCAACCCCGACCCACTATGTATGTACCATGTATGATTTTCGAAGACTTAATAAAGAACAAGGTAACTGGAGGGAAGCAAGTAGCATTAAGATATAGGAAGTAGACCTAAGGCTGGCACGACTATTCTGGGCACCCCTGTGTCAATATTGCAGGGGCAGAGACCGGACGTCTCTAGTGACCGCAGAAGTTATTTTAGCCAAGATACACTCAATACTTCCTGACAAAACAGGGCGTCTCTAATGACCAGAAGTTATAAATGTTAAAGCTAGCATTCAATACTTCCTGACAAAGCAGGATGTATTTTGATAGCCGCGGAAGTAAATAAAGTCAAATAAACACGAGACTTCCTGACCCAAGCCGGGCGTAACTAATATCAAAGGAAACCGCGGGCCAATCAAAAGACAGTACCTTAAGTAGGTCAACCAATAGGAAAAGATCATGTGACATCTCTCGACCAATCAGAGAGAAACTGAGGCTTGGTGTTAAATCGGAAAACAAGAATGAGTAGTTACGTTTTCGCTCTCATAGGAACAACACCTACAGGGTTCGCTTACTCTCGCCGAGTTCAGACCCAGTCATCGACTCGACCCCACCAAGGTAATGTCTGCTCACTAGAGACCTCTCTCTCCGCTCATTTCATCTAAATCCAATCACCGCCATGTGATCAACTAATTAATAAGTCAAATCGCTCAACTCTTCTCAAGCTTTCTTCCCTCCAATCCAGTTGCCTTTTATTTTCAAACCTCATCATGTGTCCTGATTATTCCTAACTGTGTGCTTCACTTACCACTCAACGACTGCGCTTCAACCAATCCTCACCATTCAAATCGAACAACAAGAAATTACGCAACGATATTGCCACAGAACGGTTAAGTCGACAGGATTCTACAACAGTGTAATACATCAAATATTATAGTGTAATATCAATTGCATAATCATATTACATATATATAAAGAATTAAATGTCAAAGAAATTTAAAATTGTTATAAAAAAGAATCTAGAACTTGATATCTGTTTATAAAGCAAGGATAAAATTGTCTCTAAAAGTTCCAAAAAAGAGAATAACATTGAAACCATCAGGAAAAATCTTGATATCATTAATTCAATGATGTTCCTGGAATTGTTGGAAGGAAACCAAAGTCTATATTCAAACCATGGATATGTTTTCTATTTAGCACTTTCTTCAATTTACAAATATTCCTTTTTAAAGAAAATAATTCTGAGAGGAAAGAATAAAATATTCAATTTTCTCTAAATATCAATCTCCTTAGATATATATGCCAAAGAGGGATAAAGAATCCAAGAACATCACGGAGAAATATGTTTTTTTTTTTATTTCTTATAACTTTCAATATATCAATATGGTTTATTTTTCTAAATGATAATCTTCTCATAAATATAGTACAAAAATAAAGAACAATTGACTTTTTGTAAAAATAATTACTCTAAAAAAAAAAAAAACATAGAAAAAAGGTTAAAATATTTTCATTATCTCAAATTTCAATTTCTAAATTATTAAAATTTGAATGAATGAAAATACAACGTCATCAACTATGAAAAGAATTCCCTAGGATGTTTTTTTTTTATTAACAAAAGATTATTGATGATTTATTTATTTATTTATTTATTTATCAAATCAGACGCGATATCCCTACAAGGGATGCTTGCGTCAATAACAACACTAAATTCAGATACTATATTACATAAAAAAAATTAAATAATTACAAGATTTGAAAAGATAAGAAAGAGGACATTAAAATCATTCTTGATTTTACATCACAACCAACAAAATAAACAAACCAAAAAATACATATATACAAATAGGTAATAATTAAGGTGGTTTATGATGGTTACGATAGAGAGATCTGTGAAGGCCATTCCCGGCAGACATGTTCTAGTGACTGTGGAATTTAGAGTGGTTGAAACTAAATTCACAATGATCGAGAACAACTTACGTCCGATTCTCCATGTCTACTGTACGGAGACACTCAGATATTGTAATGTTGGTGAGCTTGGAGGAAGCCTTCAGAATGGCGCCACGGAATGCTCGGAGATTCCAGGTTGAGCGTTGACGTCCATTCCAAGAATACATAAGAGCTCACATCTAGTGATGGTGGGTGGAGAGAAAGTCACAATCTGCGATGCCACGGTTCAATTAGCTGAAAAGTCTAGGAATGCATGAATACAAAACCATACGAACAGTGATATTTGGGTCAGGGAAATTCCCCTGTTATAGAATATCCTGTAAATCCGGTATAATTGATCCTGAGGGGACAAAGTTCCCAACTTAAGCAAAGATTAGGTATAACCGGAAAAAAAAAATTGAGATTGTGTCTTTTCGCCTAGTGTAACTGCTAATTGGGAAATTCCAGAACTGAACCTGGGGACTTTCTGTGATTTTCCTGCAGCACGCTCAGAAGTTTATTTTTTTCATTTTTCCATCTACAAACTCTATAAAAGTTTTTTTCTGAAATTATGATACATTCCTTTTTTATAATTGTTCTTTTTTATAGGTCTTCAAATTAAAAATGATTTCAATAAATTCTTTCTTCAAAACCTTGTCAATGATTAACTGAAAAGATATAGATTTTTTTGATAATTCTAGTAAATCTTTGAAATTATATTTGCTTAATTTTTTTTGCAAAATATTCGTGATACTTATTTTCAGAAAGTGTTTATTATGATATATATTGCTTCTACAGACCGTACTATAATATGATGAAAACTATAATATATATAAATGAGATAACTTAGCTCATCAGTGCTGAACCCCTTCAGCGGTTTCGCCAAATTAATATCAAGACTAGGAGGTTGGTGGATAACTGATCTAAACCGTTGGTTTTCGTCTGCTCTGGCCCACGATAAAAAACCCGAATATTGGGCACTTTTTATGATTTAAAATATTGTTTTAATGACTCTCGACAAAAGTCCAACCCTACCAACGCGTACAAGTAACCGAACGAGCTTCTAACACTCTTGTAAGGGCAAAATTTGAACTGCTTTTTACCTCTGTAGACATGTGATGGTTTACTTACAGTAAAGGTAGTCGCCAACTTCTATCCACCATGAATATCATGGCCTGTAAAAAATCTACTAGGGATAATAAAAATAAAATCCAGTCTGCCCTACTATTATACAGGAATGTTTCTCTTATATACTCTGCATTTATAAAGGAAGGCAGCTTAAGGATGTTTAGGAATCTTATGAACATAATCTTATAAAAGATGTATTTTTGATTTTCGCGCTTTTTAATTCCATAAAAATATATTTTGAGGAAAATAATGCTGAGAGAGAATATAATAAAATAATTATCATTTTTCTGTTTGTTTCAAAAAGAGAATAAACACCAGCAAAAGAAGCTATAATGTTCTCGCCGTCAATCATACATCTCTGAAATAACTAAAATCCACATGGCTGAAATTACAACATCTCATAAACTGTAAAAATAATGCCCAGGATAACGATTAGGATATGATATATATATATAGGTGTGTGAAGACAATTCCCGACAGACATGTTCAAGTGGCTGCTGTGGTTGAGGACAACTTACATCCATTGCTCCATGTCTACTGTACGAGGACACCCAGGAATTGTAATGTTGGTGAGCTTGGAAGAAGTCTCCTGTCTGGTGACTCCAGGTTTGGCGTCCATTCCAGGAATACATGGTAGCGTGGTGATGGTGGATGGAGAGAAAGTCACAATCTGCAACGCCAGGTTGCCAATAAGATAAACATTCTAGGTGGGCTTGGGTACCAAAACAGAGCAGAAGAGATATTCAGGTCAGAGGAATTATTCCATATGGGATAGAGGTTGGCGTCTATAACTAATCTTGATGAGACGTAGTTCACAGTTGTAACTGATAGTTCTTAAGAAATTTGAGAAAAAGTGTGATATTGACTCATTTAATAATTTGACTGCTATTTGGAAAAGTTACAGAACTGCATCCATGGACTTTCTGAGATAGGCCTGAAGGGATCTGGTTATTTTAAAATTCCACACACATCTACGACCTATGTAAAGTTTCTGGAATTATAGTGCATACTCTTTTACACCTTCAAATTCAATATGACTCTTCATTTTCAAATGTTCCAAAACTTTGTTAATTAGCACTTAACAAAAGACATCTTTTAATCATTCAAAATAAAATCGAAAATAACTTTCAAGAAATTTTATGAACAAAGATATTACGGGGACAATACAAATATTTTAAATACTATTTAATTGGTATATCTCTCCTTTCGACACTAAATTTTAAAAATCTTTTGAAATCATGAAATAATAAAATTTGAACACATACACAATTATATATATTTGAAAATTCAAAATTTTCAATTACTATTTTTGCTATTTGATAGAATATTAAATTCATTTAAAGACTTCAACAAATAAAGAAGCAATTTTATTCGCCTACATTCATGGAGACAAAACTGAAGGAAGTAGTACTTTCAGCATGTATATCGGGATTCAGACAATATCTCTGAAAGATATTACATTGACCTTTATTGAAGACACACGAGATAACCAAGTGTGAACAAAATTGCCTCTGTATCATGGACAACACTTAAGGAATTTGTACCTTTCAGCATGTATATCGGGATTCAGACAATATATTTGAAAGAGATTACAGTGACCTTTATTGAAGACACACGAGATAACTGAGTGTGAACAAAATTGCCTCTGTATCATGGACAACACTTATGGAAATTGTACCTTTCAGCATGTATATCGGGATTCAGACAATATCTCTGAAAGATATTACAGTAACCTTTATTGAAGACACACGAGATAACCAAGTGTGAACAAAATTGCCTCTGTATCATGGACAACACTTAAGGAAGTTGTACCTTTCAGCATGTATATCGGGATTCAGACAGTATATCTGAAAGAGATTACAGTGACCTTTATTGAAGACACACGAGATAACTGAGTGTGAACAAAATTGCCTCTGTATCATGGACAACACTTAAGGAAGTTGTACCTTTCAGCATGTATATCAGGATTCAGACAATATCTCTGAAAGATATTACAGTAACCTTTATTGAAGACACACGAGATAACCAAGTGTGAACAAAATTTCCTCTGTATCATGGACAACACTTAAGGAAGTTGTACCTTTCAGCATGTATATCGGGATTCAGACAATATCTCTGAAAGATATTACAGTAACCTTTATTGAAGACACACGAGATATAACCAAGTGTGAACAAAATTGCCTCTGTATCATGGACCACACTTAAGGAAGTTGTACCTTTCAGCATGTATATCGGGATTCAGACAATATCTCTGAAAGATATTACAGTAACCTTTATTGAAGGCACACCAGATAACCAAGTGAGAACTATATTGCCTCTGTATCATGGACAAAACTCAAGGAAGTTGTACCTTTCAGCATATATATCGGGATTCAGACAATATCTCTGAAAGATATTACAGTGACCTTTATTGAAGACACACGAGATAACTAAGTGTGAACAACCTCTGTCAGACGACAGGCGACATTGGCGACAGCCTGGTGCAAGCTGTACCTCAACGACCAAAAAAAAAAAAGATGATGAAAAAAAGATTTCAAGATGCCCCAAAAACCAGCTTTTTTTTGTCGTTGAGGTACAGCTTGCACTGCGCTGAAGAGGGCTAACAGCCCGAAACGCGTACGTGGTTAGCTTTTCTTGAATAATCAAGAAACGGTATTTTGCCAATTCTGGAATATTTAAAAAAACGATTAATTGATATTTATTCCGATAGATGGCGCAAGCCATATCTATATAGATAATACGCTAACAGAGTTTTCAGTTGTAAAGTTCGAAGCTATTCCCTTCAAAGGTGCTTATCTATACATAGCTATTTATATACCAAAATGTTCGTTATTTTTTACTTCACATGTACGTTTTATTTTTATTTTCCAAATATTAATAAATACGGTCGACTCTCGATAATTTGAAACTCATTAATTTGAATCTCTCGATAATTTGAAAAATTTTCCCGGTCCCTTGAAAAATACTCGATAAGCTGAACAAAATCAATATTAATTGGTCCCCTCGATAATTTGAAGTTGAAGGAATGATATCTTGCCACAAATGAACATTTGCGAATAACTGTACAAATGTTTAAAATATTGAATCACGAATTTTGAGAGCTCAAACTCTTATGTGAGAAAAGGCAATACCCGAAAGCTCTTCCAATAAATTTATTACTATATAAACTTGTGTTAAGTCACTTTTTTAATCTTGAATCAACATAGTATGTATATCCCGAAACTGCCAAAACTTCAAACTCTTGTTTACTTGATTTTTTTCCTCCCTCTTGTTTAAACTCTTGTTATTTTGAACTCTTGATAAATTGAAATATTTCTCTGGTCCCTTGAGTTTCAAAATACCGAGAGTCGACTGTGTATTTATTTTAAAAAATTCATTTTATTTTACAATCGTAGATTTTTTTTCCTTTAAATGTCATCATATTTATCATCATAAAATTGCCTAGTTTTAAAATAAGTTATTTTGTATATTATTGCTTTTAATTAATTTCTAATATAATTTCGTTTTTTTCTGAATCAATTATTAATTACCTTTATTATTAGAATAATTACATTATTATAATTGTAAGTTCGAAACTATTATAGACGCGTATGATTCTTTTATAAATGTAAACAATTTATACTGTACTTACTGCAATCGAAAAATTAATGGGAGGGCCTGGCTCATCAGTGTCGAACCCTCTCAGCGGTTTCACCATTTTAATCTACCATACCCCTGATATATTGCATTTTCGGTTTTCTTTTTATAGTGATACTGATGCTAGACTCTTTGTTATGTATTCACATTTTCATAGAGATTATTTAGCATCATCATTTGCTGTATAAATACTTTGTTTTTAATTAAAAGAGAGTATGCAAAAATGGCTAGCGTTGCGTCACAATATTTTAAAGTAGATACATAATAATTGGCGACGAAGGTAAATATTTTATCAAGTTAAAGCTGAAGAAATTATTTTATTTGTACTAAGTTAAAGCTTAGGTAAGTGAACTTTATTTTTAAAATGGCAAATTTTGGAAGTATAGAATCTTTTGATCCTAAAATTCCAGAGAAATGGATAGTGTATTTGGAAAGAATGATTTTTTTCTTCCTGGCTAATGATATTGTAAAGGCTGAAAGACGAAAGGCTATATTTCTTACGCTAATAGGCGCTGAAACTTATGCAATAGCAAGATCGTTGGCCTCGCCAATAGAATTATCTCTCGTAGAATATGATAACTTAATTAAATTGTTGACCGATCATTTTTCTCCTAAGCCAAATATAATTGTCCAAAGATTCTTCTTCAATAAAAGAAATCAGGGTGATGAATCAGTTAGTGCTTATGTAGCAGAGCTAAGAAAGTTAAGTGAAGATTGTGAATTTATGGATTTGGAGGATCGATTGAGAGATAGACTGGTGTGTGGATTGAGAAAAGAATCAATAGTGAAAAGATTATTATCTGAAAGTAATTTAACTTTTGAAAAGGCCTTAAACATTGCTATATGTGATGAATCGGCTAGTGCACAGACGCCAGTGTTTTGCAAGAAAGGATTACAGAAGTATATATGATGAAAAAGGCTAGCAAAACTGAACCACCTAAATTTAAATCCGGCAGAGTTCATGTTAAGGAATTCAAGAAAATGAATAATAAAATAATTTGCATACGTTGTAAAGGAAAGCATATGCCAAATGTTTGTAAATTCCGAAATGCTGAATGTTTTAAATGTGGCAAGATTGGTCATGTACAAAGGGCTTGCTTAACAAATGTTGGTAAATCTGGAAACCTATATAGGGCTAATAGTAATCCAACTTTATGTTGCCTGAGAAGGGAAGAGATAAGCAATCCTTATTATATAACAGCAAATTTGGATAACCACGATGTACACATGTTAATTGACTCGGGAAGTGAATACTCATTATTAAATAAAGAAAATTTTCTTGAATATTGGAAATTGACGCAACTTAAAAGATCTGAGATACTTCTAAATACTTGATCATCCAGTCAAGTAAAAATTCTTGGGAAACTCTATGTTAAAGCAAGGCTATCCCATGGTAGTAGAAGTTTGCAAATTTTAGTGGCTGATGGTTTAGGTCCCAACATTCTGGGAAGGCAATGGTTTTCAGCTTTTCGCCTGAAGTTAAATTTTTAAAACTCATTGGAAACTAATCCTATTTCACCTGATTTCGAGGAACTGTTTAAGAAGGAAATTGATGTATATAATGGGCCATTAATTCACATTGATATTCCTGATAATGCTGAGCCCAAATTTGTGAAGGCCAGAACCGTGCCGTTTGCTCTACGAAATTTAGTGGATGAAAAATTGAAAGAACTAGAGGAGCAAGGTGTTATCGAACCGGTAAAATTTACTGGCTTCTCCAATTGTTACGGTTCGAAAGAATGATGGTTCCATAAGAATTTGCCACGATTATAAATCAACATTTAATTTATACTCTAATCCTGATAAATATCCGTTGCCTACAATTCCGCAACTATTGGATAAGTTGAGAGGAGGCAAATTGTTTACTTAGTAGATATGGCTCAAGCGTACCAGCAGTTGAAGGTTGATGAGGAATCTTCAGAAATCCTGGCTATTAATACACATAGAGGCTTATACAAGATGAAACGTCTACCTTTTGGTTTGATTTCTGCCGTTGGAACTTTCCAGAGGTTTATGGACACTCTTTTGAGTGGAATTGATGGAGTAGCGGTATATTTGGATGATGTCCTTATCGCAGGAAGTAATTGTGAAGACTTAAAAAATAAAACTGAAAAAGTTATTTTGCGTTTCAAAGAAGCAGGACTCCGGCTTAAAAGAGACAAATGCAAATTCTTCGTGTCTGAAATCGATTTTTTAGGACTAAAAATTGACTATAGAGGAGTTCATCCATCTGATGAACAGCTTGGGCTATTAAAGACGCTAGACTCCCAAGCTGGTCAGGAAATAGATCCTACTGGTGAAGCATCGAGTCCTATTTTGAGAAGGTCCTCGGGATTAAGAAGGCCTCCGAAGTTTTTTGAAATGTAAATTTTTGTTGTGGGGAGAAGTTGTTATGTATTCACATTTTCATAGAGATTATTTATCATCATCATTTGCTGTATAAATACTTTGTTTTTAATTAAAAGAGAGTATGCAAAAATGGCTAGCGTTGCGTCATAATATTTTAAAGTAGATACATAATACTCTTTGAATGGGTATTTTAGATGAACTATGGACATAAGCCTTGAGGACAGTAGAGATACATACAATTGTAAATATATATTATGCTACGAGCCATTCCTCTTCCGCAAATATCAAATACGAGGGTTTACCACTGAAGAACCAGGCCCTCCTATTAATTTTTCCATTGCAGTAAGGGTAGTAGAAATTGTTTATTTTCAAAAAGAATCTTACGCCTTTAAAATAATTTCGAATTTTGATAACAGATGGCGCGCTAGTGCATCATACAGTTAATATTGTTCAATTTTAAAAAGAATCATACGCGTCTTTAATAGTTTCGAATTTTCATTACGAACGGAGCGCTAATGCATCATAATATAATTGTAAGTATAGTTTTGTTACTGTTTTTCATTTAGGATTTTTTTTTTCACATTTGGAAAAGTTCTTTTTTTTACAGTATCTTATTTTGCTCTATCTTTGTTAATGTCTTTGGAACATTTTCCCCCTCATTAATAGGCTGATGCTGTATTTGTTGATTACTTATTATAATTGTATAGTATAGCTTTTTTACAGTTTTTCATTTAGATTGTTTTTCACCATCAAAAATTTGCATTTTACAGTATAGTCAGTATGTTTTTTCAGCTTCAATTTTGTGTCTGTTTTCTTTTTTTTTTTTGCAGTATCTTCTTTACATTTATCTTCTTTGCAGTATCTTTCCAAATCTCTTTGGTATTTTTTCCTTCATAAATAGGCTGATGCTGAATTTGTCAGTATAATCAATTGTTGATTACTTTATTATTATTGCAAGATGCTTTTACCCCACATGATTTGAATTTATTTTTATGCCTGTTTTTGCATTCAATTTTATAGTTTTTCTCTGCTTGGTTCTTATTTTACCTTTTTTTCCAGCGGATTCTGCGTCATGCCTCGAAGAGGCCGTGGAAGACATACTCTCCAAGCCGCTAGGCGTGCTTATATGATTCGCCGCTGGAACAACAGCCCTAATCCTATTTCTACTGTTCTCATCGAATATATTATTGGGGGCCTGATATATGCCCAGCCCTGCATTTTCTTTGGGAAACTGTTGGTAGCTCATTAGAGATTAATGAAAAAGTATTGAATTGCCTATCAAACAGGAGTCAGTGTTTTCTCAGTGTTGACAGAGTCGAGTGTAAGAATGTGTAAGAGCAAAATAACTACCCTACTGAATTTCTCAATAGCCTTACTCCCACAGGAATGCCTCCACACAGGTTAAACCTTAAGGTTGGTACCATTGTTATGCTTCTGAGAAATTTGAATCCTAAGTGCAATGGCACACTTATGGTGGTCAAGCGCATGTGCTCTCGTGTTTGAAGGAAGTAGTACTTTCAGCATGTATTACGGGATTCAGACAATAATTCTGAAAGATATATATTACAGTGACCTTTATTGAAGACACACGAGATAACCAAGTGTGAGAAGCCTCTGTCTTCTTTATATAGACAGACGACAAGGGCGACAGCGTGGTGCAAGCTGTACCTCAACGACCAAAAAATATTGATGAAAAAAAGATTTCAGGATGCCCCAAAAACCATTTTTGGTCATTGAGGTACAGCTTTAACCACGCAAAAGAGGGCCAACAGCCCGAAACGCGTATGTGGTTAGCTTTTCTTGTTTAATCAAGAAATGTTTTTTATTTAAAAATAGTCGAATTATCGATAATGTCGAATTACAGTTTGTTATATGATAGGCCGTAGGGGACGGGACATCACAACATGGTTGAAATATTGTGTGTCGAATTAACGAGGTTATACTGTATATATAAATCTAGAAATGTAGTTTTTTATTGTGGTCCTTAAATCCCTGGTTTTAATTTCCATGGTTCGTTGTAAACTGGGTATTATAAAAATTGGAACAGAAAAATGTTGGAATTCCAAACGGGAAAAAGCTTTGGGATGTTTCATTTGTTTTTAGAAATAATTCAACCATTTTTGCATTTACAAATGATCTAATTATACTTGGAGAATGTGGTCTAAAAGCATTTTAACCCTCTATCGAAAGATGAACCTATTCATATTTAATATATTTATTATTCATATTCAATATAATCTGTAAGAAGGAGGAAGTTCGCAAGACACAGTTGGAAGATGTAGGTTTGTAGACTCTAATCGCCCAAAGAAGAATATAGTTGTGATGTTTGCAATTTTATTTTTGATTTATTTGCTCTCTTTTTCACTTTAAATATATTTAATTAAACTTCTTACTAATGCCTATAGTATCTCACTGAAAGGAATTTTTTGTATTATTTGTTCGCTAATAAACTAATCATTATCAATTATTTAGAATTTTTGGTCTTCTCTTAATTTACCTATTCCTCTACTTCTTTATACATTAATTCTCTACATTTTGCACTGTGCTGTCTAATCTGTTGTTAATAATAAGGTTTGTTATGGATGATATGATTCCATTCTCATTTTGATATTGAAATATATAAGATCTGCCCGAATGTATATACTTTGATTAGAAAGTATTTTTACACACCCTTATACTTGAAAAATGCTGCTTCTAGGGAATTATATTACACTCATTGCAATTTTAAGCCACTATCTATATTCTTAATGTCTCTGCGGGCCTTTCGGGTGAACCAAGGCAATGCCCGGGTCACTTGGCATATAACATGTTTGGCACATAATATGTTTGGATTCTGCAATGGCTTCAAGTAAAACTTCCACGTACAGAGAAATGTTGTGTGTGTATGCGATGAAAGAAATAAACATCACTAACCGATTCTAGATAATGGAGGAAAGAGGACGGGGATATCCAGAGTCTTGGTTCCTAGAACAAAAATCTTCTTACCTCAAGACAAGTTTCTTTTAAGATTTAATTGTAAAACATATTCCTATATACGACTAAATATTATATATATATATGTAAATCACCAAGGAAATTAGAAATTGATACAATAAAGCTTCTGGACCTCGAGGTCTGTTTATAAAGCAAAAATAAATTGAATCTCGAAAAATTCGAAGAAATAGAATAATTTGAATAACTTAGGTTTGAAATATTTATAACATTGATTAAAATGCTGTTCCTCAAAGTATTGGATTCAATTCTTTCCGAGAAATAAATTCGCTGTTAAACATTTTAACCCAGACTAGAAATACACTCATAATATGATTATTTATTGTTTAATAAACCAACCTTTTTTAGTTTTAATTTTGTTTTAGGTTTGTTTATTAAGTTGAGATTCTGAAATGTATTTAGGCGCAAGCTGGGATATTGCGTCCGATATGTCAAACAAATAAATTTAGAGTGAATTGAAAGGAAGAAGAATGCTATGTTCAAACCATGGATGCATTTTAAAATCTCGCGTTATTTTTATTTCATAAAGATTCCTTCTGAAAATACATTCTGAAATATAAAAGAATTGAATAATTTATATTTAAAAATACATTTTAAAATACAAATATTTGTTAGCTTCTTAAAACACATTTCTGAAATAATATAAATTCAAATGGCTGAAAATACAACGTCATCAACAGTGAAAAAATATAGAAATTAAACTAAATTACTCTCCTAGGTAAAACTGTGGCACTCGACATTTCTGAGCGATATCGAATCTAAATATTATTATTCGATGATATAAATTCTACAATGTTATAAATACATTTCAATCCCCGTATTTAAGCGAGGTACACCTCGGCCTGCTTTCTTAGATTACATAATGAATTTGTAACCTCCTGTTTGGGTTATTTATTGAATCATACAATTTTAGTAGGTTTTAATGAACAGGGACAATAAGATTTTCTATAATTTTTATAATTCTGAAGCAAAAAACCATATCCTGACCGCTCATATGGACATTTTAGATGGCAGAATGCCCGAAACGCGTTCGTGGTTGGCTTTTTTTTATTTATCATGAAAATGAGTTGGGCAAATATCACGGAACTAGTTAAATCATCGTTTAGTTTATTTTTGTTTGAATAGATGGCGCGTTGCCATATAAAATACTCTATGGGTGGTAGAATATGCCTTTTTTTTTTAATATCAACGCCCGACCTTTTTTATTTTCTCTCACTCACTCACACAAACATATATATGAAAAAACAATAGAAAAAATAAAAGGTAAGTGGGGGTCAGGTGTTGATATTAAAAATAAAAAAAGGCATTTTCTGACCACAAGCACATGTGCTCGTGGTCAGGAAATGTATTATTTATTTTTAAACAAATATATAAAAGATGGAGCAATCTATAATATTATATATACAATATAATGCGGCTTGTGATTGTAAAACGACATTTTAAAATATACCGCATGTGTTTCTTTTCAACGAAAAATCAAATTTTATTATAAGGAGAAATAAAATTTGATTTTTCGTTGAAAAGAAACACATGCGGTATAATTTTGAAATGTCCTCTTCTATAATATTATCTATAATTAAGTAATTAGAAAATATTGTGTGTGGATACAAATTAAACATATTTATTTCACCAATATTTCAAGAGGACTATTCGCCTCTCTTTTAACCTTGATAAAAAGGTGACTAAACCTTTGAAATATTGGTGAAATAAATATGTTTTAATTTAAATCCTATATAAATGTTAATTACTTATATATATAGTTTAAGTGTGTTATTATAACTTCTGGGATAAATGATGTTCTAAAAAGTGTTAATAAATTTTGTAAAGTTGGTTTCTGTATAAAATCAATTTTTTGTTTGTTTATGGCTGACGCAGGTTGAAAATTAGTGCGCGTTTTCACGTTGTGTTATATGGGGCTTAGTTAATTCTGAGATCATCGTTTTATTTTTCTAGGAGATAAATTTCCTGTTGTCCATCAAGTTATAATTGCCAAGTTCTATTTGATTTGATTCATTCCGCGGTCCTTTCTGAGCGGGATAATCTACTATGATCATTTTTATATATGTATTCAATTATTATTTTTTGATCGCTCTTTCTTTTAAGAATTTAATCTATCGCCTTCTTTCTTCTTCTATCATAAGTTTTGATTATAATGTATCATTTTTAATTCAATAGGGTTCTTTTGACAGCTTTAATGTCTGGAAGCAATAATTTAATTGATCTCATGGCTCCAACTTTACAAATATTATTTGTCTTCACAAATAAAGCGATCTCATATCTAGAGTTTGAGGCTTTATTTCTCATGGGACAAGAGAGCAGTTACCTAAATAATTTTCCGTAAATGAGAAATTCTCTTGAATTCCGGTGGATGGAATGTTTCGAGTCTCCTTGAAAAGGACAGATATTTCAAAATATTGAAATATTTTTAGAAATGATATTATTTTGATATATATATAGCGTTTTTAATGATTATTATGGGAATTTTTATTTGAAATAGCTTATTAAACCCCATTGTTATATATATGGGGCGCCATTTTGAATTAGCTTCAATAGTTTTTTGACAATATGAAATTTGTTTCATTAAATGTGTTATGTACTTTTACTTTAGCGTAAATCTAGGTACCTATAGATACCTATAGATTTACCTACCTCCAGTGAGAGACAACTTGGTATGAAGATAGAGAATCCTGTGGAGTGATATGTAAGGTAGTTTTAAAGTTATAAATAATAGTCATTTTTTTCTCTCCATAATTACCTTCGAGATTCCACACTCTGGCCAACGGTATTCAATCAGTCCGGTTCTATGTCGTGGTTTTGATTTGAGTCTGCTAGAGTACTGAGACATTTTTTGTGGCTTTGACTTAAGTCTGCTAGAGTACTGAGACTGGTGTTGTGGCTTTGACTTAAGTCTGCTAGAGTCTTGAGACTGGTGGTGTGGCTTTGACTTAAGTCTGCTAGAGTACTGAGACTTGTGTTGTGGCTTTGACTTAAGTCTGCTAGAGTACTGAGATTGGTGTTGTGGCTTTGACTTAAGTCTGCTAGAGTACTGAGACTGGTGTTGTGGCTTTGACTTAGTCTGCTAGAGTACTGAGACTGGTGTTGTGACTTTGACTTGAGTCTGCTAGAGAACTGAGACTGGTGTTGTGGCTTTGACTTAAGTCTGCTAGAGTACTGAGACTGGTGTTGTGACTTTGACTTAAGTCTGCTAGAGAACTGAGACTGGTGTTGTGGCTTTGACTTAAGTCTGCTAGAGTACTGAGACTGGTGTTGTGGCTTTGACTTAAGTCTGCTAGAGTACTGAGACTGGTGTTGTGGCTTTGACTTAAGTCTGCTAGAGTACTGAGACTGGTGTTGTGGCTTTGACTTAAGTCTGCTAGAGTACTGAGACTGGTGTTGTGGCTTTGACTTAAGTCTGCTAGAGAACTGAGACTGGTGTTGTGGCTTTGACTTAAGTCTGCTAGAGTACTGAGACTGGTGTTGTGACTTTGACTTAAGTCTGCTAGAGAACTGAGACTGGTGTTGTGGCTTTGACTTAAGTCTGCTAGAGTACTGAGACTGGTGTTGTGGCTTTGACTTAAGTCTGCTAGAGTATTGAGACTGGTGTTGTGGCTTTGACTTAAGTCTGCTAGAGTACTGAGACTGGTATTGTGGCTTTGACTTAAGTCTGCTAGAGTACTGAGACTGGTGTTGTGGCTTTGGCTTAAGTCTGCTAGAGTACTGAGGCTGGTGTTGTGGCTTTGACTTAAGTCTGCTAGAGTACTGAGACTGGTGTTGTGGCTTTGACTTAAGTCTGCTAGAGCAATGAGACTGTCAAGAGAAGGTTCGGAGTTTTTGCGGCCTTTCTTTCAAATGGTCTTCTATATTCAATGTAATTCCAGGACGACGACTCTACCATGTATTCAGATAACATCTCTAGTACCTTATAATATTTCTCTGAGACAACACTGTTTTTTTCGAGCATTTAAGGTTTAAATTGACTTTTTTCGTAATTGACTCCTACCTCGCCAACATCTTATATCAATACAAGTTTTTAATTAACTTGCTTCCCTGTCTCTCTGTCTGTCCACAAATCTTGTATTCAATTTTTAATATACTTCTAGAGCACTTAGCAATCTGAAATTTGGTACACCTTTCAGAACCCGATGACAATGCAATTTGATAAATTTTCGGCAACAAGGGTGGCCGGAAATGGACAAATTTCCAAATTGCATTTCAAATTTTGTAAATTAATTTTAATATATTACCAAATCACATAGAAATATAGCACTCACTCAGTCCAATGAACACTGCAAGTGTACATTGACCAATTAGATGTATCTGAGTGAAAATAAAACCGGCGGGGAACGATCAACATGAATTTCGAACCTAATGTGATTCAATATGTAGCAACTGATTAGCGATTTTTATAAGTGTTTGCTATATTTTCACCTCATCTCGAAATATGATCGTCCCCCGCCGTTTTTATTTTCATTCAGATACATCTAATTGCTCAATGACAGAAGATAAAACATTTTATTTTTTTCCATTTTGGTGCATTTAATTAAAACTTTTTTTTAAATGTATTTTTATTTATTAATTATTCTCTTATCAAAATTCGAAACTATTTTAAACGCGAAAAAATAGTACAAATGTAATATTGTACTGGGATAAGGTGCATAAATTAAGAAAAAGGCTTCTCCTTATCGTGCAACTGAAAGTTGCTGATGGCTTGCGCCATCTATCGGAATGAATATCAACTATTCTCGTTGATTTCTAATTATTCCAGAATTGGCCAAATACCCATTCTTGATTAATCAAGAAAAGCTAACCACGGACGCGTTTCGGGCTGTTGGCCCTCATCAGCGTGGTGCAAGCTGTACCTCAACGACCAAAAAATTCTGGATTAATTAGAAATCAACGAGAATAGTTGATATTTATTCCGATAGATGGCGCAAGGCATCAGCAACTTTCAGTTGCATGATAAGGAGAAGCCTTTTTCTTAATTTATGCACCTTATCACAGTACAATATTACATTTGTGCTATTTTTTCACATTGTGTAGCGTTCTCACGCAATTCTGGCCTTAACTACCCGTTTCATTATTTTTCAGGATGCCTTAATGACCAATTTTTTGGTCGTTGAGGTACAGCTTGCACCACGCTGATGAGGGCCAACAGCCCGAAACGCGTCCGTGGTTAGCTTTTCTTGATTAATCAAGAATGGGTATTTGGCCAATTCTGGAATAATTAGAAATCAACGAGAATAGTTTATATTTATTCCGATAGATGGCGCAAGCCATCAGCAACTTTCAGTTGCACGATAAGGAGAAGCCTTTTCCTTTATTTTAAACGCGTAAGATTCTTTTTGAGAGAGAAGTTAAACAATTTCTCAATTTCAAAAAGAATCTTACGCGTTTAAAATAGTTTCGAATTTTGATAACAGATGGCGCGCTAGTGTATCAAATTATTCTTATGTTAATTTCCTTCCTATATTGTTTGTTATATTTTGTTACAATTCCATCCCATCTTAATACTATCGGCACTACTTTTACAGGTAGTTTTTTGGTTTGAGCCATTTCCCTCGCCAGTAGCTGGTATTTTATTTTTGTTGTTAGCTCCGTGGTTTGGATATTGTCTTAGGATGTAACGCCTATCTCTATGATTGTTAAGTAGTTTTTTTCTTTATGTCGTAAACTATTATAAATGGTTTGTTAGCTCTGATATTGATATCACTTATCATCGGCAAGTCCGTTATTATCTTAGTATATCAATTTTCAATTTTGGTCGTTATTTTGTGGAGATTTATTTTGTTGTTCTCAGTGAAATTATATTTTCTTGCCAAATTGAAATGAATGCATCTCACCAATCCATTTTGCCTCTCAGTGTAGTCGTAAGGAAGCAATCTTCCACAGTTTGTAGCAAGGTGGTCCACCGTCTTATGTGCCGTTTCACAGTATGGGCATTTCAGGTTTTTATCTTTCGGGAACACATTTCTATCTTGTGTGAACATATAGAAAACTTAATTTTGCGGAGTGTTATTTCCTGTTTTGAGTCATTTTGAGGATTCTGTTATGTCCAATAGCGGTTGGTCTGCATTTTTGAAGAATGCTCTGTGCATCATTTTCTCGCTAATGATTACTCTTATATTTTCCATTTGCTTTTATTTCAGAATCTTCATTGTAATGTTTTGGTTTTTATTTTATATTTGTTTTTTATAATTTATTGAAAATGAGCGCGAGAATTGTATTTTCGCCCTGTTCATACGCTTTAATAGCCTCCTTTCTTTTTGTGGTCTCCCCAAAATTTATATTTGCAGAGGTTTAGCAGAATTCGTTCGTTTTTTTTTTTACCAAGTTCACCAATCCTCTTCCCAATTCTTCGCGTTGGAGATACAATTCTCTTTATTTGATGACTTAAGATGGATTATATATTTTTCTCAGCGTTGTTCTCTTCTTTTGGTCCATCATTTCTAGTTCTCGCTCACTAAACTCCACGATTCCAACGTAGTAGTTAATGAGCGAGAACGAATACTCGTTGAAATCATCGAAGAGGTTCTTAGCGTTCAGCTTGGTTTCCTCTAAAGATTACATTCTGGTGACTATTTCTCTTTTTATTCTTTCTTTGTTTTCTGGAACGACTGCGCTTGTGTTATCTTATAGAACACCTAAATATTTATATGTTTATTTTCCTTTCAATGTAGAAATTGCTGAATTCCTGGTGAGTTTGTCGCTTTTTTGTCGGGTTGATTTTGAAGCCTATTTTATTTAAAAGCTGAGTTGTCTTGTTCGCTAATAGCTCAAGATCCTTATCGATATAAGCAAATAATTTTAAGTCGTCAATACACGATAAATTATTTTTTTGAAATTATTTTTTTTTCTTTTTCCTACTCTCATCTCCACTTGGGAACTGTCTTCTTTATTGAGCTCCCTTATTATCGGCTCGAGGCACATGACGAAGAATAGTGATAATAACCCATCTCCTTGCAATATTCCTCTTTCTATTTTAACTGTTTTGAGGCATAGTAGACCTGTGCTTGACATTTGTCTAGGGCAATTTTTGCGAATTTTTGAACTTCTTTTGTAACTCTTGATGTTTATAATATATTAAGCAGGTATTTGTGGTCAATGCTGTCAAAAGCCTTTGCTATGTCAATCCACATGGTTTTTAGTTTATTTGCGTGATACTTGCATATAGCTTTGTTTAATAAGACCTGTTTCTTGGAGCCTTGCTGCGTCGTTCCTATCTGATTGATAGATATATATCGTTCTATGTATTTGTTCAGCTTTCTAGATAATATCCGCGTGATTAATTTGTACCGGTTGCTCATGCAACTTATGGGGCGGTAGTTTCTGTTCTCTCCTCCTTTAGGAAACAAGAAGAATTATGCAGAGAACATCCAGTCTGGATTTGTTTCAGGATTCCTTATAGCTTGAACAAAGGCTTTATATAGATCTTCGTGCAGCGGGATTATAATATTTTTAAAGAAATTATTAATTTTATCTATACCGCCTGCTTTCTAATTTGGGATTTTTTTTTATGTTTCCTCGAATTATTATTAACTTATTTATATCTGTTTTTTTTATTTTAGAGTAATTTCTATTTGCTCGATAGGTTTGTCTGTTTTCTATACTCTGGATGAGGTATTCCGGAATGTCAAGGTCTTGATCCTTTGTCAAGTTTTGAACTAGAAATTTGTCAATTCTTCTTCATTAATGGGGCCCTTGTTTGCTTTTTGTGGCTTCAACTTTCTGTAAAATGCTCCTCTATTCATTTGAAAAATATAATTTGCCTTATTAAATTCACTTTTTTCTGATGCCTATATTCTTTTCTGTATTACTTTTATTTCTTGGTTTAGTTTTGGTGGACTATTTTTAAATCCGATATTTTCCTGGGGTCGTTTCTATATTTCTTGGCTACTTGTTTTACCATGTTGTTTTTTTTTCTGTTCATTTTTACAGATTCTGTTCGTTTTTCTATTATTTTCATCATATTTTCTTTCTTTTGGATTGATTTGTTTAATGAATATTTCCAGTCTTCCGCTTTTTGCAACTGTTTTGTTAACTCTTCATATGCGCCATTTGCGCTGCATAAATTATTTTGCTGAGTTTTTCCAAGTTTAGATTCCCCATTAGATTTTTTAAAAAATAATTGTTAATTTCTTTAAGAAAATATGCCTCTTATATTTAACTTATGGGATTTAAAAGTCGTTGTCCACTCATTAACTGGCTTGTTCAAGCACTCTTCTGTCGCTTTGTCCATTGCCCTTGTTACTCTCAGTCGCAATTCTATGTTTACTGGATTATTGGTCTTGTGATTTTGCCTCTTCATGTTTCTTTTCCCTTACCTGGTTGGCTTACTAGTTCTAATGGATCCCTAGCCTCCCTCTCGTTTGTTTTCTCAGCTTCCTCTTGGTGTATTTGGTTATAAGTTGTGTAGTTAGTAATATCACTATTGCAGTTTCTACTATCACTGGTTTGCTCCCCATTGTTTAGAACATTTAAGGTGCTTACTATTTCGTCTTCTCCCTGACTTTGGCTTACAGCAGGTATAGATCTGTTGGATGTCCCTCTGTATTCATTAATGATTTCTGTGTAGTTTCAGTCCTTGATAAGTTTGTAAACCTTTATTCTTAGAGAACCAAAAGGTTTATTGCGCCTCCAAATAGGCTTTTTCGGTACTCTTCTTGTATTTTAGGCCAATAATATGTTCCTATCTATTTATTATACGGATAATTGGCCATTAAAACATGGTCTTCTAGTTCTACTAAAAGGCCGCACCAAGCAGACTGATCACAATGCACTTTGGCAATAAACCAAGCAAGCACTAAGCCACCAGAGCTGTAACACAATAATTTCTTCTTGCCCTTTCCTTTCTATAGGCATATTTATGAATTGATTGAATGAGAAATATATTCTCACTTCTCTCTATATCTTCATCTGAGACACTGGCTGGAGTGACCGTTCTGCCTCCAAGTTAATGTAGGATTCAAGTTGATATTTTCTTGAAGGTTTGGTTTCAGTCCACAATCTGATTAGAAGAAAAATGGAAATAAATTTCACACGCACAAATCCTACATACTTGAACAAAAAAAATCGATAAAATGTATAATAATAGCGTATATTTTTGCTCATGATTTATATATAAAATTATTTGCATAAATATCGTTTGATTGATATTTTTCTCTACTTTTGTACAACCATGAAATTTCTAATTGTAATTAAAGAGAATTGTTACAAATAAAAAAAATGCAAACTTAACTAGAGGGTGAGTGCGACACCTATTTAGAAATCTCTAACCTGGTGGAAGTTTGTTAGTCAATATTAAAAAATATTTCAACAAATTTCGAACGTTGTTTTTATTTGAATTTGAGAATAAGGACAAGCATAGTCATGGAAAGACTCTTTACTTTGAATAGGAACCTGCATCGCCATGGTTGGGGCTCTTAGAACTGAGAATCGAGACTTGTATCATCATGACATTTAGTTTAATAAAATGTTAATCATTGTTGCGCCATTTTGAATTAGCTTCAATATTAATTTGGAAATATGTTTTTTTTAAGTGGTTAGGTACTCTTCCTTTATAGTGAATCTAGGAACCTATAGCTACTGTACCTACCTTCTGTGAGAAACGACTAGGAATAAAGTTAGGCTCCTTGTCTCTTCTTTGGAGTGATACTTAAAGTAGTATTTGAGAGTATAAATAATGGTTATTTATTTATCTCCATATTTACGTTTGAGATTCCACACTTCGGTCAACGATATCCAATCAGTCCGGTTCTCTAAAGTTCTCAATAGAGGGTGTCAAAACTTTTCACAGCAGAGATGACGCCAAAAACAATGACTCCGAACCATTCTTTAAGGTTGACTAAAGATGGTGGTTTCTAGGTGATAGGTCTGGTGAGTAGGTTGGATGTGTTGCAACAATATGTGGAGTGTAGTCATTGCGACCTTGGACCTGTATACATTGTCTTACTGGAGGAGTAGCTATTTGCTGACAACTGTTGTTTATATATCCATATTTCTTCCCTAAGCATTTTCAGTAGCTCTGTATAAAAGCCCGTTTGGATTGTTTTTCTATTGAAAGATAATATAATTTGGATGCAAATATTTTCCTCATACAATCCCAGTACAATATCACATTTGTTCCATTTTTTCACATTGTTTCGCGGTCTCGCGCAATTCTGGCCTTAACTACCCGTTTCATAATTTTTCAGGATGCCTGAATGACCAGTTTTTTTTTGTCATTGAGGTGCAGCTTTTACCACGCTGATGAGGGCCAACACCCCGAAACGCGCACGAGGTTATATTTTCTTGATTAATCAAGAATAGGTTTTTGGCCAATTCTGGAATAATTAAAAACCAACGAAAATAGTTGATATTTATTCCGATAGATGGCGCAAGCCATCAGCAACTTTAAGTTGCACGATAAGGAGTCATATATTAGTTTGTTGGCACATCTCGGTGAGTTTTGACATCAATAGATTTAGGGCTGACATAAAGAGAGGGCGCCATTTCTTCACTATTACAAATATAGGAGCCTCTACAACTTTATAGCATCAATTATCAGAAGTCGTGGAACTTTGTCTTGACTTAGTCTTCTAGAGTACTGAGACTGGAGTCGTGGCTTTGACTTAGTCTGATAGAGTACTGAGACTAGTGTTGCTGCTTTTATCTAAGTCTTTTAGAGTACTGAGGCTAGTGTTGTAGCTATGACTTAGTCTGCTAAATACTGAGACTGGTATTGTAGCTTTGATTTGAGTGTGCTAGAGTACTGAGACTGGTATTGTGGCTTTGACTTAGTCTGCTAGAGTACTTAGATGGAGTTCTTGCTTTGACTTAGTGATATGTTTCTATTATAGGTTGAAGATTAAAAGTGAGAGTTATTTTATATTTTATAAGAAATTGCACTTTATATATTTAGATATCTTCAAAGATAAATGAAAGATACGCCATTTTTATGCTACTATAATTATTTATTATTTTGCAATTCTTGAACACATGCACATTATCACAAGCTTTTTTTATATTGAAGATGATGATAAAAACGTTCGATTCCTTTCGAATCAAAACAGAGTAAAATAATAATATATCACTGATATATCATATTTAAACAAAACAGATCATTCCTCCTTCCTTATATTGTACATAGTTGGAGAAAAACGGCAAGGAGGGTATCGAGATCAGGCAGATCTCCTAGGCGGAGGTGACGTGGAAACTTGAGGGTCTTGTTCCAGTCGGTGAGGTCCTGCTCCAGCGTTGTCCAAGGTCCAATCAGAATCATCAGCATATTTGGTATCTGAACCTGTCCTCATCTGATTGACAAGCACTTAAATGTGCCTTTTAGGTTCTTTACTAGATAAACATTTTAACCTAGTCGTCGTATCACTTGGGCCTTGAACCATTTGCGCCTATTTTGTTTTACTCTTGTAAACAGCACTTTATCTCCAACTTGAAAATGTCGCCTTCCACACTCATTCCTCCCAAATGTCCTCTGGATAAATTCAAGCAATTTACAAATGTCCTAGGCACATAACTTAGGAGACGTTCTACAGGAGGCTTATCTAAAGAGGTTGGGGTATTTCTATAATTAAACAGAATGTTTTGTAAAATACAGTCCATCTTCGAGTTTGGAGATTCCTCTAACGACTTTTCCAGAGATTTTTTTATTATTCTTACCGCAACTTCAGCAATTCCGTTGGACGAGGGATTATATGCTGGCGAGGATAAGTGGTATACATTATTTTTCCGTAAGATCTCCTTAAATTCAAGCGAATTAAAGGGGGGGCCATTGTCAGACACTAGGCATTGCGGTAATCCGTACCTGGCGAAACACTTCCGTAGAAGCTTAATATTTTATTGCGAAGTAGTACCTCTAACTTAGAATACTTCAATCCAATTTGAATTTGCATCTACTACCAATAAATAACAATCACCTCTAAAATAGAAATGGTCAACATAAATTCGCTGCCACGGTTGGTTAGTCCTGGGCCAAGGTGTGTTCTAAGCAGGAGAAGCTGCCTGATAAGGCATACAGAGAGAACATTCCTTCACAAACTCTTCAATTTGACTATTCATTTTTGGCCACCAAACCGAAGATCTGGTTAGAGATTTCATGCGAATGACTCCAATATGACTTTGATATAGTGGCTTCAACATTTGATCTTGACAGGTTCTTGGAATAACTGCCCTAGAATCAACAAAAATGCATCCCTGCAGTATAGATAAATTTTCCAATTTTGAAAGGAAAGGTTTCATTGTTTCATCCTTTTTTGCTAACTGAGGGTCTTCTAATATATATTCCTTGAGCTTATTTGACACCGGATCTTTATTGGTTTCTTCTTCAATAATGAGGTGGTCCAATGAAGTTACATTTAAAAGTGATATATCATGTGTTACCAAATCAATGTTGTCTTCCCTTGAATTTATTTCCTCAAGTGGAAGTCTTGAAAATGCATCCGCACAGAGCATGGTATCTTTATTTGTATATCTAATATCGAAATCGAAATTTGACAACTCTAAAGCCCATCTATGCAAGCGATTAGCAATTAATATTGGAAGAAGTATTTTGTTTCCAAAAACAGTCGTTAAAGCTTTATGATCACTCTTTAACACAAATTTTCTCCCAAACAAGTATTGTCTCAGTTTGGAAGTTGCAAACACAATAGCAAGTGCTTCTTTCTCAGTCTGAGAGTATTTAGCTTTTGCACTTGACTATGTTCTGGAAACAAAGGTGATTGGCTTTTCTTCCCCTTCCACAATATGACACAAGACCCCACTTATGCCATAAGCAGATGCATCGCAGGTGAATGGAAGCTTCATTGAATAGTGAATGAGCGCTTGGGAATTTAATAGGGTTAACTTCAAATTCAGAAATGCCTTTACGCATTGGCTAGACCATTTCCAACGATTGTCCTTCTTTAGGAGTTGATAAAGGGGGCCACCAAAGTTGACATATTAGGTATGTATTTTGAGTTGAAACTCAACATCCCTAGAAAACTCTTCAATGATGTTTTGTCGAAAGGCTTTTTACACCTTTCCAATGCTTCCAATTTCTTTGAATCTGGTCTAACACCATCTTCATTTATAATATGACCTGAAAAACAAATATATATTTTTTTAAATAAGCATTTTTCTTTATTAAGGGTGAAATTTAGCTCTTTCAATTTATCGAAGATCATTTTTAAAATTCTAAAATGTTCTTGTTCATCTTTAGAACCAATGAAAATATCATCTAAGTATATCACCGTGTTGGGAACATCATGAAAAGGGCTGTGTATATATACTTCTGGAAAATGGCTGAAGCTGGACTGATACCAAAAGGCAATCTATTATATCGGCAAAGTCCTCTATGGGTAGATACCATTAGCATAATTGTGGATGCTTTATCCATTTCAATTTGATGATATGCGGAGGAGAGATCCAATTTGGTAAAAATATTGTTTCCTCCTAGATTTCCCAACATAGTTTATAGTAGGTAATGGATATTTCTCATCTTCAATTCAATTATTCAACCACACAAACGTAGTTCTCCATTTGACTTTATTACCGTTACTAAAGGCTTAGACCAATCACTCGCATTAACCTTTTCAATTATTTAACTTTGTTCAAGTCTGTCTAGTTCTTTGTCAATCTTCTCTTTATACGCTTCTAAAACAGTTCTAAATTTGAAATTACATTTATATTATTACAGATATTAAAAACGCAATTGGGCCAATCAGCTTTTGAAATTCTTATCCAATTTCTACCCAGTAAGGGCTTTTGGTTATTGAACTGACCCGTCACAATTAGAGGTAGTGTTTCCTGATAGTTTTTGTAACTAACATTTACCAAGCATTTTCCAAAAACTGGAATCAAATTTCCCGAAAAACTTTTCAAATTGTACACTGTATTTCTCTAGAGTGACATTTTTGAGATTTATAGGAAAATATTTCTTTAAACTCTCTCTGTGGGTATTTAAGGCCAAACTTGCGTAAATACGCTTAGCACATTAAAAAACGAAAGAAAAAAAATAAAAGATAAAAAGATCACGTGTTGAAATCAATATTAAAAATGGCATATCCTGACCAGGAGCACATGTGCTTTACAGAAGGCAGAGCGCCATCTGGTGGAACAGAAATCAACTAAACATTGATTTAGCCTGTTCCCTGATTTTGGCCAACCCAATTGATGATATGCGGAGGAGAGATCCAATTTGGTGCGTTTTCTAATGTGTTGCACTGAATAGTATTCAATTTATTCAGATTGGGTTTATTCATTCCAGAATTTTGGCCCGATTTTATATTCCAACATACTGAAGCAATGTGCCCATTCTTATTGCAAATATAACATTGAGCATTTTTAAATTTGCATAACTTAGTATCGTGGTTAGACTTGGCACAAATTTTGCAAGGATTATTGTATTTACATGGGAATTTTAAATTATTTGATCTGGCCTTCAACTTATCAATATCATGACCAGGAATTTTCATCAAATTTACTTGAGACTTCGCTGCCTCTGCAGAATTTGCAATATTTATTGCACTATCAAACGTTAAAAAAGTTTCACTTAGCAGCCTTTTAAGCGTGGCTTCATCGTAGCAACCACTTAGAAATTGGTCACACAAATTTTCATTTATGTCATTATGATTTGGTTCCGACAACCAGGCATTTTCATCGAATATCACAAAATTGATAATAAGATATCAATTAGTGACGAAATTATATATTTAGAATTATAAACTAAATATTTGTTTATTAGCCTACTAGTATGGAATCATATAAAAAAAATTGAAGAATTACAAAGGTATAATACATTTTTTTTATTTCTCTAAATAATTACCGTCACTGTCTATAGACTTGTTCCATCTTTTTTTCAGATATCAAAACACCTCTGAAAATCCTCATCTTTCAGGCTTTTCAAAATATTCTTCGCATTCTCCTTTATTTCGGGTATTGAGTCGAATCGACGTTTTTAAAGACTTTTTTAATATTAGGGTTATGGAAAAAGTCGTTGGGAGCAAGTTCAGGAGAATAGGGTGGCTGTGGTAGTAAAGCAATTCTGTGTTTGGCCAAATAGAGTTGTACAGTGGCCGTATGTGGCCGTGCGTTGTCATGATGCAAGAGCTAATTTTTATGATACCATTTTTCGGGTATTTTCTGACGCAAAGCCTCCCTTAATAAACGTCGCAATACATCAAGATAGCAATGTTGATAAATGGTCTTACCCTCGGGCACGAATTCATAGTGTACCAATCCCTTTTCATCAAAGAAAGTGACAAGAAGACACTTATATTTCGATTTGAACATCCTTGCTGTCTCGAATCTTGGTTTTCAAGGCTCTAGCCACTGGCTTGATTACCTCTTAGTCTCGGGATCATATCCGTACACCCAATGTTTCATCTCCCGTGATAACATTTTTGAGCCAATGGGGATCATAATTAAACATTTCGACCATGTTTCTGCACGTTTCTTTGCGATGCTCTTTCTGCTCATTCGTTAAGAGATGTGGGGTAAATTTAGCCGGGGATCGTTAAGATGCATATCATTCTTTATGATGGTTTGGCACGTTCCAAAAGAGATATCCAAGTCTTCTGATATCTCTCTGATAGTTATTCTTGGGTTTTCTTTGATCGATGACTTTATTTTGAGTGCATTTTCGCGGTTTCTTATCGATAAAGGTCTTTCGGTATGCAGATCATCCTTGACGCTTGTTCGACCAGCTTTACGTATATCGTGAAACCCATTCAAATGTCCTCGATTGTGATAGGGTATCTTTTTCTCTAAAAGCCTGCTTTAACATTTTAATTGATTCGGAAGCTGTTTTCCCTAATTTAAAGCAAAACCTTTTTCAGACTCGCTGTTTTTCAATACAGAAGTTAGAAAATGTTCTGATATACTCGAGCTTATAAATTCGAAAAAAACGCGAGTGCGTAGGCCTATGTGATCAATTTTTTATAAATGTGTTGATAAATGTTTTATCTATAATGTCATTTTAAATTTATTTCATTATTTTGAATAATTTACGTGATCCAGTCTCCTTCCTGGAAATTATTGATCACATGTTGTAAATTTTCTTATTCTATATACTCTCCTTAAGTTAAACAGTACTTTATCAAATTTTGTTTTTATATTTTCAATAAGCTCAATTAATCGGAATTCTGATCTAAGCTATTATTATTTTTCATACCACGACTGAAATATCAAAAAACATATTCATTTGTAAAGGAAATGATAAATAATTCTGTAAATAATATTCAAAAACAGTAGAAAATAATTTTATATAATACATATATATATAATGTAGAGAAAGAGAAATCGTATGAGAAAAATATTAGTTGAACGATATTTATAAAAATATATTTAGATTTAAAAAGTGAATATCCTATATAGATATATATCACTTTTAAAATATAAAATTATTGGCTCAGATATCGTTCAACTGATCTCTTTCTCTACATTTGTACAACCATTAAATTGATAGGTATAAATATTTAAAAATTAATGTTTTTATAAATAAAAAATTCAATTTCAAAACTCAACTAGAGCAAAGCAGTGACACCTATTTGGAAATTTTTAACTTCAAGAAAGTTTGTGTCTCAATTCTCGAAAAATATTTCAACAAATTTTGGACATTGTTTTTATTTATACTTGAAAACAGTGACAAGCATAGTAAAGGATAGACTCTTGGAACTGGGAATTGGGACTTTTATCATCATGGAAGGGGCTCTTGGAACTGAGAACAGGGACTTTTATCATCATGGCAGGGCCTCTTGTAACTGAGAATAGGTACTTTATCAACATTGCAGGGGCTTTTGAAACTGAGAACCGGGACTTTTATCATTATGGCAGGGGCTCTTGGAACTGAGAACAGGGACTTTTATAATCATGGCAGGGGCTCTTGGAACTGAGAATGGGGACTTTATCAACATGGCAGGGGCTTTTGAAACTGAGAACCGGGACTTTTATCATCATGGCAGGGGTCTCGGAACTGAGAATAGGGACTTTTATCATCATGATAAAGGCTCTTGGAACTGAAAATAGGGACTTTTATCCTCATGGTAAGGGCTCTTGGAACTGAGAATAGGGACTTTTATCCTCATGGTAAGGGCTCTTGGAACTGAGAATAGGGACTTTTATCATCACGGTAGGGGCTCTTGAAACTGAGAATAGGCACGTTTATCATCATGAAAGGCGCTCTTGGAACTGTGAATAGGGACTTTTATCATCATGGTAGGGGCTCTCGGAACTAAGAAAAGGGACTTTTATCACCATAGCAAAGGCTTTTAGAACTGAGAATTGGAGCTTGTATCGTTATGGCAGGGGCATTTGGAACTGAGAATAGTACATGTATCATCATTACAAGGTTCTCGGAAGGGAAAATAGAGTCTTGTATAGTCCCAGAAAGGCTCTTGGAATTGATAATAGGGACTTGTATTGTCATGGCAGGAATCTCAGAGTTATGGATGGAAACTTGTAACTTCACGGCAGGTTCTTGGAATTGGGATTAGAGATTGATATCCTCATGGCAGGGACTATTAGGGATTTGGGTATTATAATGACATTCTCAAAGGGCTGTATTATGATATTTTAGCGCTGTCTTTTCAGCATCCGAGCTTGGTTCCTGGATTCCAGAAGGGTCTCGAGCCAGGCTATAGTTCTGCTTCTCCCTAGGCACACACCTCAAAGGCCAGCACATCGCCATTCTTACAAAATATAATTATATGTAGAGTTTCAAATGCTTCTGAAAACTATGTTAAAGCGGCTGTGTTTACATGGTAAGTAGTGATAGCAAACTAGGGGCCTGGACAGACTAGGTCTCAAATCACCCAACCAAACTGCTCCAACAAACCTTGAATTCCCGCACGAATTAGCCGAAAGATTAGGCTAGAACGAACGAACAGCCTAGTACACACAAGGCCCAAGCACACCTGGACGCCCCAGCTGAACGGACAACGTTAGAACGAACGCGCGAACTAGGCTAGAACAAACATCCAAGAGCATTGCACGCACTAGAACGCACAGTACGCACTAGACCGCCTGACGCCTCCTCGACGAGCGATACGACCTAATACGCATGTACGCGATAGATAGGAACAAAACCCAAGAACGCCTGAACCAACACTAGGACAGGGCGAACGAACTAACGGGAATGCACAGACAAGAACGCCAAACGTCAAGGACAATCAAATGGACTAAAACTGATCGAGCGAACTAGGTGACCAGACGGACCAGAACGAACGAGTCCCTGGAAAACTCCACCAAACTAGTTTTACAAACCTTGAATTCTCGCACGAACTAGCCGAAAGGTCAGGCTAAAGCGAACAACCAGTCTATTACATGGAAAGCCAAGCACGCCTGGACGCCCCAGCTGAACGGACAACGCTAGAACGAACGCGCGAACTAGGCTAGAACAAACATCCAAGAGCATTGCACGCACTAGAACGCACAGTACGCACTAGACCGCACGACGCCTCCTGGACGTGCGATACGACCTAATACGCATGTACGCGATAGATACAAAACAACACCCAAGAAGGCCTGAACCAACACTAGGACAGGGCGAACGAACTAACGGGAATGCACAGACAAGAACGCCAAACGTCAAGGACAATCAAATGGACTAAAACTGATCGAGCGAACTAGGTGACCAGACGGACCAGAACGAACGAGTCCCTGGAAAACTCGACCAAACTAGTTTCACAAACCTGAATTCTCGCACGAACTAGCCGAGCAATCAAACTAGAACGAACACCCAGTCTAGTTCATGGAAGGCCAAGCACGCCTGGACGCCCGAGTTGAACGGACAACGCTAGAACGAACGCGCGAACTAGGATAGAAAAAACATCCAAGAGCATTGCACGCACTAGAACGCACAGTACGCACTAGACCGCACGACGCCTCCTGGACGAGCGATACGACCTAATACGCATGTACGCGATAGATACGAACAAAACCCAAGAACGCCTGAACCGACACTAGACAGGGCGAGCGAACTAACGGGAACGCACAGACAAGAACGCCAAACGTCAAGGACGATCAAATGAACTAGAACTGAATGAACGAACTAGTAGGCTGCATGGACCAGAGCGAACGAGTCCCTTGAATATTCAACCAAACTGTTTTAACAAACTTGAATTCCCGCAAGAACTAGGCGAACAGTCAGGCTAGAACGAACAACCAGTCTAGTACACGGAAAGCCAAGCACGCCTGGACGCCCCAGCTGAACGGACAACACTAGAATGAACGCGCGAACTAGGCTAGAACAAACATCCAAGAGCATTCCTCGCACTAGAACGCACAGTACGCACTAGACCGCACGACGCCTCCTGGACGAGCGATACGACCTAATACGCATGTACGCGATAGATACGAACAACACCCAAGAACGCCTGAACCAACACTAGGACAGCGCGAACGAACTAACGGGAACGCACAGACAAAAACGCCAAACGTCAAGGACGATCAAATGGACTAGGAGTGATTGAACGAACTAGGCGACTGGACGGACAAGAACGAACGAGTCCCCAGAAAACTGTCACACTAGTTCATTTATGAACTAGTGCAAAGGACATACCACAAATCCCTCGTAAAATATAGAGATAGATTAGGAAGGAACAGAACAAATGCCCCAGAACACAATAAAACTAGTTCAATAATTTGCTATGAACGAAGGATTTGCATCCAGAGACCGAAAATTAAGAATAAAATGATTCAAGACGCAAAATTTACCAAGAAGAAAAACCAAACTATGAAAATCTAAAACATGAAAAATACGACTGACATGATCCAAACTAAAGTCTATCAAGAAGACAGAAATAACAATGCAGCTATAAATATGAATCTCTTATGGAGCCAAAAACTGAACAATCCACCAGGAAATTTGAATCCACTTTGAAGACAGAAACTGAACTATACTACCCGAAACACTGATTACAATATAAATTCTACACTATATATATATATATATATATATATATATATATATTGTTAAGATGGCGGTTGAGGTCAGGTAATTAGGTGGTTCCACACAAGCAGGTTAAGTTCTTGGGAGAATTTCAAGCAATGTGTAAATGAGGTTGGGATTTTCTATTACAATGACGGTCTGAAATTTTAGGTGTTGGAAGGATCGGTAGATGAAGTGGTATCCACAGTTTGGTCATCATTTTGGCATTGGAAACAACTCTATCACGTTTCAAACCTCGTTTTCGCAGTAGGTTCAAACGTAGCCATGACCCGTTAGGATGGTTGTTGAAGTGCATCAATGTTTGATTCTTGGTAGCATTAGGCGAAAACGTATCGGCTTGGATGAATTTTTTCTGGGAATCCTGTTTTAGAAATCCCTAACAGTCAATTTATTCTGTGCGAGATGATTTTTCTTATTGCGGGCGACTTTTTTGGACGGGTCAATGGTAAGCTATAACAACGAGGTTTGATTCAAGGTATTTCATATGGCAGGACGAACCGCTTGTAACAGTTTGAGGCAATTTGGAAGTTTCCATCTAAGTAGATAAGATAGTGTTGGTTGTGTGCAAAGTATGGCGAATAATTCTGCTTGGAAGACTGAGCATTAATGGTCTAGTTTGCGGTGTCTTAAGGAAAAACGGCAAGATAATTCCAACTCCTTCTGTGGACTAGATATATATGATGCTAACACTTTAATTTTGTAAAATTGTATCAACTACGGAAAAAGGATGGTTGAGAATTAAGGAAGGGCTTTGGGATGATTCATATAGGCCAGTTTCTAGGTTTTCAAGTAGTAATAGTCACCCTATATGATACGTTAAGAGAAGGGCAGGTTATGAAGAAACAGTTGGTAGCTATATAGATGGATTACATCTTATGCTTGTTTTGGTAAACTGTAGTTAGTGTGAGAGTAAAAGTATAGGCGCTGTTGCAAATATTCTGGGAATTATATTTTTCAAATCTTATTTATAGGTCAGTCCTTGCATTCTGTGCGAACTGATTTTTCTTATTGCGGGCCAATTTTTTGGAAGGGTCGTGAGAGACGACGTTAAGCTAAAACTTGGCTGCTAGGACTTCCCGAAATAATGCTGTGGCCTTTGACCGAGCAGAGTTGCACATTTGGTGTGTACGGTGAAGGCTACAAATTATTTCTGCAACGTGTTGAGATCCAAGGAATGTACATGGCAGGAAGAGCAGCTTGTGATAGTTTGAGGCAATTTGAAAGTTTCCATCTGAGTAGATCTGGATAGTTTTGATTGCCCATAAAGTATGGCTAAGAATACTGCTTGGAATTAATGGTGATGTTTGAGGTGCCTTGGTCTTGAAGAAAGGTCGCAAGATAACTCCAGCTCCATCTGAGACTTTGAATCGACCAATATATATGGTTGTAACACTTTCATTTTGTAAAATTTTATGTACTTCAGGAAAAAGAATAGGGAATTAAGGAAAGCTTGGGGATGACTGTTATAGGCCAATGTCCAAGGTTTTCAAGTACTTGTTAAATTATGAGATGTCGAGAGCAGGGCAACTTGTAAAGAAACAGCTGGTATCTATGTAGATGGACCACATCTGATGTCTATTCTGCCCAACTGTAGTTAGTGTATTCTTCGAGGTTGGCAAGACCCAGTTTGGCCATTTGTCCTAAACACCAGAGTTATGAATAGTTCTTGGGGAACAACCATGTGGTAGTTGTTTTGATCCCAAATGAATGATCTTCGACATTTTACAGCGTAAATAAACCTTTGAAGTATCCACTGGCATTTTAACGCTCTTTTAAATAATTGACATTTTGGCCAGAAAGAGTATTTTAAAAACTATGAATGCCGGCGCGGCAGCTTCTATATTCAACATTTCAAACAATGTTGTCGAAATGTTTGTTGGATTTTCTCTTGGTATCGAAAATAATGCCTGGAATTCAAATGATTCTATTGATAGAAGTGATGTTTCTCTGCTTCCAGCGAATAAATATGCTTGTATTTTCTGTGGATTTACCACGTTCTTTTCCCTGTTTTCTACACCATTAGGAATATTGTTGTGGGGGTTTATTTGAACAATGAGTAGTTGACGTGGTACTTGTATGATAATAGTAATGATATCTCCCCAGCAGATCCAATTTCCACTTATGTGGTTTGTTAGAGTTAAAAATTTCCTCTTGTAATTAGATCTCAGTAAAAAGGGCTTAAATCTGCTCCTTTTGCGACTGTAAATAAAAAGAATGTTGCTTTAGAGAGTTTTCTGACCTTCAAATGAAGAGTTGGATCATCTCTCCAGGTTAGTTGACGCCTTTTAAGGTTTCAACAATGGATTGTCTATGAACTGCGTCAATTGTCGACTGATTAAAAAACTAATGAGAGGGGTTTTATCGCTATTATTCAAGTTTTCATCAATTGAGTTATTGGTGGTTTTTAGAGCGTTTTCAGCTGAAAAGCGTGTTATAAATCCAAATTGAAATTAGAATAACCATTGTATTGATCTGTTAACCGTTGTAATATATCCAGAATGCAGCACTCTCACAAATACTTTGGATAGCGAGTAGAGTTGGGTAATAGGGAGGAAACTGTCTGAAGGGCGAGATGCAGTACTTTTTCATTGGGTATGAGGACCAAGAGGCTATTTTTTGTGTGTGGCTGAAGGAAAATACGCAGCTGAGAGTCTTTAGCGAGATGTTTTGCCATTAGTGTGTGTAAGGTGCCTCCTTAAGAGAAAGCTGAGTCGATCACGGCCAGGGGATTTCCCGAGTACACAACATTGCACGGAGCACTTGAGCGCCAGTGAAATATGGTTTGGTGGAGATAGTATGATACGTTGTCGATTGAAGCGGCAGAATCGATGCTCCAGGTGGGCAAAAATGCTGCAGAATTTGGTGACAGATTTCTTCAGGTGTGTATGGGTTCTACCATTGTACTTGAGTAATGGCGGGTTCTCTGGGTGGCTTGTTCTTTGGACATAGTTATTTGTATAGAACTCAAAGCCACCGAAGAGATTTATTTTCAGAGCCTAAAAAATAAACTTGCGCAATTAGTTGACTTATTTCACATTTTAAAAGGCTAGCTTTAGAGCTCAAAGCTCTTCCAGGGCTTATTTCTCTATAATTATACCAACAAGCTTGGCAATAATATATAATCATATATTAGAAATTTCTTTAAATACCGTTATCGGTGCAATATATTTTTTTACCATTTCAATTCAACTTTCAGCTTGTTTGAACATTCACTGTGCAGAATTCGAAAAGTTTCTTATATAATGTTAGGTGCCCTGGGATAGCAGTTGTAGGTCCAAAGCTTCACTTCGGAATTTAGTGAAGGCTTGAATGATCATTTGAACTTCTTTTCTTGTAGTTGCACCGCAGACATATGGAAGAGCCGTGGTATAAACTTCGATCAATTGATCAATAAACTCGGGCGAAAGGTATTTCAGCATTAAGACTGCATGTAGCAGTGAAGATCTGGGAAATGTCGTGAAGACACTCTCCAACAAGTTGATTCTGCCCAGGAAGCATATCTTGATAAAGATAATAATTCTTGAGAAAGATGGTTAAGAAAGAAATGTGAAGAATATTTCCAGAAGACATGTTCTAGGTGCTGCTGTGGCTAGAAACGAAGGTTACATCGATGAAGAATGACTTACATTCACTGTCTAATCCACGGGAGCTCCCAGAAATTGTAGGTTGGTGGGTGTGGAAGAATCCTCCAGACCGCGGAATGCCTCAAAGCTCCAGGTTGACCGCTGGCCTCCATTCCAAGAATACATGGACGCGCATATGTGGTGAAGATTGATTCTAGGCTGGAGAGATACACAATCTGCGATGCCACGGTTCTAATAAGGTGAAGAATCTAGGAGGGATTGAATGCCAAGCCAAACCATGACAACAGTGATATTTCGATCAGAGGAATTACCCTGTATAGAATATTCTGTTAACCCTGTATAACTTATCCTGAGGAGACGTAGTTTCCAACTGAAGCAAAGGTCAAGTAGAAACTGAGAAGATCGTATGAAAATTTGGGTATTGTACTTTTCACGTAGTGTAGCTTCTATTTTAGAAAGTTGCAAAACTGTTCTAAGATTTTACTACAGAAATCTAAAGAGCTTAGTGTTATTTTCCAATGTCATTCATGATCTATATAGAGTTTTCTGAGATTAAATTCCACCTATACTCGGCCATTGCTTTTCTCTTATTATAATTGCTGTTTTTATATTCAAATTCAAAATAACGTCATTGTAATTTGCATTCTTCAAAACATTGTCAATGATGCACTGTGAGAACCTATATACAAATTTTTGATATCATTAAAAACACCTTAAAAATCAATTTGTCCCATTTTTTGCGAAAGCTGTTTTAAAAATAAACTATTATAATGCTATTCAATTTAAACACCTTTACGCGAGGCTGATATATCAAAAATATTCAAAAAATCATGCATATATCGAAATATCCTATACAAGATCATTACTTTTAAATTCCATTAGATTTCATTTCTCTCTTTACTCTGATCGCAGAAGAGATAATCAATTTTATGGAGAATTTATCAAATAGAAAATATGTTTTCTCTTTGCTATATTTATCCGCAAATATAGAGAACAATAGAGAAAATTCCAAGTTATATATAAATAGATACAAATACAGAACAGAATATTTATTATATAATTATTAGAATACATATACCTATTAGCCATGATAAAATACATATTCTAGAGAGAGATTCCTGGTGATTTTTTTAACAGAGAGAGAGATAAGTTATATTAAAATATTTTTATAAATTATTTACTAAACCAATTATTTCTTGGTTCAAAAGTTTAAAATTAATATGTTTAAAAATTTAAACATTGCCATGCCTCCTCTGCAATCTTTTTCTATTCTAGATACCTCTCAATTATTGAAATATGTTAAGATTCCTTGAAGTTTTACAGAAAGTCAATTATCAATTCTATATATCAAATATTGAGATGTATCAAAACATAAAGGAGATAGCTGTGAATTTAACTTTATTAATTAATGTTAGTGAAGTGCTATATATAAATTGAATCAATATTCGTGTGCTATGGATATTTTCCAAACATATGAAAAACATTGAGAAACATCAAATAGTAATCAATGAGTTTGATCTTTGATATCGATATTGATTTGGTTGAAATGATTCTCATGAACACTTCGGTTAATTTTTTGTGTAAATATAAGACCTGCAGAAGTGTTCAATTATAGTTAAATTTGTGTTTGATTATATAGAGAAGGAATTGTTCTCTAGTAATTTATAATATTGAATTCGGTATGGATATTCAAGTTAAACATTATGTGCTATCACTTCCACGTACTGGAAAATGTTGTGTTTGTATTCTGCATGGCTTGAAGTTAAACATTATGTGTTTTCAATTCCACGCACCGGGAAATGTTGTGTTTGGATTCTGTGTGTATTCAAGTTAAACACATTATGTGCTATCAATTCAACGTACTGGGAAATGTTGTTTTTGTATTCTGCATGGCTTGAAGTAAAACATTATGTGCTATCAATTCCACGTACGGGGAAATGTTGTGTTTGTATTCTGCATGGCTTGAAGTAAGACATTATGTGCTATCAATTCCACGTAATGGGAAATTTTGTGTATAGACGATGAGAGAAATAAACATCACTAACCGAATCTATATATTAGAAGGAAAAGAACAGGAATCTTCAAGGTCTTGGATCCTAGAACAGAAAACTTACCTCAAGACAAGTTTCTTTTAAGATTTGAAGGTAGAACCTAATATCATATAGGACTATCATTTAGATAGAGGCTGCCTGGCCAACATTCATATTTCTTTTGAAAATAGACACTTCGGTCAGATAAAAATTTATTTTCTCAAACGTTTCAACAAAAATCTTTTGCCTTCGTCTGGAGAAATAAATAAAATGCTTTATTTTTATTTATTTTTCCTGACGAAGACAAAAGATTTTTGTTGAAACGTTGAGAAAATAAAAACTTTAACTGGCCGAAGTGTCTATTTTTAAAAGAAATATGCGACTATATTATATATACACCCATGGAGACAAAACATAAGGAAATGTAAAGTCTTTTAGTCGTCTGTTTTTTTTTTTTGTTGTTGAAGGAGACAAAGGCAATTTTTTTTTGTTCACACTTGGTTATCTAGTATGTCTTCAATAAAGGTCAATGTGTATCAAATATTTTCATAATTATTTTCTGAATCCTGATATACAATGCTAAAAGGCACAACTTTCTTAGGTTTTGTCCATTATAAAGTATATAAAATTTCAAATGAATTGATGTCATAAATATTCAGGACCTTGAGCTCTGTTTACAAGGCAAGGATAAAATTGAGTCTCGAAAAATTTAAAGAAAGAAAATAACTTTGAATGTATTAGGTTTAAAATATTGATATCTCTATTTAAAATGCTGTTCCTCAAAGTATTGGATTCAATTCTTTCCGAGAAATAAATTCGCTGCTGCTAGACATTTTAACCTAGACTAAAGAATATTGTCATAGTATAAACGTGAATTAAAAGGATAGAAAATGGTATATTCAAACCATGGATACATTTTTTAAAACTTGCTCTTTTTTATTTCATAAAGATTCAATTGAAGGAAAATCATAAAAGAAAAAAAGAATTAAATACCAAATTATTCTAAATAATAATTTTCTCAGATATATCGTAAAAAGTCCAAGAACAACGAACGTTTTACCAAAATAATTAATCTTAAAAAAGATAGATTAACCTGAAGAAAAAGGATAAATATTTCACTATCAAAATTTCATCTCTGAAATATTTAAAATCCAAATGGCTGTAAATTCAACGTCATCAACTGGGAAAAGAATGCACAAGATGCTTTTTGGTGGTTAGATACCAAGGTTACATCGGTGGAAGATGACTTACGTCCATTGCTCCATGTCCAATACATGGGTTCTCCCAGAAATTATAGATTGGTGAGCTTGGAGGATGCCCCCAGACTGGCGCCGCGGAATGCTCCGAGATTAGAGATTGAGCGTTGGCGTCCATTCCAAGAATACATGGTGGCTCACATCTAGTGATGGTGGGTGGAGAGACAGTCACAATCTGCGATGCCACGGTTCAATTAGCTGAAAGGTCTAGGAAAGCATGAATACCAAACCATGACAACAGTGATATTTGGGGCATGGGAATTCCCCTGTATAGGATAATCCTGTTAACCCTGTATAACTGATCCTGAGGGGACGTAGTTCCCAACTGAAGCAAAGATTAAGTAGGAACTGAAGAAAAAATCTAAAATTTTGAGATTTTGTCTTTTCGCGTAGTTTGTCTTCTAATTGTGAAGTTCCAGAATGTTCCATTTGGAAAATTTGTGAGATTTTCCTGCAGAACTCTGAGGGACTTAATCATTTTTTCATTACCATCCACAAACTGTATAAATTTTTACGAAATTATAATGCATTCCATTCTTATTATTGCCTGAACAAACTTCACTTCACCTTATCTATGATTGTCCGAACTTTGCAAAAGTGAGACTTCAATTGTTCCCTGATCTAAATGATTTAACTCTTTTACATCAGCCACTTTGTCTATATAAAATTTTGCACTCTGCCCTTTAACATATGTAAATTTTCAAATATTAAATAAAGTTATAATTTGTTTTTGTTTGCTTCCTTAGTAATAGGCGCAAATACTTCAATATCCCGCCTGGTTGATTAATAAAAAATTGAAAATATGATAATAATAAATTATTATAATTGCTCTTTTATGCCTTCAATTTAGAAATAAATTCATTGAATGCTTTCTTCAAAACCTTATCAATGATGCACTGAACACTGCACTGTCATACTTTTAAGTCCAAAAGTTGAACTGTCTTTCACATCTGTAGACATGTGATGGTATACTTACAGTAAAAGCAGTCGCCAACTTCTACCCACCATGAATATCATGGCCTATACCGAGTTTTCTAGAGATAATAATAAAAATCTCCAGACTGCTCTACTATTTTACTGGATTGTTTCACTTATATACCCTGTGTTTGAAAAGGAAGATAGCTTAGGGGTGTTTAATGAACCTATGAACATATAGGTCTGTAGAGGTGGGTATACATATATAATTACAAAAAAATAATTTATTATAATTACTGTCATAATATAAAAGTGAATTAAAAGGAAATAGAGCGGATGTCTATATTCAAACCATAGAGAGATGTATATTTTAAAACTTGCGATTTTTCATTTCTTAAAAATTTATTTAACGTAAAATGATGCTGAGCGAGAATAATAGAATATCACTGCTCCACAACATTTTACCCAAAGAGAACTTGATGGTGTTTCTAGTGTCACTTTTGATGCTGAACTTGAAATTCTAATCAGAAGATTTCTATGACCCATGGTTTTTAACTTGAAACATTATTTTTTAGTATTGGGTTAAACACAGTAATAAATACAAATAATGTTAGGTAAGCATTTTTTCATATGAAAACCGTATTACATTACACAAGTTAACCAAAGAATATTTTTCTTTGTCCAAAAAGAGGCAGAAATTTATCTTGATGTAACCTTTTGTGCTGATTCTAAATATACCATTAGTTTTTTTTATCTATCTCGCAAGAATTTTGAGATACACCTACTTGAAATTTGGAAATGTTTTTAATATATAGGCCTATATGAACGAAATATATTTATTTTATTGAAAAGTAGTGACAGTGGATTTTATTCTATACTTTGCTTGTGGTACACCCCTTTTGAGTGTGCAGCAGTAGTCAGCAAGCATACCGGGACTCCATTTACCTTGATACCCCTCTCCATGCTTGATACATCTTGATGAAACCTCTCACTATGCTTAACGTTAACTGCACCAGGGTGTCGGGAAAGAAATCTAGATGCGAATGCAGGAAATGGATCTTTAAAGAGATGTTACATTCCAGTGCTTTGTAGGAAGTAAGAATCCATTAACTAAGTTACTGTAGTTTTCAATCTTTACATTTCCAAAAAGTTCTTACAAACGTTTATAAAAATAATTCTGTGCTGCTGCTCAAATTTCATTTATGCTATCTTCAAAATTCCCATCCTGCAGAAATTCTAGAATCTGAAGTCAAACGGAAATGGCTTCTTTGATTTTCGTATCACTTATGCTGGGGAATTTTTGCTTCAAATAGGCAAATCCAGCAACATTTGGATTCATTGCCTTGACAAAGTTCTTCATTAATTCCAGTTTAATATGTAATGGTGGTAAATATATATATATTACAGATTTGACCAAATAGAATATGTGCAATATTTTCAAGTCCTGGAATAAGGTTTTTACGGTTTGGCCAGTTCCTTTTGATATAATGCCTTTCTTCTTGTCTCTACTATCCCATTAACACAGAAAATAATAACATATTGTATAACCAATCAGTAAACCACATATTTTCCAGCTGAATCTGTCGTACTCTACCTTTTTCAAAAGCAGTTTCATGCTTTCTTAACTCTCATGTTAAAAGCGTGTGCCATTGGCACCTTTGGGATCTTATTGCTTTTGTGAAGGAGAACAGCTTTCACTTCAACAGCTTTCAACTAACTTTAGAGAAATTGAATCGATGAATAAGCGCCACTCTTCTGTATTATGTTTATGACCAAGCGCATATATTAGACTAACAACATCATTGCAGTACACTAAATCATTTTATTGTGAAAATAAATATTGATATTCAGCTTGTCGTTTGAGAAAAAAAAGAATAATTTTGTGTCCTTATGCAGCAGATTCCAACATTTTAGCCTAGAGGCTAAAAGTTCATTCTGTTTTTTTTTTCTTTTTCTTTTTTTTTTATAAATATAAATCAAGTATCTATTTTAGTTAATAAATGGGTTTCTGATGAAACGTGTGCTTTTAGATTTGGGTCATCCGACTCTTTCTCATGACTATTTGAATCATGTCACTAGATGTCACCTTTTCGAGAGGCTGTGGGACAGGTAAATCATCACTATGAGGAACTGGTCTCATAGCAGATGGAAAATCTGGATATTTAATGATATGTTTTGATTAAGATGTAAAACCTGTAGCTTTTGTGTCAAACAAAAATAACAGTCTGAATAATGATCTTTTGGTTCCCTCCATGCCATTGGAACCACAAAAGGCATATGGCCTTCACCTTTAATTAACCTTGTAAGAGGTCTAGCACAAGCTTGACAACAATGATGAGGGGCCCAAGTCTTATCTTGGTCACCCACTTTACATCCAAAGAAAAATTCATAGCACCTTTTGATGAGCGGAGTATCGTTTCGCCTTTGAGCTTTGAAAGTTAATTCTTCACAGATGTAACAGAAAGTAGCTGGATTATTTACGCAACACCTTGGCATATTGGCACTGTCTTGTGTACACGATCTATAAAAACAATTTGATAGAATAGGAAAAGGGAAATAAAAATATTCAGTATTGTAAAATATAAATAATGATTTTTCTCCATAGATTAAAACTGTCATCTCTACTAAAATGCTACTAAACAAATCGTTGGTTTACGTATCAACTTCCCCAAGAATAATTAAACACGCAGCAAATCTATCACCACTAGCTAATGTAATGAGGTTTAAGCAAAATTCTTACCTAAAATTGTTTGCATTTATTACCACGTGTTTATCCTAATACGAAAAAAAAAATGTTGTTATTCAGATACCTCGCGTGATAAAAAAAACTAATACTTAATATTTTTCTTTCTAATAGAGAAAACCAGCAAAAAAGGCTAAAATATTTTCGCTATCAAACATTCATCCCTGAAATAATTAAAATTCAAATGGCTAAAAAAATACAACGTCATCAATTGTAAAAAGAATGCTCAGTAGCTTTTTTGATTAAATAAAAAAGCTTTTGAATGATGGTCAGGATATTGGTTTGGGAAGACCATTCCCAGCAGACATGTTCTAGTGGTGGTAGATACCAAAAGCTTACATCAGTGGAAGATGACTTACGTCCATTGCTCCATGTCTACTGCACGAGGACACTCAGGAATTGTAATGTTGGTAAGCTAAGAGGGTCTCCAGTCTGACCTCTCGGAATGACTCCAAGTATGACGTCCATTCCAAGAATACATGGTAGCATGGTGATGGTTGGTGGAGAGACAGTCACAATCTGCGATGCCACGGTGACAATAAGATAAACAGGCTAGGTGGGCTTGGGTACCAAACCATAGCAACAGTATATTTGGGTAAGAAGAATTACTCAAAATGAGATGGAGGTTGGCGCCTATAAATAATACTGAGGAAACGTAGTTTAAAGATGAAGCAAACAAGAAGTTGGAATTGATGGTTCATCTGAAATTTTGAGGGAATTTCAAAAGTGTTATATTGAATCTTCTAATAGTTTTTGGCTGCTAGTTGGGGAAGTTCTTTATTTGCATCTGGGGGCTTTCTGAGATTTGACTGCACAACTCTGAGGGGCTCTAGTCATCTTTCAATCTACGACCTCTATAAAGTTTCTGAAATCATTTGCATACTCCGTAATTGCTTTTCCATATTATTATAATACTGGTCTTTTATTCTTCAATTTTAAAATAGTTTTATTAGAATTTATTTCTTTAAAACCTTGTCAATAAGGCACTGAACAGATATATATATATTTTTATCATTCTGAGACCCCCTTTAAAAATCCAACTTATTGGAATTTTTGGCGAAAAAAAAAAGAAATATGATGAACAAAAAAATGCTTATGAAACTATTTAATTTTCTGTTTATTTCGATGCTAAATTTTGAAAATCTCTAGAAAATTGTGTAATAATATATATCAACAAATTATTTATTTTAAAATTTTCAATAGATTTTATTTTTCTATCAATCTTTGATATTTGATTGCAAATGACTCATTTGGATATTTCATCAAATAAAGAACTCGTTTCATGATAAAATTGTGAAAAAGTTTTGAAAATACAAAATATTTTCTCACAATGAGTTTCTTTTTATTACAAAACGCTAGCTTTCAAGCGATAATCGCTCTTCAACAGGCTTAATAACATATCGACTATATCCTACCAGAAATATTTACAAATACATACGCGCTTTAAAGCTAGCGTTTTGTAATAAAAATAAACTCATTGTGAGAAAATATTTTGTAAAGAACTAGTGTATTGGCCAAAATTAACCCCGTACTAAACTATAAATAACAATATAACATCATATAAAATGTTAAGCCTTATCAGAGAGAGAAAACAGATATCAATATTTAAAACAAAAGAAAAATTGATTACATGATTTTTACAATATATACACTCATGGACAAAACTTACGGGAGTTGTGCCTTTCAGCATGTATATGGAGATCAAAACAATAATTCTGAAAGATATTACAGTGACCTTTATTGAAGACACACGAGATAACCAAGTGTGAAAAAATTTCCTCTGTCTCCTTAAAAAAAACTGACAACCGGCAACATCACTGACTTTCCACTATCTTTAGTTTTGTCCCCAGGAGTGTATATCTATTAGCTATGAAAGTGGGCTTATTCTAGTTTTTAGGTGTTTATTTTTCTTTATAAGGAAAAAATCGTACATTATATATATGTAATATTGTTGCAAATGTCGATGTATGGATGAACTGGCAGTCGTGTACGTGAGGTGAGTGTTGATGTTCTTCCCAAACGCGGACAACAAGAAGCAGAGGCAGGGCTAGATGTTAGCACCGAGAGTGATCGGGGTCAGCCCACGGGACAGAGGTAGAGGCCATGACACAAACTTGGATGCTTATCACCGAGACATGGAGAGAGAGACTGTGTGTGAGAGACAGAAGCCGCCTGCCGATGGCCACACCCTAGAACATCTGCTGACCCCCTGCCAAAACCTGTCCTGTTTACAGGGGTCGTCTATAAAAATGCCCCTCGGGACCCCACATGGGCTGGGCGTTGCCTTTTTCCTCCCCTCTGTCCCTGCCACCAGCTGACTGAACACTCTTTGGATCTTTATTTTGACGTCACCATTTTTAGTTATAAATACAAATAGGGGGTTAAAATACAAATAGTTTATATACAAAATATGGGGTGGTAGTAAATAGAAATAGTGTACATTTCAATAGAAGGGTAGGATATTATAAGGTATCGGCTCTAACTAATTGGAAGATATGTGACATATACTAAAAGTGTCATTATTATACATTTTAAAATTATACTATATATATATATATATATATACATATGTCATAATATATGCTCTTCCAGGAATAATAAAGTAAACCTACAGTCAACGAGAAAGAGACGTCGATAGAAAGCTAAGTTACGGCCATTTTAAACCACTGACCACATGCCGGAGGGGGCTTTGTTGGGAACCCTGCCGGACTATTTTTAGATAGTCGGGGGGGGGGGGGGGGTGGTGGCCACACAAGACGGTGGTTCCGCAGTGACAGCCCCACGCGCTACCTCTCTCTCTCGGTTTGCTGGGTCCCATCTTCCAAACTTGTTGTTTCCTTATTTCTCTCTCCCCACATTATTATCATAATGCCACACTGAAAGTCGACAGGATCATATCACAGAAGAGTCGACAGGATAAGACCTGGCCGGGAAGCAAATCCCTCATATACCGGAGTATGAAGAAACAAGAACCCAAGCCACGATGATCGGCCAAACCCAACTCAACTGTAACCACTCCTCTTCGAGCCCTCGACCTCTTCTTCGCCAACCTTTGAACCGTGATCCCGAAGAAGTATTCATCTACGACGGAGATGAAACTACCGCCCACTTCTCCCAGCACTAGATCTGCCCAAGAACGATCGCCGTGCCAGAGCAGGACACCTTCCTCCATCATGGACAAGACTCCGCCATATCCCTGCCGCTACTGTTATGTACAACACTGGTACGCACAGTGTCACAGACAGAACTCTCCCGAAGCTCAATGAACTTACCTGCCCTCTAAACCAGCATAACCTGTAAGTGGAATTGTTTTAACTCCTACCATTCATTCTTTAAATAAGTCATTCTTTGTAAATTGTCCCAATATTTACATAATTAGCTCCATTTATTTTCTCCACGCCTATTAACAATGATTTTATTCTCCATATTATTTATCTAGATATTTGTAACTCATTTAATTAGTTACCTTACCAGTAGAATTTAACAATCGTCATTTTAATTAAATAATTTCCATTTTAACGTAACTTTAAAAAAAAGGAATTCTACCTATTAATGCTTTACGATTTTTACTATTAACAATAGATTTTTCATAATCAATTTATCTATAAAAATATGCCTCCAGCACCTAAACTTTTGTATACCTATTTATATATGACCTCTCCTACCTGTAAGCACGGCTCACGAAAAATTATTTCTTTCCCTAAACGACTCAAAATTCACCCTGTAAGTCAGGCGTCGAAGAATTTCAACCATCACGTGAGCCTTGCTTACAACCAACCCTTGGTGACTCTTATCTATCTTCCCCTTAATGTCCCACTCATTCTTACAACCTTGTCAACCTTATACCAGCTCAGGACCTTTATAGAATTATTGATTAATCAATTATCGAACATTATTACAAACAATATTGTCATTTCAAAATCCTAATCTTCGCCCTTCATTTATGATAATATATTTCGTAGTTCATCTCTAGCATATCCACCGACCCACACCATCTAGCCAATGGTGTGTTCGTCTCAGGATGCAGATTGACTAACTGTTAGATATTTATCAAACCCTTTTTGTTCGCACTTGAACAATCTGCATCGAGCGGCATAGTTCGCTTCTTCTTCTCGCGCCACACGTCGCCACACGGACCCTGTCTTCGAATCTAATTTGTCCATTGTCCAAAACAGCACGATATAGCCTACCTCCGATATTTCCCATGGAGGTACTTTAAACATCGTCGCTGATTTTGTCCGGTCCGTCATCATTTCGCGCAGACATGGGTCTTACGTTCAACCCACCGCGAAATCATCGCCTTGCACAAGCTCCCACGACGGTTCAAACACCTCGTGTCCGATCAGCTTGTCACTTGTAACGGACAACGCAGTCCTCGTCCCAATTTTTGGCACTGTGCGCGCATACTTTCCGCAAATTAAATATAAGTCCATTCGACTTCCTCACCTACACACTGGACTTTTCCCCTCGGACTCGCTACACAAGTAACTACATAGATAAGATAGATTGGCCCAGGGCAAGTTTCCCCTCGCTCTGTTCGCCAAGGTTCTAACATTGTATGTAGTTTTATATTTACCTCAGTCCTGAGCTCACACAATTGTCAACCTCAATCTCATTTCTCGTACTCTACACTTATAGCATAGTAAGCCCATGCCAAGTTTCCCCTTGCCATGTCCGCCTGAAAAATATCTTAAAGTGTAGAGTTCCCCAGTCTTAATGATCTTCAGAATTTCATCATGTGTTTGTGACTCCCCTTCTCCTTGTTCACACTCCTCAATGTCATTTCCCATAGAGTACATTAGATTTTGTTGTATATAACCTTTTATAACCTTGATATTTTCAAAGATTTCCTTAAATGTCAAACTCTCTGGTGTTGTAAAACTGCTTGTAAATAATATTTACTTGTGTACTATACAATATTTTATCTACATAAAACTATGTCACCATAACCTTAATTAATTTCAACTGTAAAATTACTTCTCTATCCCTGGCTTCACCAGCTTTAAGTATACTCAAACCATGTTCAGCCTTCTTCAACGGGGGCCATATGTCATAATATATGCTCTTCCAGGAATAATAAAGTAAACCTACAGTCAATGAGAGAGAGACGTCGATAGAAAGCTAAGTTACGGCCATTTTAAACCACTGACCACATGCCGGAGGGGGCTTTGTTGGGAACCCTGCCGGACTATTTTTAGATAGTCGGGGGGGGGGGGGGTGGTGGCCACACAAGACGGTGGTTCCGCAGTGACAGCCCCACGCGCTACCTCTCTCTCTCGGTTTGCTGGGTCCCATCTTCCAAACTTGTTGTTTCCTTATTTCTCTCTCCCCACATTATTATCATAATGCCACACTGAAAGTCGACAGGATCATATCATATATATATATATTCTTTAATAAACCACTTCTTTGTTGGGTCACAAAGATGAGTATTATATCAGTATATTTAGAACCTTGATTCAGTAAGCAAATTGAATTTAAAAAATTGACTTTGTCATGCCTCTTTGATGCATAAAAAGATAGAGTTGAGAATATAAATCATTAAAGTTAGTAAAGTGCTATATATTGAAGCTATATTCTATATTTGCTATAAATCTTTTCAAACATATGTCTTTAGTAACCTCAAATAATAATCAATAAGTTGAATCTTTTATATCGATTGTTTTATGCTTGTTATTAAAATTTAAAACCCTTTTAAACTTTATATATTTTATTCAATTAAGATCAAAATTACATAAACATCACATTTAATTATATACCATCACAAACAATTATATATCATAACTACCTAACATTAAGACAACTATATTTTTTGTTTTGTTTTCGTCACTGGTCCAATATTTTCATTTTCATGGACTAAATTATGAGATTAATTTATAAATGAAAAATATGCAAAACAAATAAACAACTATATACATCATCGATATTAATCAGGTTGAAAAAACTTCTATAAAAATTTCGGTTGAATACTTGGATAAATAGAGGAGACCCCTACGGATAGAAGTTTAATTATAATTATTATAGAAGAAACATTGAGCATTGATGGTGGCTTTAAAATTGCAATAAGTATATCCTGATTAATACTTTCTAAGCAAAGTATATACATTCGGGCAGATATAAACACGGATAAATCCCGGGCAACTAGAGTAGATCCCCAAAGAAAGTTTCCAAAGAGAAGAAAATCTGATTAGAGGCAAAAAGATTTTAAAAAACGAATTAGAAACACACGAAATACGAGGTGTGTTCAAAAGGTATCGCGACTTTTGAATTTTCGCGGGTTACGTATATTCGAATTTCGATCTTTTTGTGGCTTTATGTTGGTACTCATGTCTCTCACTTATGCCGACAAGCTCGGCCATTTTGAATGTTCACTTAATTGTTGACAGCTGCTTTGCTTGCAAGTGTTTTGGATCGTCTCCGATTCTTACCTATTAAAAAAAATGGATCAAAGAACCTGTATCAAATTTTGTGTGAAAAACGAAATTAAGTGCGCGGATGCATTCCGAATGTTGACTGTGGCATACGGAGAAGCTACCTTTGACCGAAGCAACGTTTATCGGTGGTACAAAATGTTCTCAGAAGGCCGAGAAGATATGAACGATGAAGAGCGTGCCGGACGCCCGAGCACTTCAACAACAGACGAAAAAATTAATGAAGTGGAGAAAATGATATTGGCCAATCGTCGAATCACCGTTAGAGAAGTTTCTTAGGACCTAAACATATCGTGCCATTCGATTTTTATCAATGATTTGGGCATGAGACGGGTCGCCGCGAAATTCGTACCAAAATTGCTCAATTGCGACCAAAAACAGCATCGCATGAACATTGCTAATGAGATGTTGGACTCTGTCCGCGACGACCCAAATTTGCTCCAGAGGGTCATAACTGGTGACGAAGCGTGGGTTTATGGTTATGACGTGGAAACCAAAGCTCAATCATCTCAATGGAAGCTGCCGCACGAACCAAGACCGAAAAAAGCGCGCCAAGTTCGGTCGAATGTGAAATTTTTGCTGACAGTTTTCTTCGATTGCAGGGGCGTGGTGCATCATGAGTTCTTGCCACAGGGTAGAACGGTCAATAAGGAATATTACCTGCAAGTTATGCGCAATTTGCGCGAAGCAATACGTCAGAAACGCCCGGATTTGTGGAAGAACAAAAATTGGCTTTTGCACCACGATAACGCCCCTGCTCACACATCGTTGCTTGTGCGCGACTCTTTGGCCATAAAACAACACACTAATGATGCCGCAGCCACCGTATTCCCCAGATCTGGCCCCCTGTGACTTTTTATTGTTCCCTAAACTGAAGAGGCCCATGAAAGGACGACGTTACGCTACGCTTGACGAGATAAAGACGGCATCGAAGGAGGAGCTGAAAAATATTTTTAAAAATGATTTTTCGAAGTGCTTCGAAGATTGGAAAAACCGTTGGCACAAGTGTATAATATCTCAAGGGGATTACTTTATATACCTTTATAAATTAATAAAATTCAATATTTCAAATGCACATGTTTTGAAAACAAAGCAATTTGGTGATGATAAATGAATAGAATCAAATTTGAAAGCAAGAATTCTACGTTTGGAAAATTGAATAATTCAAAAAACAAATATTACAACTAATATTTGGAGAATAAAAATGACACACCAAACACAAATAACCAAAAATTCGGTATATAGATCGCTATGTATAGTTCAGTATGTTTGAAGGAGATTGCTTAAAACTATTCAACTGAAAACTCTGTTAGTGTATTATTTAATTATAATTATTATATTTATATATATTATATATTATATATATATTATAATTGCTAGGGCAATAAAGGTTTAAAAACTTATCATGGACGGAAAAAAACACAGATATCGTCAATGAATACAGAGGGACATCCAACAGATCTACACCTGGCGTAAGCCAAAGTCAGGAAGAAGACGAAACAGAAAGCACCTCAAATGTTCTAAAAAATGACGAGCACACCAGTGATAGTAGAAACTGCGATAGTGAAATCACTAACGACACAACTAATAACCAAATAAACCAAGAAGAAGCTTAGAGAACAAACGAGAGAAAAGCTAGGGATCCATCAGAATTGTAAGCCAACCAGATAAAGAAAAAGAAACAAATGAAAAGGCAAACAGCAAGAAGTGATCCGCCAAATGGTGGTTAACGGCGTGCGATTGAAGTCATCAACGTGGAAAGTGGAAAGGTTGAAGGCAGAATTTGCACCCAAATTAAATTAACTTCTAATGGAATATCAATCCACGGAGGCTATTATGCAAAACTACTGCAAAGGTTTTGCGAATAAATACGGATTAATAAGCCATAGTTGTCCAGGAAAAAGGTATTCCATATCAAAATTAAGTATATAAGCCCATGTTCTGATTAACTATACTCCACGAATTTCTGTTCAAATTGTTGCAACACATCCAACCTACTCACCAGACCTAGCACCTAGAAACTACCATCTTTAGTAAACCTTAAAAATGGCTTGGGGTGTTGATACTTGACACAGAGACCTCTATAGGACAGGAATGATGAAATATCGTTGGCCAAGGTGTGGAGACCTAAAAGGTTATTATGAAGAAAATAAATGTGAGGATGGAGGAATTCCGAGTCTAGGTCTAGGTACAGGCCTCCTCTTTCTCAAAGGGTGTTCGAATCATTTATTCAATCCACCCTATAATAAGTAAACTACCTTCCCAAGGCGAACAAAACAAGGCAATTTATAGTGCTCGTGTCGTCAAGTGACATACATACTAAGTTCACGCCACCTGGTAGCTGCATTTCCCACATAAATAACTATATATTAGTCTTCGCTATCCGTTTACCTCAATACACTCTCGTAGTGAGACCTTTCAAGTAATATACTGGTAGAAGAGGCCACAGGAGTCTCTCTTCATTCCAAATATTTCAACAAAGGACTGTCCTGCACAGTATCTAGGAGTTCCTAGATTCACCCTAAAAAAACGTCTTTAACACTTTATGAAACAAAATCTTTATATTTCAAATTATTAATAAAAGAGATTCTAAAGATGGCGTCCAAAATAACAATGGTTTGTTTACTTTTTTTTTTTTCAAAATGAAAATTCACACAATCTCAATCACGAAAAATGCTCAAATCTTAGATCAAAATAAGATTATTTATAAAAATTCTTCAAATGTTTTTAAGCTGCCGATCACACGTCTTCTTCCGGGAGCCTCAGAAGATTCCATCCACAGGGAGTTAAGAGAATCAGAGAATTTCTCATAAATGGAAAATTCTTTCGGTAATTTCTTTTGCCATAAGAACTAAAGCCTTAAAGCTCAAATATGAGATCGTTTTATTTGTGAAGACCAATAATTTGTGAGATTGAGACCATGAGTTCCATTAAACTATTGTTAAAATTTTACACAAATACATTTACTGGCAATGCGTTTCTTTTTTAAATCTCTACAGACCTTACTGCAATGATATGATTTAATGAATGAGAGGGCTTGGCTCATCAGTAGTGAACCCTCTCAGCGGTTTCGAAACCGCTGAGAGGGTTCACTACTGATGAGCCAAGCCCTCTCATTCATTAAATCATATCATTGCAGTAAGGTCTGTAGAGATTTAAAAAAGAAACGCATTGCCAGTAAATGTATTTGTGTAAAATTTTAACGATAGAGGGCAATAAAATTTAATTTATTAAACTATTGCTTACAAACACAACATTTTTTATCACTATAATAAATTCTTCTAAACTATCAAACATTTAACCATTCTATTACATAAGAATTAAACCGAAGTTTTATAGAAGTTTTTTATCAACATGATCTCAATATCAAAGAGATTCAACTCATTGATTACAATTTTATGTCACAAAACCTTTTTTTTTTCAATGAAAAAATCATCCACAGTATTCTTTTCCCAGTTAATCACGTTGTATTTTAAGCCATTTGAATTTTAATTCTATCAGAGATGTATGTTTGATGGTGAAATTATTCTTGCTTTTCTCGCTATTTTCTTTTAAGATGAATTATTTCATTCTTTTCGCTCATCGTGGGTTTCCATAAGGGAATCTTCATGGAATGAAAATAGCGCAAGTTTTCAAAATATAGCCATGGTTTGAATATAGAATTCGCTTTTCTTTTAACACATTTTTTCATTCTTAGAATAAAATGTAATAGAGCAAAAATATTACTCAGAAAGAAATGAATAAAATACTTCAAGGTAGTGAATTTTAATTGATAATATTGTCAACCTAATGTTTTCATCAATATTTTTTCAAAAAATATTTTTTCTCTTACTTTATATAAACAGAGCTCTCAAGGCCTAGAAACTCATTAAAACAATTTTCCATTTATTCGATATCTTATTCTATATGAAAACATGAACGAAAATATATAGTATTCATTGATATTATGTTTTACATTCAAATAATATCATTTTAAGAAGTTTTTTTAGAAGTATATATTTTTTTGTTCTAGAATCCAAGATCTTGGAGATTCCCGCCCTCTTTCTCAAATTATCCTGATTTGGTTAGTGATGTTTATTCCTTTTATCGGACACCTCATTCTGTACATGGCATTCATTATGGTTTATTGCGCGTCCAAATCGGCTTTTTCGTACTCTTCTTGTATTTTGGCCAATAATTTATTCCTATCTATCTATTCCACGACTGAATGGCCATTAAAACATAGTGTTCTAGTTCTACTTGTAGGCCGCACAAAGCAGACTGGCCACAATGCACTGTGGCAAAGAATCAAACAAGCAGTAAGCCACCAGAGCTGTAACACAATAATTTCTTCCTCCCCATCCCTTTCTATCGGCTTATTTATAAAATGATTGGATAAGAAAAATATTCTCTCTAGCGATGTGTAGATGACGTTGGAATCTCCTAGTACAATGAAGGTCTAAAATCGTTGGTGCTGGAAAGCTAGATAGATGAAGTAGTCCACGATTTGGTCGTTATCTTGACATTGGAACAAATCTATCCCGTTTCAGTTTTTGCGTAGTATATGTTTGAAACTAGCCATGACCAGTTAGGATGGTTGTCGAAGTGCGTCTATTTTTGAATTTTTTTAGTATAATGAAAATACATATCTTCTTGGATTCAAATTTTCTTTGAATCCTGTTTTACCACTCTCTGCCAATCCATGTATTCTATGCGAGATGATTTTTCTTATTGCGGGCGACATTTTTGGAATGGTCGTGAAAAACCTTCGACATGAACTTGGCTTCTAGGGGTGTTAGCTTGTTTCTCACAATACTGTTGTGGCCTTCAACCGAGCAGACTTGCACATTTGGTGTGTGCGATGTAGCCTACAGATGATTTCAACAACAAGGTTTGACCCAAGATATTTCATATGGCATGAATAACCGCTTGTAACAGTTTGGAAATTTCAATCCGAGTAGCACTGGATAATTTTTGGTTGCGCGTAAATTATGGCGAAGAAATCTACTTGGAAGACTGAAGAGTAATGGTGGCAGCTATGGCAATATAACTCCAACTCCTTCTGTAGACTGGAATACAACAATATATATGATGCTAACACTTTCATTTTGTAAAATTTTATCTGCAACGGAAAAGAGTTCAAGGTTTTCAAGAATTAATGGTCACACTTTATAAGATTTCGAGAGAAGGGCAGGTTATAAAGGAACAATTGGTAGCTATATATATGGACCAAATCTGATGTTTGTTTTTGAAAATTGTAGTTAGTGTAAGAGAAAAGTATTGGCGTAGTTGCAAATACTCTAGGGATTCTATTTTATCAATCCCTAATTTATTGTCCTGTCCATGTATTCTGTGTGAACTGAATTTTTCTCATTGAGGGTGACATTTTTTAAAGGTCGTGAGAGACGATGTTATGCTAAAACTTGACTGTTAGGCTGTTTTCTCGTTTCCCAAAATACTGTTGTGGCCTTTGACCAAGCAGAGTTGCACATTTGGTGTGGACGATGTAGGTTACAGATGATTTCTGCAACGAGTTGAGATCCAAGGAATGCATATAACAGAAAGAAACACTTGTGACAGTTTGAGGCAATTTCGAAGTTTACAACTGGGTAGATCTGGATGATGTTGGTTTCGCGTTTAGTGTGGCGAAGAAATCTGCTTGGAATTAATGGCGAAGTTAAAGGTGACTAGGTCTTAAGGAAAGGTAGAAAGATAACTTCAGTTTCTTCTGAGACTTGTAATACACCAATATATATGATGGTAACACTTTGATTTTGTAGATTTTTCACTTCAGAAAAGAGATAAAGAAATTAAGGAAGACTTGGAGATGACTGATATAGGCCAATGTCCAAGGTACAAGCAGGGCAGCTTGTAAAGAATCAGCTGGTAGCTATGTAGACAGACCACATCTGATGTCTGTTCTGATAAACTGTAATTATTGTATTCTACGAGGTTCGCGATTTCATTTGTGCCGTTTGCCCTAAACACCAGAAACATGCAATAGTGCTTTGAGAACAACCCTTTCGTATTTGTTTTGATCAGAACTGAATGATCTTCGACATTTAACGGAGTAAGGAAGCCTTTGAAGGATCCACTGGAATTTTAGTGCTCTTAAATAAGAGACACTTCGACCACAAAAGGTTTGAAACACCTTTAGTTATGTAAAATAATTGAATTGTATAAGCTTGTATATAGCCAATTTGTTATGATGTAATGTATTGACGCAAATATTTCTGAGTTTTGAATTATCGCGTTATAGGATGTTAATAAAGTTAATATGATATACAAATAAAATTTTCACAAATAAATCTCACTTCAAGTGTCCTTACTGCGATGAAAAATATATTGGGAGGGCTTGGCTCATCAGTGGTGAACCCTCCCAGCGGATTCGCCAATTTATTCTACCAGACCGCCTCTTTTAGAGCTCCAATACTGTATTAGATATCATTCTGCTTTTATATTCAACACTGAAGGATGGAATCTTAGAAATAGTATGTAAGTAAACTATGGATATGAGCTTTTAGGACAGTAGAATTACATTTAAATATTTGCATCGAGCAATGCTCTTTCAATAACAATTATTTGTGAAGATACTCATTCGCGTCTTGATGTTTTCATTTGTATTATATAGATGGCGCGTTATTGCTATGTATTAATTTACGCCTAACTGGCCTTGTCCTTATTGTTCGCAGAAGAACATTGCTCGATGAAAATATTTAAATGCAATTCTACTGTACTAAAGGTTTATGTCCATAGTTTGCGCAAATACCATTTCTAAGATTTCTTCCTTCAGTGTTGCATTTAAAAGCAGAATGATCCAATACAGTAGTGGAGCTCTAAAAGAGGCGGTCTGATAGAATAAATTGGCGAATCCTCTGGGAGAGTTCACCACTGATGAGCCAAGCCCTCCCAATATATTTTTCATCGCAGCAAAGACATTAGAAGTATGATTTATTTGTGAAAATATTATTCGTATTTTAAAACGTATATTTTTCAATTTATCAAACAATTTGGCGGCTGGATATCTGATTCTGGTAGAGCGCCATCTAGAGAATAAAATTGTAACTGAAATCAATTTCGATGTTTTCGTTATTTCCCCTAAAAATCCCATTGCATCCTGAACACAATGGTGTTTACCGCATTTCTCTAGCGTAAATATTCGCGGAGTTATTAATTTTTAAAATTGTGCAAGACATTTGGGTCAACCTGTATATAGTTTATATGGCTTCAAGTAAAACATTATGTTTTATTTTTTTATTATTATTACAGATGCACGAGGTCTATCAGACTATTGTGCTACATTAGAATTATTTACATATACATCTTTAATTATTTATACGATAAATTAGGAGTGAATTATAAATCTGTGTACAAATTGCTCTAAACTTGCCAAAGTTTTCATAAGATTGAGTATATACAGAAAGATGATTTGGCATTATTTCAAAGTAAGCAAGTACAATTTGGTTAGTCAGCGTGCAAGCTAACAAAAGATGCTCTGGTGTTTCAACATCTCGACATAATTCACATGTTGGATCATTTATAACTCTCAAGTCAAAAAGAAAACTTAAAAAGGGTCCTTTGCCTGTGAAGAACAAAGTAGGGTATTTGTCAGGAGCAATGAAGCTTGGTACATCTCTCGGAAAAAAATTATTGAACGTTGGATTAGTTTGAGAAATATAAAATCTAATTTTGTATTGATATATAATTTATTCAATTCATTTGAAGGGGCTTATTTAGTGTTTGGTCTGTCAGAGAATTCTTCATATTGTATCTAATTAGTGATAATTCAAGGTAGTCGGTCAGCATAGGAGTTTTCGCTAGAATATGAGTAATGTAAGAAGATGAACTTTTGTAAGCATGAATGCATCTAATTAAAATTTGGTACTGTATAGAATTCAACTTTAAACGCTTTGCTGCATTGATAAAAAGGAACCAGATATTTAATGCATAGCTTAACATAGGTCGTATCACCGCTTTGTATAAAATCACTCTGCGCCTTGAATAAATTCCCCAAGAACGTGCACATAATGAAAATAGTGCTTTCTCAAATTTCATAGCCCTGTTAATTACAGGATGTACCAGGTAAATTGGGACTAACTTTGACAGTCCATAAAACAAAAACTACTCGAGATTAAAAACTTGTTTTTTTTTTTCATTACGTAGCCGTATTAATGTAAAATGCAACAGTACATGTGTGCGCAGTGTAGTGATGAACAGTAACCGAGAATTTGAAAATCAAGCTGCCATCATCGTTGCTCTGCGCGCCGGAAGGAGCCCCAAAGAGATAGTGGATTTTCTTAAGTTGCCCAAAACCACTATTTATCGTGTCAAGAAGCAGTTTGATGAGGCCGACAGTAACAAAGAGGGGATAGCTACAAGGAAAAAGCACTCGCGTCGATCGGACAGGGTAAGAGGCGAAGAATTTGTCAAAAATGTCAAGGAGAAGATTGATGGAAACCCTGGGAAGAGCATGAGGGCCATAGCCAAGGAAATGGACGTTGGCTCTATGACAATTGTCAGAACTATCCATGAGGACCTTGGTCTCATGTCTTATGCCCTTCGGAAAGGTCAGTTGCTGACTGAGAATATGAAGAATAACAGAAAAGGAAAGGCTGCTGCCCTCCTCAACAACCTGAAACACGACTCTTTTGGCATGCTAAGGTTCTTCTCTGACGAAAGGAACTTTGACGTGGACCAAAAGGTAAATCCCAGGAATGATCGCTGGATCTGTAAAGACCCCTCAGAGATACCTGTCGTGATGCACACGAAATTTCCTGCCTCCGTAATGGTCCTTGGCGTTATCAGCAGTGAAGGTGATGTCATGCCTCCCCATTTCTTTGAGAAGGGCCTTAGGATGAACGCTGACACCTACATCAATGTTCTGGAGACCGTTGTGAAGCCTTGGATGGACATGGTGGCCGCAGGAAGGAAGTATGTCTTCCAACAGGACTCAGCACCAGCCCATAAGGCAAAAAAGACACAATCGTGGCTGACACTTAACGTCCCTAGTCACTGGGGTCCTGATATTTGGCCCCCTAATTCTCCAGATTGCAATCCCCTCGACTACTATGTATGGGGCGTTGTTGAGAGAGATGTCAACAAAGCTCCTCATACCACCATCCAGTCTGTCAAGAAAGCAGTTCACACGGTGATGACCCAAATGGACAAGGTCATCGTCGCCAAGGCCTGTGCTTCATTCCGCACTCGCCTCGAGACTGTTGTAGCTAATAATGGAAACTACATTGAATAAATAAAAACTATATCCTTTTATCTACTACTGTGTCAAATTTCATTCGGATATTTAAATTTTTACTTGCGAAAAAATTTCAGTTAAAATACCATTGTTGAAATTCCCAGTTTATCTGGTACACCCTGTATATTGTCAACGCGTGGTCAAAAATCTTTTTTTTTTTGTCTGTGGTTGCGAAAAATAACTCCCAAAATCTTTATAGTTTCTGATGGCGGAATATTTATACCGTTAAAGTTTACAGGTAATTTTTGGTAATTGTGTAGGTAGAGTATACCTGTTTTATTCGGACATATTGAGAGTTTTACCCTCTAACACCAATTTATAATATTATTCCGACTTTTTTTCAATTTTGAACTGAAGATCCTAGATGCTAGAGCCCCAAACCACAAATGAAACATCTTCGGCAAAAGCTATGACTTTTGCGAAATTTTCACTAAAAGATGAAATTAAATAATTTAATAATATATTCCAAAAAATTGGAGAAATAATTTCACCTTGAGGGCATCCCTTATTTACCATTTTTGTACATTTTGAGTTTAAGTATCTTAGCTCTACCTCTCAATCTTCGAGATATTAAATAATTATTTTAATTAGTGGCGCTGGAAAGTTTGCTTTGTCCAATTGTTCAATGATTGCAGGATGCCAAGCGTTGTCGAATGCTCCGCTGATATCCACAGCAACAAAGGCCGTAACATCAGTTTCCTTTCTTTGGAGACTTATTTTAGTTATTTCGTGTAGGGCAGAAATTGTAGACTTTGTTTGTGTGAAGCCGTGCTGATCAGGATGCATAACATTATTAGCATTGATATGATTTAAGAGTCCTATGTGAATTAATCCCTCGAAATTTTGCCAAGATTATATGACAGACATATAGGTCGGTAGGCCTTCGGTTCATTATAATTATCTTTATTTTTTTTTAATTATAATAATATTTTCTTCTCTCCAGGCCATTGGATAATAATTTAGTCCAATGCAAATATTGAATAAATTTGTTAGGAATGTTCGAATATTATTAAAATGAATAGTTTCCTCATTGGTAAAAGTATGTTCCTTGTTTCTGATTAATTTATGATAATTTGTTTCAGAAGATTGATGATCGTCCGGAAACAGCGAAGAGAGAAGGTTTATCAATTCTGATTGAAGCCTAGCTCTAGATACATTTAAAATGGGCGAATCAAATGATTTTGGATTAGTCCTTTGTTTTAAAATTTTATGAGTATTTCCAAAGGAAGGTGGATTTTGCACTTCCTCTAAGAATGCAGCCAACTCACTCTTCTTGTTTTTTCAATATTTATCATAAATTTATTTCGTGTTTATTTATATACTTTTTCATCAATTAGCTGTCTATTGATCAGTTTACTTCGGTAATAAAGATTTCGAACATATTTGAAATGACTTTTAAGAAGTTCCACTTCATCCGTCCACCAACTAAATGAATTATCATGTAGGTATTTTGGTTTTATTTTTAAAGATGCATATGCAGCCTCAATGAGTATATCGGTTATGAGGGAAACTACACGATTTATATCGTTTTTATTTTCTATATTACTGGATGCCTCAACTGCCTCGTTAACCCTTGATACCTCAATTGCTTGCTTATGATTTAGCATGTTTGTTCCTTTCTATTGAAAATACCACGTTGGAGTATTTACACGCAAAATGCATTCTGTTCCCAATATAATGTCAAAAGAAATTGCGAGGTGGTCTGATATTTTGGAGAGATTTAATGCTTTCCATTCTTCAAGTACATGAGCATGACGATTTGTTATAGTTAGGTCTATTATGCTTGAACCTCGACAAGTTTTATCCCGATTATTATGAATAAGCATGTTATGAAAATGAATTATGGACTGAAGGCTTTCACCATTCTGATTCAAAACATTATCAAACAATAATTTGCTTCGAGCATTAAAATCTCCAGTCAATATCACCGGATTTGTATTAAAAGTTGTAATCAATTTATCGAAGAATTGAACATGATTAGTTTCCAGTTTATTTGGATGTATGTAAATATTTGAAATGATAATTTGAAATTTAGCAATTTGCACCGAAATGGTAGTTGCAAATGAGTTGGAGAAATCCGGAATTATATTACATTCTAGGACAGGATTTTCTACAATAATTGCAGTATATACCGGAGTGCTCAAATAATTTGCTTATAGTATTTTACAATGCCTATTAAAAATTACATCGTTATTTATTTTATATGGCTCTTGAACTAAAACCAGATCACACTTTTCTCTATTAATGTATTCCATGATTTCGTTATTAACTAGATCACTTTTCCGTATATTTTGTTGTAGAATTATAAGTTTACAACATTCACCTTTATAATAAAGTGCTATAATTTAATTTATTGTGATAATATCATGATCTAGTTCTGTATAACATGTTCTCTGTATTTCGTATTTCATTTGTAATAGGTACAAGGGACAAGATTTATCATTTGATTTATGATTGTTATTATTCCTATATTTAGAATTCGTTGAGCAATTTATACATTCGGGACTGATTGGCAATTGATATGTTGGTCGCTCTCTCCGCAATTATTACATTTCTTAATATTACAAGAATTTTTATTGTGACCGAAACTAAAACAATTTTGACATTGCCGTACAAGCACCTTATCCTTTATGTATGTAACTTGATTTTCAGTATATATTCGTTGAAGTTTCTTCATAATTTGATATGCTGCCGGTGAAACACGTGTACATCGAAGTTTGATTTCATAGCAAAAAAGAAGCCTCATCTTCTTCTCCCTTCCTTCCAACGCTGGGTTCATATTGCACAGAATAGAAGGTAGATCCTTAATATCAGTATATTTAGTGATTGATTTAAGAACTATTGTAGGATCTAGTAGCTTAGGGGCATATATTAATGCCTTTTGGTTTACCTCATCTATTTTTTAAAATTCGTCAATTATTTTATCTAAGTTTTCATTTGAATCTACTTTAAGTATTACACCAGACTTTTATATTTAATTATTCTATTTATATTAATTTTAGATTTTCTGTTTCGCATTATTTTAATACCATTATTTACTTCGTTAAGTAGGTCAGCCGGTGAGATATTCGGCTTTGATTTAAATATCAATGTTTTGTCCGCTTCGTTATGATTTTGCATAACTAATTTCTCAACTTCTCCAGAATTTCTTGCAACTTAATCATATGATCTATTGTAATCTGGATTTAGAGGAGATATTTTCTTGATGGTATCATCTAAATTAACCAATCTATCACAAAAAGAGCCATTAATCACAGCAATATCTCCCATTGTATCCATCAGTACTTTCAGTTGCTTTAGCATATTTTGTATTATTGTAAGATCGTTTTAATTTAAACCTTTATTAGTTTATGAGTATTTAGTCTTCAGTACCTCAACAATTTGCTCCGATATAATCTTATGCTGTGTCTTACATTCCTCGGTACGCTTTACAATTATATCATCCATTTTAAAATTAATATTAATATAATATAAATTAAGTGATAGCAATACCATGTACAGGGAAATGTTATGTATATGCTATGTGAGAAATAAACATCACTAACCGATTCTGAATAATGGAGGAAAGCGGACGGAGATCTCCAAGATCTTGGATCCTAGAACAAAAGCCTAGCTCAATAAAAGCTTCTTTTAAGATTTGATTTTGAAACGTGATATCTCAAATAGAACTAAATGTTTTCCAAATTATAAAATATCGAAGAAATTGATATAATAATCCTATACACTTCGAGCTCTGTTTATAAAACAAGGATTAAGTCTCGAAAAGTTTGAAGAAGGAGAATAAACCTGAAAAATAGAGCATTAGATTAAACATTTTGATATTATTAATTAAATAGATTTTCCTTGAAGTATTATGTTCATTTTAATTCCGAGAGAAATATATTCGATGTTAGATAAAATATAATAAAATAGTTTTATATATAAAACAAAAGGTTCTAACATAATTTCGTCCTCTAGAACACATCTCTGAAATTATACAAATTTAAATATAACGTCATCAACTGTGAAAATATGGAAAGCCAACTGAATTGATCTCCTTGTTCAAACTAAGGCACTTGACAATTCCCAGCGACTTCGAGTCGAAAAGATGCTATTCAATATTCCAAATACTTCAATGCTATAAAACATTTCAATCCCCGTGTTTAAGCGAGAGAAATCTCGTTCTGTTTTCTGAAATTCCATGATAGATTTGTAACCTCCTGTTTTTATAGAATCATACAATTTCAGTCGACCTTAATATAAACATTCTCACAATAAGATATTTTAATAAAATTTTATCATTTAAATTATTGTAACTTTTGGAAGAAATGTTCGCAAAGGATTATAAATTTTGTAAAATTTGTTTCTGTATAAAATCAATCAGCGCGAATTTGCACGTTGTGTTATAAGGGGCTGGCGTGGAAGTGAAAATTTCGTGATCATCGTGTTATTTTTCTAGGAGCCAAATTTGCTGTTGTCCATCAGTTATAATTGCCAAGTTCTATTTTATAATTCATGGTCCTTTCTATCTTATTTTCTGATTTCCCTTTCTGAGCGAGATCATCTACTATGACCATGGGTATATTTGCAAATAAAGTCAATTAACTTTGATTTGATTCTATATTGATTGCTCTTTATTTTAAGAATATGATTTATCGTTTTTATTTTCTTCTATCAAGTTTTGATTATAATTTATCATTTTAAATTCAATAGGCTTCTTGTGATAGCTTCAAGTCAGGAAGCAATAGTTTAATGGATCTTTTATTCATGACCCCAACTCACAAAAAATGGGATTTACAAATAAAGCGATCTCATATTTATAGTTTATAAAGGCTTTAATTATTATTGCAAAAGAAGTTACCTAAACAAGTTTCCATATATGAGAAATTCTTGAGTTCCGTTGGATTGAATGTTCTGAGTCTCCTGGAGGAAAACAGGCAAGGCGACTTCAAAATATTGAAATATTTTATGAATAATCTTATTTGAATATATTTTCATGGTTAACGTGAGAATTTTATTTTTATTTGAAAGAGTTTAAAACAAACCATTGCATTATATATTTACATGAGGGACGCCATTTTCAATTAACTTCACTAATAATTCTGAAAAATAAGAAAATTGTTTCATAAAGTGTGTTACGGAATTTTTCTTTTAGCGTAAATCTAGAAACTTATAGCTACTGTAGAGCCACTTGCCTCCAGTGTAGGGCCTCCAATCCCGGGATCCCGGAGCCAAATAATGATCCCGAAATCCCGGGATTCTGCTCGAAAAATCCCGGGATTATTGGTTTGTGCATGAAAAACAGCGCAAAAATATATTTTTCTTATCTAACATTTTGGTAATCAAACAGATGATGAGATAGCACACATTTGACGTTTTGTTTATACAGCTGCATTTCGGGTCTTTTTTTTTTCTGAGAGATTTGAAATTATTTTCATGCACTAATAACGAAGGGTTATTCTGCAAGATCTTTCCAAAATGGCAGCCTCTAGAATGAGAGTATGCAGCAGTATACATAGAGGGGGCCCCAGCTTCTTGATTGTGATGGCGATGTTTATTCCTTTTATATCAGAAGGAATCTTGTGCTATTACCTACGAGACGGATCTGGCCAAAATGCACAGTGTATAGCGTGCAAAAGGATTTTGAAATGCGTCGGTGGGTCTACAAAAGGGCTGCATGTACACCAGAAGGCGATCCACGGAATCGAAACTTCGAAGAGAAAAGTTAAAGACGAAGTTGATACATAGACCCCTGCAAAAAAGACCCCCAAGATATCAATTCTCAATCATTTTTCGTCTGTTTCCATCGATCGATCGACTGATGCTGTGCTAGCTAGAATGATAGCTCTCGACGGATTGCCATTCTCCGATTTTGTCACATCTAAGGATCTACGCAAGTGCCTCAATGCTCTTGGACATGAAATTCCTCTCTCCGCAGAGACCATTAAGATTAAAGTGTGTCGTTATGCGGACACATTCAACATCACACAAAAAACATCTTTAGTCCTCCAATATCTGCACAATCTGCAAGCACAGTTAGAAAAAAAGAAGATGGTCAAAGACTTTAGCGTGAAATTGCTTTTGCGTCTTAAACCGTTACAGGAACAAATGGCCGAAGTAAGAATTCAGACTGATAATTCGCAACTTCCTCGGAGTTTACCAGAACGCCATGAGCCATCACAATCGAATGACCATCTTAAAATTGAGCGCCGATTGTAAGAAGCTATTGAGGCTGCCTCTTCAACTTCAATTGCAATACCTTCACCAGACTCCGCATCCTACTCAACTATGATTAACCACGAACTTAATATTGCTGCTCAGTCAGGCAAACGAGGAGCCCATTTAGAGAGTGTGTATCAATGCTTGCTGACAATTCCTCCAACGTCTGTGGAATCGGAGAGTCTTCTTTTCCTCTGGATACCTATCCAATAAAATACGTTCTAGTTTGCATGATGACACTCTTGACAAATTATCTTTCCTACGATAAAATATTTCTCGAAATTGAATTTTTATCCTCAAAATAAAGTAATTCATGGTTTTTAAAACGGTGCTGTCTTCTTTCTAAACATTAATACATAGTTGGGCAAAATGCAATAATGATTACATTTTCTATAATCACAATTGCAAATAATCATGATTACAATTGCTATAATTACAATTACAAGTAATTTTAATCACAATTGCTATCATTATATATAGAATTACGAGTAATTATGTTTAAATTCTAATGCAATTAATTTTTTTTGCAAAGTAATGCATTGCAAAGTAATCGTAATTACAAGGTAATGTATTACTTTGAATGGGTTACTGCTCAACATTGCATTAAGAGATGTGGTCTAAGAATTCCAAGAACAGTAATTTTTCCCAGATGTGTGTACAGTAATTGACAGATAATTTCAAACTGTAACCCAAAAGCGATGATTTAGTTCATAAGCAGGCGCAAAATATATGGCTTTCATGTTGTTTTCATCGGAGTAAATGCCACGTCATTGGCACTATATAAAAGAAAAAGTTGAAAATATAACGAACGAAACGATATACTTCTTGGCGTAGAAAAACGAAAATGTTTTTCAATCCCGAGATATCCCGGGATTGAGAAAAAAGCAATCCCGAATCCCGGGATTGAAAATATGTACCGGGATTGGACGCCCTACTCCAGTGTGAGACAACTTGGAATTAAGAGAGAGACCTTTGGCCTCTTCAAGTAATACGTAAGGAAAACAAACTTATAGGAAAAATAATAATCATTTATTTCTCTCCATAATTACTTTTGAGATATCTACACCTTGGCCAACGATAATTCATCATTCCTGTCCTATATAGGTCGCTTTATCGAGTGTCAAAATAGTTTTTCGCAGCAGAGATAACGCCAAAAACGATTACCCCAAGCCATTTTTCAAGTTGACTAAAGATGGTAGTTTCTAGGTGATAGGTCTGGTGAGTAGGTTGGATGTGTTGCAACAATTTGTGGAGTGTAATCATTGCGAACTTGAATACATTGTCTTGCTGGAGGAGTAGCTTCTTATTGGCCAACTGTAGCCTGTTAATCCGTATTTCTTCCCTAAACATTTGCAGTAACTATGCATAATAGCCCATTTGGATTGTTATTCTATTGAAAAATATAATAATTTGGGTGAATATATTTTCCTTTTCCTCCCGCTTAAACTACTTATCGTTAAGTAATTTCGCGCGAATGGATATTTTTATAGGTGAAGATATAGTTTAGCATTAAAAAATTAAAATATTTCTGTAGTTCTCTGCTCTTAACACTGAGGGATAATACTGGTAGGCTAATACATGAATTTTATCGGTTTCTATTTTGTATATAATGTTTTGGAAATAAAAATGATCTAACTAATTAAGGACTCCCTAACAAAACGTGGCTGAACTGTTCCTGGATACTTCCGGGATGAAACCAGGTCACTCAGCAAGTTTGGAATAAAATGTATCACGCATCCATGGCAAGAATTGGCAGCCCAAAGGCTACTCAGGTCGCCATCTTACAACTTGTTTATAAAGTATTTGATACTCCTGTATCACCCAGGACCATTATACACCGAATGACCGCGGTGGCCTGGACTCGTGGCGACGTTAAGAAGAACGGTCCAAAAAGTACCAACGACCCTATTTACATATTAACTACTTGCGGAGATTTCAATAAGTATTAAAATACAATATTTAACTATTAAACTGGTCAACAAAGTAGAAGATTGGTCTGTTGCTTGCAATGTAACATCTATTCTAGGAATATTTTTGTTGGTGTGCTAATTCCAAAACAGCATACTTTTTATTTCTTCCAAATACTGCTTTCAATGGGTACAGTGTTGACAACTTATTTAATGAAAACTTTTTACCTCCTTCACTCATGTTTCTATATCAGTGTGGAACTGAGTTTAACTCTGTTGAAGATGAACCACAACGGTGAAAAAGTAAACAATATGGCGCCAACAACGACAGTCTAGCCTTGTATTGATTTTGAGGCGAAACTAAATTTGTTTTTATTGAATTCACCACGATCAGTTTCTACACATTAAAAATGGCCAGCTTCTAAGGCTTTATTATCGAAACTTGTATTGCTCTATTCGTTTCCTGCTGTATTTTATATATCTTGGTTATGTTCGTTTGATATTTCGTTGAGATTGTATCGAGATACGTGATTTGTACTGTTCTATAGATCTGCCTTAATTGTAATAGGAGCTGGTCTAGAGAGAACTGGGGTTTCGATGAATGCAAATATTTGTATCTGAACGTTATGAATATAGAATGATTGTTGTACCATGTTTTCTCCCCGAATATCTGATGTTTTTATAATATTTCCTCTGATATATAAGAAGTAAGACTATTATAAGAGATCACATTTTATTTTTAAATCATTTTGAAATTAACAAAAATTCACAATGGGTTTTAAAATCCCATTTGATTTTTTATTCATTACATAAACAAATTTGAACACAAAAGTTTCAATATGAAATATTACTTTTATTTGAAAGAAATAATCATACTATCTATAAATGCTCTAAAGGGTTTTGTCCTAGCCCCTCTACAAACTGAAGATCTCGTTGGTAGATTGTGAAGATTTCATTTGTGGGTCTCATCAAGTAAATTCCGCCCTGGATTGACGAGGGCCATTAGCCCAAAACCAGGATCTCCATTTGGACGCTTCTCAGTTTTCCAAAACTAGTGTTGTAACTTTGTCACCGACCTGAGTCCGTATGTAAGAAATGGAAGCGCTGAAGCAAGAATGTTTCTTTTTAATTATAAATCAAACTTCTATCGTCCTTACTGCAATGAAAAAATATTGTGAGGACTTGGCTATCAGTGGTGAACCTTCCCACCGGTTTCGCCAATTTAATATTCCAACCGCTTCTTAGAGCTCTAAATATATATATACGTTGTATGTCTAGCACTTTCTAATTATTCGTAGAATAGTGTTTAGCCTGAAACATTTGAGTGCGTAGTAGGTTTCCTCAAATGAGGAACAAAGGGCGCATGAAAAAAGGGGGTTAGTATCCGGTGTTCTTGCACCATTACTTGCTTCTAGAGTACTAATTTTAGGCTAGTGTTGTGGCTTTGACCTGAGTCAGCTGTAGTACTGACACTGGTGTTTTGGCTTCGACCTGAGTCTGGTAGAGTACTGTAACTGATGCCGTGATTTTGACCTGGGCTGTTTGTACGCAGAAAGATGATTTGAGGCGCAATCGTGTATGATACCAGGTCACCATTATTTTTTATTGAGGTCACTATGGCGGCACAATCATACGTTGATGTGCTGCGACCAGTGACACTCCCCTACCTTCAGGGGGGCACCCAATGCCCTTTATCAGCAGGATAACGCCCGACCGCACACTGTTCACATTAGCCAACAAGCTCTTTAAGATGTACATATGCTCCCCTAGCCACCGTGCTCTCCTGACCTCTCACCAATCGAGCACGTTTGGGACATTATTGGAGGCCGTTTGCATGCCTTGATTCAGCCGCGTTCAGGACGCCATTCATAGTCTTATCGACCCTCTACCTAGGCATCCGCGATGGTCTTACTTGCTACTGAGCCGACGCAGTTCTCTTCTGTATATTATTGAATAAAGACCACTTATTGTTCGTTCCTGCCTCTCTCTGTTTGCCAAGTTTTATCACTATCTGGCTTCTCTTTCTTGGTGTTTTATTTTCAATGTCATGCAGTGTATATTTGTTTGAATATCGTTGGAACAATATTTTTCCTAACTTTTACACAACCATGAATTTGCTACATGAACACTGTAATTAAATATTATATAATTCACAAATTGAAAAATTATATATTTCAAAAATCAACTAGAGCATGGCAGCGACACCTCTTAGAAATCTCTGACTAGTCGAAAGTTTGTGGCTCGAATGTCAAAAATAATTCAACAAATTTCGAACATTTTTTAAATTCAAACTTGAAAATGGTGGCAAGCATCGAAGTGGCAAGACTCTTAGAACTGAGAATAGAGACTTGTATCAACATGGCAGGGGCTCTTGGAATTGAGAATCGGGACTTGTATCCTCATGGCAGGGGCTCTTGGAACTGAGAATTGGGACTTGTATCGTCATGGCAGGGGCTCTTAGAACTGAGTATTGGGAATTGTATCATCATGGCAGGGATCTTGGAACTGGGAATCAGGAATTTTATCATCATGGCAGGATTCTTGGAACTGAGAATCGGGACTTGTATCGTCATGGCAGGGGCTCTTGGAACTGATAATTGGGACTTGTATCGTCATGGCAGGGGCTCTTAGAACTGAGTATTGGGACTTGTATCATCATAGCAGGGATCTTGTAAATGAGAATCAGGACTTTCATCATCATGGCAGGGGCTCTTGGAACTGAGAATAGGGACTTTTATCGTCATGGTAGGGGCTCTAGGAACTGAGACTCGAGACTTATATCATCATGGCAGGGGCTCTTAGAACTGAGATTCGGGTCTTTTATCATCATGGCAGAGTCTCTTGGAAATGAGAAATCAGACTATTATCATCATGGCAGGGGCTCTTGGAACTTAGAATCTGGACTTTTATCATCATGGCAGGGGCTCTTGGAACTGAGATTCGGGTCCTTTATCATCATGGCAGGGGCCTTTGGAACTGAGATTCAGGACTTTTATCATCAAGGCAGGACTCCCCGGAATTGGGAATAGAGTTTTGTATCATCATGGCAGGTCACTTGGAATTATAAATAGGGACTTGAATCGTCATGACTGGGCTCTTTAAATTGAGAATAAGGAATTAGATAGTCCAGGCAGGCCTTTTGAGGAGTTGGGAATTAGAATTACATTCTCAAGAGGCTGGTTCTAATACTTGAACATTTTATTTTCAGCATTCGAGCATGGTTCCTAGATTCCAGGAGAGGATCACGGGCCAGACTGTAGGTTTGCTTCTCCCTAGGCACACCTCAAAGGCCAGCACATCGCCATTCATACAAGAGATAATTAGATGTAGAATTGAAATGATTATGGAAACTTTAGTAAAACTCCCGTCTTTACATGGTAAATAATGATAGCAAACTAGGGAACTGTACGGACAAGGTCTCAAATAACCCAACTACAAAGTTTTAACAAACCTTGAATTCCCGCACGAACTAGCCGAAAGATCGGGCTAGAACGAACACCCAGTCTAGTACACACAAGGTCCAAGCACGCTTGGACGCCCCAGCTGAACGGACAACGCTAGAACGAACGCGCGAACTAGGCTAGAACAAACATCCGAGAGCAATGAACGCACTAGAACGCACAGTACGCACTAGACCGCACGACGCCTCCTGGACGAGCGATACGACCTAATACGCATGTACGCGATAGATATGAACAACACCCAAAAACGCCTGAACCAACACTAGGACCGGGCGAAAGAACTAACGGGAACGCACAGACAAGAACGCCAAACGTCAAGGACGATAGAATGTACTAGGACTGATTGAACGAACTAGGTGACCAGACGGACCAGAACGAACGAGTCCCTGGAAAATTCGACCAAAATAGTTTGACAAACCTTGAATTCTCGCACGAACTAGCCGAAAAGTCAGGCTAAAGCGAACAACCAGTCTAGTACATGGAAAGCCAAGCACGCCTGGACGCCCCAGCTGAACGGACAACGCTAGAACGAACGCGCGAACTAGGCTAGAACAAACATCCAAGAGCATTGCACGCACTAGAACGCACAGTACGCACTAGACCGCACGACGCCTCCTGGACGAGCGATACGACCTAATACGCATGTACGCGATAGACACGAACAACACCCAAGAATGCCTGAACCAACACTAGGACAGGGCGAACGAACTAACGGGAACGCACAGACAAGAACGCCAAACGTCAAGGACGATCAAATGGACTAGAACTGATTGAACGAACTAGGTGACCAGACGGACCAGAACGAACAAGGCCCTGGAAAACTCGACAAAACTAGTTTTACAAACCTTGAATTCTCGCACGAACTAGTCGAGCAATCATACTAGAACGAACACCCAGTCTAGTTCATGGAAGGCCAAGCACGCCTGGACGCCACAGCTGAATGGACAACGCTAGAACGAACGCGCGAACTAGGCTAGAACAAACATCCAAGAGCATTGCACGCACTAGAACGCACAGTACGCACTAGACCGCACGACGCCTCCTGGACGAGCGATACGACCTAATACGCATGTACGCGATAGATACGAACAACACCCTAGAACGCCTGAACCAACACTAGGACAGGGCGAACGAACTAACGGGAACGCACAGACAAAAACGCCAAACGTCAAGGACGGTCAAATGAACTAGAACTGATTGAACGAACTAGTAGGCTGTAAGGACCAGAGCGATCGAGTTTCTTGAATATTCAACCAAACTGTTTTAACAAACCTTGAATTCTCACACGAACTAGCCGAACAGTCAGGCTAGAACGAAAAACCAGTCTAGTACACGGAAGGCCAAGCACACCTGTACGCCCCAGCTGAACGGACAACGCTAGAACGAACGCGCGAACTAGGCTGGAACAAACATCCAAGAGCATTGCTCGCACTAGAACGTACAATACGCACTAGACCGCACGACGCCTCCTGGACGAGCGATACGACCTAATACGCATGTACGCGATAGATACGAACAACACCCAAGAATGCCTGAACCAACACTAGGACAGGGCAAACGAACTAACGGGAAAGCACAGACAAGAACGCCAAACGTCAAGGACAATCAAATGGACTAGGAGTGATTGAACGAAATAGGCGACAGGACGGACAAGAATGAACGAGTCCCCAGAAAAGCTGATCACACTAGTTGATTATATGAACTAGTGTGAAAAAAGAACATACCAGAAATCCCTCGCGAAATAGGTGGTAGATGGACTAACAATGAATAAATTGAATGCCTCAGAACACATCCAATCTAGCTCAACAAATGAAATAAACAGCCAAAAGATCTTGATAAGAATGAATGAACTAGTTATGCAACCAGAGACTGAAAATTTGACTGACAATATCCAATCTAAAATCTACCAAAAAGAAAAACTAAACGCTGAAAACCTGATACTGAAAAATTAGGCTGACATGATCCAAACTAAAACCTTTCAAAAAGACAGAAAATGAACAATGCAGCTAGAAATTTAAAACTATTTTGAAGAGAGAAACTGAACTATGATACCCGACACACACAGATTCCAATTCAACTTTAACCACAATATAAACATATATAAATGATGAATTAATCTCGAGCATACAAAAGATTTTGCTAGCTACCCGAGTTTTCCGTTAAAACGACGATAGAGGCCAGATTATTAGGTGGCTCCAAGTAGTTTCATATCTTAGGAGAATTTCTAGCGATGTGTAGATGAGGTTGGGAGTTCCTAATACATTGAACGTCTGAAATCATTCGTGTTGGAAAGTTCGGTAGATGAAGTGGTAGTCCACGGTTTGATCTTCATTTTGGCATTGAAAGCAAATCTATCACGTTTCAAAGTTTTTGCGTAGTATTTTTAAATGTATCCGTGAACGGTCAGGATGGTTGTTGAAGTGCATGTTTTATTCTTGGAAGTATTAAGATAAAAAGAATCGATTTCTATCCTTGGCGAGCTTATTTTTCTTATTGCGCGCGACATTTTTGGAAGGGTCGTGAGAGACAATGATAAGTTAGAACTTGACTGCTATAGGACCGCCAGATCGTTTCCCAAAATACTGTTGTGACCTTTGACCAAGAAGAGTTGCACATTTGGTGTGTACGATGTAGGATACAGATGATTTCTACGAGGTTCCAAGAAATGCACATGCCAGGAAGAAATGCTTGTGACAGTTTGAGGCAATTTGGAAAATTCCATATAAGTAAATCTGTAAAGTTTTTGTTACGCGTAAAGTATGGCGAAGACGTATGCTTGGGAGTAATGGTGGATTTGAGGTGTATAGGTCTTAAGGAAAAGTGTAGAGAGATAACTTCAGCTCCTTCTGTGGACTGGAATCCACCGATATATTTGATGGTAACATTTTTATTTTGTAAAATTTTATAAACTCCGGGAAAGAGGATAGGGAATTAAGGAAGCGCTTGGAGATGATCCATATGGGCCAGTGGTCGGCAACGTGTCGCTCGCGATCCACATGCGGCTTATTTATGCGAGTATTTATAGTTGACAAGAAAAAATCATGGCTCTTTAAAGACTTTGAAATTTTATAAATTTATATTTTTGACTCTTCCTACTCAAAAGGTTGACGACCTGTAAATATGGGCCAATGTTCAAAGTTTTCAAATACTGATGTTTATCTTTAAAGAGATGTCGAGTTGATTTCAACTTGTATAGAAACAACTTTGCAGCTATGTAGACGGACCACATCTGATGTCTGTTCTGGCAAACTTTAGTTAGTGTAGATTATGAGGTTCGCGAGCACCATTGGGCGCGTCTGTCCTTACATCCATTTGGTAGAACATCCATTTGATAGTTGTTTTTATCAGAACCAACTGATGTTTGACTTTTACGTCGTAAATAAGCCTTTGAAGGATCCACTGACATTTAAGCGCTTTTAAATAAGAGACACTTAGGCCACAAAAGATGTTTTATAAACTATGAATGTCGGCCAGGCAACCTCTATATTAAACATTTTTAACACTGTTGTCGAGAATTTTGTTGGATTTCTTCTTGGTATCGAGAATTATGCCTGGAATTCGAATGGTTTTATTGATGGTGGTGATGTTTTTCTCTTCTCCCAACTAATAAACACGTTTGTGTTTTCTGGATTTACACATCCTTCTCCCTGCCTGCTACACAGTTAAGAAAATATGTCAAGGGAGTTTATTTGAACAATGGGAAGTGTACGTGGTACTTGTATGATAATAGTAAAATTATCTCCACAGCAGATCCAATTTTTCACTATGTGATTTGCCAGATCGGAGTTAAAAATAACCTATATATAAAGCTGCTCCTTGTGTAATAAGCATTGTAGAGTTTTCTGTCGTTAAAATAATGGGCTGGATCAGCTCTTCAGGTCAGTTGACGCCTTTAAAGGATCGAATAATGGATTGTCTTTGGATTGCGTCAAATGATTGACTGATATCAAAATCAATGACGGGGGTGTTATCGTTATTATTCAAGTTTAGTCAATTGATTTTGGTGGTTTTTAGAGGCATTTTAGCTGAGTAGCGTGGAACATATCCAAATTTAAATGGTGAGCAACATCGTATTGGTCTGCTAACCGTTGTAATCGATCCAGAATGCCGCGCTCCCACAAATACTTTGACTAGATGGTTGAGCTGGGTAATAGGGAGGAAACTGTCTAAAGGGCGAGATGCTTTACTGTTTGGTTGGGTATGAGGACCAAAAGGCTAATTTTCATTGATTGGTTGAGATAGCTGAGAGTCTTTGGCGAAATGATTTGTCATTAGCGGATGCAAGTTGCCTCTTTAGGAAAAAGCTGAGTGGTCAGGGCTAGGGGATTTTCTGAGTCCACAACATTGCTCGGAGCACTTGAGCGCCAGTGAAATCTGGTTCTGAGGAGAGAGTAGAATATGTTGTGGATTGAAGCGGCAGAATCGATGCTCCAGGTGGGCAAAAATGCTGCAGAATTTGGTAGCAGGTTTTTCAGTTGTGCAGGGGTTCCTCCATTGTACTTGACTAATGGCAGTCTTCTCTGGGTGGGTCGTTCTTCGGACATAGTTATTTGTATTAAATTACAAACTACCGAATGAATATCTTTATTTAGAGTTTATAAAATAAACTTGCACAATGGGTATCATTTATTTCTCATTTAAAAGACTAGCTTTAAAACACTTCAAAGGCCTATTTCCCTGGAATAAGACCAACAAGCTTGTGGCAACAATATATTTATAATCATATATCATAGATTTCCTTAAAACGCGTTATCGGTGCATGTTTTTGTTTTAACATCTCAATTTAACTTTCAGCTTGTTAGGACATGCATTGCGGAGAATTCGAAATGTTTCTTGTATGATGTGAGGTGCTCTGGGATAGGAGTTGTAGGGCCTAAAATTCACTTCGTGATTTAGGTAGGGCTTGAATGGTCTGGTGAACTTCTTTTCTTGTAGATGCACTGCAGGTAATTGGAAGGGTCGTAGTAAGAACCCCATGCTTCACTTGGTTGATTACTGGGAGGAGGGGGGAGTTATTTCAGCATTGAGATTGCATGTGGCAGTGAATGTCGTGAAGACACTCTCCAACAAGTTGATACAGCCCAGGGTATATCTTGATAACGCTAATAATTCTCGAATGATGGTTAGAGAATCTGTGATGGTAATTTCCGGCATAATGTTCTAGGGGCTGCGGTAGCTATAAACGAGGGTTACATCGATGAAGAATGACTTACATCCACTGGTATAATACACGAGAGCTCCCAGAAATTGTAGGTTGGTGGGCGTGGAAGAATCCTCCAGACCGCGGAATGTCTCGAAGCTGCAGGTTGACCGCTGGCCTCCATTCCAAGTATACATGGTAGCGCATATCTGGTGAAGATGTATTCAAGGCTGGAGATAAATACATAATCTGCGATTCCACGGTTCTAAATAAGTTAAAGAGACTAGGAGGGATTGAATGCCAAGCCAAACAATGACAGCAGTAATATTTGTGTCAGAGGAATTAAGCTGTATAGATTATCCTGGTAACCCTGTATAACTGATCCTGAGCGGACGTAGTTTCCAACTGAGGCAAGGATTAAGTAGGAACTGGAGGATTGCTGTAACAGATATATTTTGACACCCATCCTTCACCTAGAAGGCTTGAGCTTATATTTGTTTTGCCCACGTAAGGCGCTGCGTTCTAATCATCAAAAATTAAATATTCAAATATTCAATACCTGATTTTTTGTTGTTGTTTCTTGACTGCAAAACAAATGAATGTGAATCAACTCAAGGAATTCATGCTCGATTTACAAAATCTACAACAGCTATTCTTTCAAGAAATATTATTCACGCAGCAAAAGCATTCGCCATCACAAAGGGCCTAGAATCTTTCAAATTTTATCACTAGATTTGAAAAATATCCTCGAACTGAGAAATATAAATTTACATTAAAAAAGTATGTGGCCAAAATATTTTCTAAATTCAATAGGTGCATCCATTCACAATATGTTATCAGAACTGGTTACATCTAAAACCCCCTCTCTCAACTAACCTATGAGGAAATCATAAACGCTTTTGAAGTTCATTTGTGTTCAAAAAAAAGTAGTAATTTCACAATATCAATTCTTTTAAACTTATCAATCTGAAAATCTAAATATTTCTGACTTAATTGCTGCACTCAGACGTAATATAATGTATTGTGAACTTGTTTCACCATGTGAGATTGAAAAGTACCGATTGCAGATATAATTTGAGGGCTCAATTTGTACAACTCAATTCGTGAACAAATATCATAATCAAATTTGGTCACTTTCAATGAAATTACAAAAAGAGCACTTGAAGCATCAAAAATCGATAGTAAAGTACTTTACAAAGCCTTTGAATATACAAGCATTTGTATGTAATTCAATGGTGATATCAATAAAATATCAAGGGATCGCTCAAAGTTTGATCTCAAAATCTTGACAACGACTTCTCAAAGTAAACAGAATTTAGTAAAAGGTCAAAAATAAAGCTCAAAAATTGATTTTGAAAACCTAATTTAAATGGCCTCTCACTCCCCTGTGGCCGAGATAATAACATTTAAAAATATTGCAGATCTAAACACGAAACACTCAAATATAACGCATGCAAGAAAACGGGTCATATCAAAAGAATATGTATTAAAACAAATCTAAGAGAAAAACCCCATCCATCAAGAAACTCATCGAATAATATTTCACATGAAGATTACCATTCTTGTGGCATAAATAGAATTTTTGACATATATAAAAACTGGCAAGACAGATCAAAATACCTCGTCAAATATTACGTCTATGTGAGCATCAAAGGTAAAAAGGGAAATTCGAAGTGAACTCTGGTGCCGGATATATCTTTATGCCCCAGTATAAGTTATCTAGACTCAACATTAAAGCACAAATTCAATGTTCAAACACCGCCTTCAGATCATATACTGGTAATTTTTTAGTAACAGATGTAGAAGTGAAGGTTTTGTGGAATACCAGGGAAGGACATTGTATGAAGAACTCAATACTAATATGAAATATCAAACAGCAGGTACTGGTGACGAAGAAAGGAGTTATTCATGAAAACCAATTATCCACCAATTATACCACTTACACCAGTCATCTTTGAGGATGGAATTTACAGGCATTGATAAAGGATTGCAGTGCTTTATCATCAGTGTCACGTTTTATCCCTTACAACAATAACCTTTGCAAATAAAAAGTCACAAGGTGCTAGGTCTGGTGAATATTGTAGATCAGTTACTGATTGGACGCCAGAATTGGCTGAAAAGTTTGATGTTTGGGCTGAGGTGTGCGATCTTGCATTGTCATAGTGAAGAACGACTCCGCTAAGTTGAGCTCTTGGTCTGCTTTGATTGATTTTTAAAATATTTATGGAAGGAATTTTGACCTATATCAGTTACTATTAACTGTATTTCGATTTTCTAACTTCACAATATCAATGAAACCACTTTTTCTGAAATAAAAACAAGCTAGCATTCGTTTTCCAACACTTCGAGCTCTACGAACTTTCTTAGGAGGAGGTGATTTTGAAGAGCACCAAAGATTAGATTGCCGTTTTGTTTCTGGATCGAAGTTGTAACTCCAAGTTTGTTATTCTTTGATCATCTCTAAGTAAAAATCTAACCAGCTCAATTTTGCTTGGGTCACTGCTGTTGGTGTTCGACGTGAACGAGGTTCATCTTCAATGTTGGTTTTTCCAAATTTAAATCGATTAAACCAATTAAAAACTGTTCTAATAGAAGGAGATTATCTCCTAAAGCTTTTCCCAAATTTTCATGAGGTTCTTTAGAATTTAAATAACTTTTATAATTATAAATGATCATGGCGCGTAAACCTCCGCTCAACTCCCTTGTGTCTGATGCAATGTTTGATATTACCGCTGCCGCTGTAAACAAAGCCGGCCCTCTATGAGTAATTGTTGTTGCTATTTTATGAAAATTTTATGCTAGGTACAAATACATGTAGATTTATTGTGGTATAAATATATTTTTAATAATTCAATCATTTTTTTGATTACAAAATCCTTTGGAGTGACCCTTGTATATACCCCTATTAGCTATGATAAAATACATATTATAGATTGCTGGTGATATTTTTTAAAATATAAAGATAGGTTATAAAATTTATTATTGGGATGAAAATATCATGCTTCTGAGGATAAGTTCCTTTTGAAAATTATATTTATATATATAGGGTAAAAAATGTTGTGTTTGGATTCTGCATGATATCAAGTAAAACATTAATTGCTAACAATGGCATGTACAGGGAAATGTTGTGTTTGGATTCTTCATGGCTTCAAGTAAAACTTTATGTGCTAACAATGTCATGTACAGGGAAATGTGTTTGTATTTACATGGCTTCAAGTAAAACATTATGTGCTAACAATGTCATGTACAGGGAAATGTGTTTGATTTCTGCATGGCTTCAAGTAAAACTTTATGTGAAAACAATGTCATGTACAGGGAAATGTGTTTGAATTCTGCATGGCTTCAAGTTAAACATTATGTGCTAACAATGTCATGTACAGGGAAATGTGTTTGAATTCTGCATGGCTTCAAGAGAAATAATGTGTGCTAACAATGTCATGTACAGGGAAATGTGTTTGAATTATGCATGGCTTCAAGAGAAGTAATATGTGCTAACAATGTCATGTACAGGGAAATGTTGTTTTTGGATTCTGCCTGGCTTCAAATAAAACATTATGTGCTAAAAATTCCATGTACGGGGAAATGTTGTGTGTATATGCTATGTGAGAAATAAACATCGCTAACCAAATCTGGATAGTGAAGGAAAGATGACGGAATCTCTCCAGAATCCTGGATCCTAAAAAAAGTATACTTCAAGACAAGTTTTTTTAAAAGTTTTAAATGTTAAAAATATCATAGACACATATCTATATTACACAAGGGGGTATATACGAGTATAGGGGGTATATCGTATATATAAAGAATAAAATGTCAAAGAAATTTGAAATTGTTATAAAAAAGAATCTAGAACTTGAAATCTGTTTAAAAGCAAATATGAAATTGAGTCTCGAAAATTTTAAAAAGAGAGAATAACATTGAAACAATTAGGTCAAATATCTTTATATCATCAATTTAAATGATGTTCCTAGAATTGTTGAAATGAAAGAAAATGCTATATTCAAACCATGGATATATATTCTAATTAACGCTTTTTTTCATTTCATAAAGAATCCTTTTTAAAGAAAATTATTCTGAAGGAGAATTTCTTCAAATATTAACCGCCTTAGATATATATACCATAATTAATATACAAATAAATATTATAAAATTTTCAAATATCGTTGTGAAAAATTTACAATAAATTATTATATTTTTGAAACACACTCAGTTTGGAGCGGGACGTTTCACAAGAGTAACATTAACGCGCCAATTTATAATTTTAACGAATAGTATTTTAATAAAAACAGTTTTAAAATGTATACGCACTCGGGTAAAACCCGGGCGTTGATCGAGTCATTCGGCTAGTATACCATAAAGGAATAAAGAATTCAAGAACATCACGGAAATACGTTTTTTCAATTTAATTATAACGTTCAAAATATCAATATGGTTCATTTTTCTAAATAATAATCCTTCAGAAATATAGTAAAAAATAAAGAACGATAGTCTTTTTGTAAAAATAATCATTCTTATTTAAAAAAAGAGAGAAAAACCATCGAAAAAAGATTAAAATATTTTCATTACCTCAAATTTCAATCTCTGAAATAATTAAAATTCAAATGAAAGAAATTTCAACGTCGTCAACAATAAAAAGAATGCCCAAAGTGCCTTTTTTATTAACAAAAGATTTTGATGATGGTTAGGATAAAGAGAGATCTGTGAATGCCATTCCCGGCAAACATATTCTAGTGACTGTGGAATTTAGAGAGGTTGAAACTAAAGTCACAATGATTGAGGATGACTTACATCCAATGCTCCATGTCTACTGTACGGGGACACTCAGGAATTGTAATGTTGGTGAGCTTGGAGGAAGTATTCAGACTGGCGCAGCGGAATGCTCCGAGATTCCAGGTTTGGCGTACATTGCAAGAATACATGGTAGCTCACATCTGGTGATGGTGGGTGGAGAGACAGTCACAATCTGCGATCCCACGGTTCAATTAGCAGGAAGGTCTAGTAAGGCATGAATACCAAAACATAAAATAGTGATATTTTTATCATGGCAATTACCCTGTATAGGATAATCCTGTAAACACTGTATAGCAAATTCTGATGAGACGTAGTTCCCAACTAAAGCAAAGATTAAGTAGGAACTGGAGAAAAATATCAAATTTTGAGATTAATTTTCTTTTCGCGCAGTGTGCCTGCTTATTGGTAAGTTCCATAACTGCATATGAGGACTTTCTGAGATTTTCCTGCAGAACTCTCAGGAAGTCTTTTTTTTTCTATTGCTATCTACAAACTCTATAAAAGTTTTTCGGAAATTATATTACTACTTTTTTATAATTGTTCTTTTTATGTCTCTTCAAATTAATAATGAATTCAATAAATTCTTTCTTCAAAACCTTGTCAATGATTTACTAAACAGATAAACATTTTTTAATAATTCTAGTAAATATTTGAAATTATATTTGCTTAATTATTTTTGCAAAAATATTCGTGAAAATTATTTTCAGAAAGTGTTTCTTATGATATATATTGTTTCTACAGACCGTACCATAATATGATGAAAACTATAATATATATAAATGAAAGAACTTTCAGCTCCTCAGTGCTGAACCCCTTCAGCGGTTTCGCCAAATTAATATCAAGACTGGGAGGTCGGTGGATGAATGGTCTAAACCGTTGGTTTTCGTCTGCTCCGGCCCGCGATCGCATATTGGGCACTTTTTCCAATAAAATAATGTTTTAATTACTCCCGACAAAAGTCTAACTCTACCAACGCGTGCAAGTAACCGAACGAGCTTCTAACTTACTTGTAAGAGCAAAAGTTGAACTTCTTTTTACCTCTGTAGACATGTGATGGTTTACTTACAGTAAAGGTAGTCGCCAACTTCTATCTACCATGAATATCATGGCCTGTTCCAAGTGTACTAGGGATAATAAAAATAAAATCCAGACTGCTCTGCTATTAAACAGGAATGTTTCTCTTATATACTCTGCGTTTATAAAGGATTAAGGATTTTTAGGAATCTTATGAACATGAGCTTATAAAAATGTATTTTTGATTTTCGCGCTTTTTCATTCCATAAAAATATATTTTGAGGAAAATCATGCTGAGAGAGAATAACAAAATAATAATTATTTTGTTTGTTTCTAAAAGAGAAAAAACACCAGCAAAAGAGGCTATAATATTCTCGCCGTCAATCATACATCTCTGAAATAACTAAAATCCACATGGCTGAAATTACAACATCTCATAAAATGTGAGAAGGATGCCCAGGATAACGGTTAGGATATGATATATATATATATAAGTGTGTGAAGACAATTCTCGACAGACATGTTCTAGTGGCTGCTGTGATCGAGGACAACTTACATCCATTGCTCCATGTCTACTGTACGAGGACACCCAGGAATTGTAATGTTGGTGAGCTTGAAAGAAGTCTCCTGTCTGGTGACTCCAGGTTTGGCGTCCATTCCAGGAATACATGGTAGCGTGGTAATGGTGTCACAATCTGCAACGCCAGGATGCCAATAAGATAAACATTTTAGGTGGGCTTGGGTACCAAAACAGAGCAGAATAGATATCCAGGTCAGAAGAATTATTCCATATGGGATAGAGGTTGGCGTCTATAACTAATCTTGATGAGACGTATTTCACAGTTGGAACTGATAGTTCTTAAGATATTTGAGGAAAAGTGTGATATTGACTCATCTAATAATTTGGCTGCTATTTGGAAAAGTTACAGAACTGCATCCATGGACATTCTGAGATAAGTCTGAAGGGATCTAGTTATTTTTAAATTCCATACACACCTACGACCTATGTAAAGTTTATGGAATTGTAGTGCATACTCTTTTACAATATGACTCTTCATTTTCAAATGTTTCAAAACTTTGTTAATTAGCACTTAACAAAATATATCTTTTAATCATTCAAAATAAAATCGAAAATAACTTTCAAGAAATTTTATGAACAAAGATATTACGGCCAATAAAAATATTTTAAATACTATTTAATTGGTATGTCTCTCTTTTCGAAGAACTAAATATTAAAAATATCTTGAAATATTGAAATAATAAAATGTTAACACATACACAATTATATATTTAAAAATTCAAAATTTTTAATTTCTATGTTTGCTATTTGATAGAAGATTAAATTCCTTTAAAGACTTCAACAAATAAAGAATCAATTTTATTTGCCTACATTCATGGAGACAAAACTGAAAGAAGTAGTACTTTCAGCATGTATATCGGGATTCAGACAATATCTCTGAAATATATTACATTGACCTTTATTGAAGACACACGAGATAACCAAGTGTGAACAAAATTGCCTCTGTATCATGGACAACACTTAAGGAAGTAGTACTCTCAGCATGTATATCGGGATTCAGACAATATCTCTGAAAGATATTACATTGACCTTTATTGAAGACACACGAGATAACCAAGTGTGAACAAAATTGCCTCTGTATCATGGACAACACTTAAGGAAGTTGTACCTTTCAGCATATATATCGGGATTCAGACAATATCTCTGAAAGATATTACAGTGACCTTCATTGAAGACACACGAGATAACTGAGTGTGAACAAAATTGCTTCTGTATCATGGACAACACTTAAGGAAGTTGTACCTTTCAGCATATATATCGGAATTCAGACAATATCTCTGCAAGATATTACAGTGACCTTTATTGAAGACACACGAGAAAACCAAGAGTGAACAAAATTGCCTCTATATTCAAACCATTGCTATATTTTTAAAACTTGCGCTATTTTCATTCCATGAAGATTCCCTTATGGAAACCAACGATGAGCGATTAGAATAAAATAATTCATCTTAAAAGAAAATAGCGAGAAAAGCAAGAATTATTTCACCATCAAACATACATCTCTGATAGAATTAAAATTCAAATGGCTTAAAATACAACGTGATTAACTGGAAAAAGAATACTGTGGATGATATTTTCATTGAAAAAACAAAAGGTTTGGTGACATCAAATAGTAATCAATGAGTTGAATCTCTTTGATATTGAGATCAGGCTGATAAAAAACTTCTATAAAAACTTTGGTTTAATTCTTATGTAATAGGATGGTTAAATGTTTGTTAGTTTAGAATAATTTATTATAGTGATAAATAATTTTGTGTTTGGAAGCAATAGTTTAATGGATCTCATGGTCCCAATTTCACAAATTATTGGTCTTCACAAATAAAACGATATCATATTTAGAGCTTTAAGGCTTTAGTTCTTATGGCAAAAGAAATTACCGAAAGAATTTTCCATTTATGAGAAATTCTCTGATTCTCTTGACTTCCAGCCGATGGAATGTTCTGAATCTCCCGGAAGAAGACGTGTGATCAGCAGTTTAAAAACATTTGAATAATTTTTATAAATAATCTTATTTTTATCTAAGATGTGAGCATTTTCCGTGATTCAGATTGTGTGAATTTTTATTTTGAAAAAAAAAAAAGTAAACAAACCATTGTTATTTTCGGACGCCATCTTCATAATCACTTATATTAGTAATATGAAAAATAAAGATTTTGTTTCATAAAGTGTTAAAGACGTTTTTTTAGGGTGAATCTAGGAACTCCTAGATACTGTGTAGGACAGTCCTTCGATGAAATATTTGGAATGAAGAGAGACTCCTGTGGCCTCTTCTACCAGTATATTACTTAAAAAGTCTCACTACGAGGGTGTATTGAGGTAAACGGATAGCGAAGACTAATCCATTGTTATTTATGTGGGAAATGCAGCTACCAGGTGGCGTGAACTTAGTATGTAAGTCACATGATAACACGAGAACTATAAATTGCCTTGTTTTGTTCGCCTTGGGAAGGTAGTTTACATATTATAGTGTGGATTGAATAAATGATTCGAACAACCTTTGAGAAAGAGGAGGCCTGTACCTAGACTCGGAGTTCCTCCATCCTCACATTTATTTTATTCATAATAACTTTTTAGGTCTCCACATCTTGGCCAACGATATTTCATCATTCCTGTCCTATAGAGGTCTCTGTGTCGAGTATTAACATCCCAAGCCATTTTTAAGGTTTACTAAAGATGGTAGTTTCTAGGTGCTAGGTCTGGTGAGTAGGTTGGATGTGTTGCAACAATTTGAACAGCAATTCGTGGAGTATAGTCAATCAGAACATAGGCTTATATACTTAATTTTTATGTGAAATACCTTTTTCCTGGCTAACTATGGCTTATTAATCCATATTTATACCCAAAACATTTGCAGTAATTTTGCATAAAAGCCTCCGTGGATTGCTATTCCATTAGAAGTTTATTTAATTTGGGTGCAAATTCTGCCCTCAACCTTTCTACTTTCCACGGTGATGACTACAATCGCCTTATTGCGGGCGACATTTTTTTAAAGGTCGTGTGAGACGATGTTATGCTGACATTTGACTGTTAGGCTGTTTTCTCGTTTCCCAAAATACTGTTATGATCTTTACCGAGCAGAGTTGCACATTTGGTGTGGTCAATGTAGGTTACAGAGGATTTCTGCAACGAGTTGAGATACAAGAAATGCATATAACAGGAAGAAACACTTGTGACAGTTTGAGGCAATTTCGAAGTTTCCAACTGGGTAGATCTGGATAATGTTGGTTTCGCATTTAGTGTGGCGAAGAAATCTGCTTGGAATTAATGGCGAAGTTCAAGGTGACTAGGTCTTAAGGAAATGTAGCAAGATAACTTCAGTTTCTTCTGAGACTTGTAATCCACTAATATATATGATGGTAACACTTTGAATTTGTAGATTTTTTTTACTTCAGAAAAAAAGATAAAGAAATTAAGGAAGACTTGGAGATGACTGATATAGGCCAATGTCCAAGGTTTTCAAGTACTTGTCAAACTTCATGATATATCGAGAGCAGGCAAGCTTGTAAAGGATCAGCTGGTAGCTATGTAGACAGACCACATCTAATGTCTGTTCTGATAAACTGTAATTATTGTAATCTACGAGGTTCGCGATTCCATTTGTGCCGTTTGCCCTAAACACCAGAGCCATGCAATTGTGCTTTGAGAACAACCCTTTCGTAGTTGTTTTGATCAGAACTGAATGATCTTCGACATTTTACGGAGTAAGGAAGCCTTTGAAGGATCCACTGGAATTTTAGTGCTCTTAAATAAGAGACATTTCGACCACAAAAGGTTTAAAACACCTTTAGTTATCGTAAAGATAGAGGCTGCCTGGCCGGCATTCATATTTATATAAAAAATAGACACTTCGGCCAGTTGGAGCTCCAACTGGCCGAAGTGTCTACCTTTAGTTATGTAAAATAATTGATTTGTATAAGCTTGTATATAGCCAATTTGTTATGATGTAATGTATTGACGCAAATATTTCTGAGTTTTGAATTATCGCGTTATAGGATGTTAATAAAGTTAATATATACAAATACAATTTTCACAATTAAATATTTCTTCTAGTGTCCTTACTGCGATGAAAAATATAATGGGAGGGCTTGGCTCATCAGTGGTGAACCCTCCCAGCGGATTCGCCAATTTATTCTACCAGACCGCCTCTTTTAGAGCTCCAATACTGTATTAGATCATTCTGCTTTTATATTCAACACTGAAGGATGGAATCTTAGAAATAGTATTTAGGAATACTATGGATATAAGCTTTTAGGACAGTAGAATTACATTTAAATATTTGCATCGAGCAATGCTTTTCCGATAACAATTATTTGTGAAGATACTCATTCGCCCCTCTTGATGTTTTCATTTGTATTATATAGATGGCGCGTTATTGCTATGTATTAATTTACGCCTAACTGGACTTGTCCTTATTGTTTGCGGAAGAGCATTGCTCGATGTAAATATTTAAATGTAATTCTACTGTACTAAAGGTTTATGTCCATAGTTTGCGCAAATACCATTTCTAAGATTTCTTCCTTCAGTGTTGCATATAAAAGCAGAATGATCCAAAAGAGTATTAGAGCTCTAAAAGAGGCGGTCTGGTAGATTATATTGGCGAAACCGCTGGAAGGGTTCACCACTGTAGAGCCAAGCCCTCCCATTATATTTTTTCATCGCAGTAAGGACAGTAGAGTATTATTTATTTGTGAAAATAAACATTCGCGTTTTGGTGTTTTCATTTGTATTATATAGATGCCGCGTTATTGCAATGTAATAAAGTTGATATGAACAGATATAAATATATAAAACAATATGAATATTTATTAAATGATTATTAGATTACATATACCTGTTATCAGGTAAATAAACATATTTTTGATAGGAATTTTTTAGAAATAGAGCGGTTATATAAAAATAATTTTTACACATATTTTTACTAAACCATTTATATAATTAAAAAGGAATATATATTGGCAAATAAATTATTTTTGATTCAATATATTTGCCATTATAATTAAAGATCTATTTATGGATTGCTCTATTTTATAAACCATTCCTATATTCGTTTACACACGCAAGTATTGTAAGTATATTCAGGACCTGTAAATAAATGAGGAGATTAAATAACAAAATTCGAACTATGACATATCTCCTCTGAAATGGTCCTCAACTCCTGATACCTCTCAATCTTCAAAATCTGTTAAAATTCCTCGAGGTTTTCTAGTAATAAAAAATATAAATTATATTTATCAAATATTGACATGTATCCAAAGCATGAACTATAAAGGCGAAAGTAGTGAATTTAATTTTTATTGATTAATGCTAATGTTCTATAACTTGAATTGATATTCTAGTTTTTATGTGGATATTTTCCAAACATATATCATGTATTAAAAATAACATCAAATATAATACTCAATGAATTGAATATTTGATATAAAGATTGATCTGGTTAAAAAAAACTTTATAAAACTTCGGTCAAATCCTTATGTATATAATACCTACAGGGGGAAGCTTATTTATAGGTTTAAATTTTGTTTTTGTTTATAAGAATTCATTATATTGATATATAATGTTGAGCTTAGATTTTGCATGTCTTCAATTAGAACATTATGCGCTAACAATGTCATGTAAATAATGTTGTGTTTGAATTCTGAATGGCTCAAAGTAAAACATTATGTGCTAACAATGCCATCTACAGGGAAATATTGTGCTCGGATTCAGTATGGCTTAAAGTAGAACATTATGTGCTAACAATGCCATATATAGGGAAATATTATGCTTGAATTCTGAATGGCTCAAAGTAGAACATTATGTGCTAGCCATGCCATATATAGGGAAATATTATGCTCGGATTCTGTATGGCTCAAAGTAGAACATTATGTGCTAACAATGCCATATATAGGGAAATATTATGCTCGGATTCTGTATGGCTTAAAGTAGAACATTATGTGCTAGCCATGCCATATATAGGGAAATATTATGCTCGGATTCTGTATGGCTCAAAGTAGAACATTATGTGCTAACAATGCCATATATAGGGAAATATTATGCTCGGATACTGTATGGCTTAAAGTAGAACATTATGTGCTAGCAATGCCATATATAGGGAAATATTATGCTCGGATTCTGTATGGCTTAAAGTAGAACATTATGAGCTAGCAATGCCATATATAGGGAAATATTATGCTCGCATTCTGTATGGCTCAAGGTAGAACATTATGTGCTAACAATGCCATATACAGATAAATGTTTTGTTTATGCGATAGGAGAAATAAATATTACTAACCGAATCTGGATAATGGAAGAAAGAAGATGGGTATCTCCAAGATTATGAATCCTAGAACAAAATGTCAACTTTGAAGAAGTTTCTTTAAATATTTTTTGAATGTGAAAATATTTCAATGGACTATATATAATATATATATAGAGTAAAAAAATGTCGAAAAAAAAAAGAAAATTGTTATATTAAAAGATTTCATAACTTGAGCTTTGTTAATAAAACAAGCAAAAAATCAAATCTCGAAATGTTAAAAAAAAAAGAGAATTTTTTTTTAAAGCATTAGGGTAAAATTTTGCAATCATTAATTAAAACGATGTTTCTCAAAGTATTGCATTAAATATTCTGCAAAAAATAAAATCGTTCTGTTATAAATTTTAGCCTAGACTAAAAAAAAAACTCTGCCACAATATTTCTTATGTATAGATGGCAGGTTATCGCTTTATATTTAAATATATGTATTAAGTGTTTAATAAAGGTTATGACCCTTGAACTCTATATAAACCAAGGGTAAAATTAACGATCGGAAAATTCAAATAAATAGATCATGATAGAAAAACTCAGGTTGAAAATTCTATTACATCAATGAAAAAATGCTTCCTGGTATTATTGGATTCAAATTTTCATTATCAAAGAAATAAAGTCGCCGTTATATATTTCTACCTAAACTTGAAATTCTTCTGTATTATAAACGAGAGTTGAAATTAAAGTAAATGCTATATTCAAACCATGGGTGTATTTTTGAAACTAGCGCTTTTTTCATTTCATAAAGATTATTTCTAAAGAAAAGCATGCTGAGGGAGAAAAATAAAATAGTCAACTAAAAAAAAGGAAACCCATCGCGAAAAAGGCTATAATATTCCAACCATCAAACATATGTCTTTGAAATGAAAATTCAAATGGCTGAGAATACACTGCCATCAACTGTGAAAAGAATGACCAATATATATAGACTTTTTGATTAAAAAAATATTTTTTGAATGATGGTCAGGATAGGTCTGCGAAGGCATTTCCCGGCAGACATGTTCAAGTGGCTGCGGTGATTGAGGACAACTTACATCCATTGCTCCATGTCCAATAATCGGGGACATCCAGGAATTGTAATGTTGGAGAGCTTGGAAGAAGCCTCCAGTCGGAATGTCTCCAAGTTTGGCGTCCATTCCAAGAATAAATGGTAGCGTGGTGATGGTGGGTGGAGAGACAATCACAATCTGCGATGCCACGGTGACAATTAGCTAAACAAGCTAGGAGGCTTGGATGCCAAACTAAACCATGGCACCAGTGAAATTTGGGTGAGGAAATTTTCTTCATGTGGGATTGAAGTTGGCTCCTATAACTAATCTTGATGAGACGTAGTCTACAGGTGAAACAGAGGATAAGAGAAACTGGTGGTTCATCCAAAATTTTGAGATAATTTTTAAAGTGTTAGATTGCGTCTTATTGTGGTTTGGCTGTTATTTGGGAAAGTTACAGAACTGCATCTGTGGACTTTCGGAGATTATCTTGCAAAACTCTGCGAAGCCTACTTCTTTTTTTAATGCCATCTAGCGCCTCTGTAAAGTTTCTGAAAATATAAATCATATTCTGGCATACTTTTAATAATTGGCTTTAAAGTTGTTATATTGCCGTAATCAATTTTTGGAATTTTTAAATATAATTGTAGAATATTGGTCAACCTTTCGGGAAAATAGTCTAATTCTGTTCTTATGATGATCACTGGCCCCCTAGCAATATATCTATTGCAACTAGTGCAGTCATTTATTTTTGTTTATGCTCCATCAATGCCTCTATTTTTAAATTCAAGGCAGTGATAGTTGACCTCGACTTGAAATATCCATGTTGACTAGGACTTAACAGATTGTTTTGATTATAAAATTAAGATATTTCGAGATTTTTGAAATACAATTTGAAACATTTGATGATAAGGATATTGTATGGTAGATTTTAGCAAATTAATAATTGGTTTTGATGGACTTGGCTATTACTTTGAGTGCTGATGTCCTCCATTTTTGGGAAGTATCCTATTAGAATGCATTTATTAAATTTAGAGTGTAAAGCCGGGAGAATTAATGGCAAATCATTTATTTATATTATTACTAATATAATCTGGAGTCTAGAGAGGAGAATTATTTACACTAACTTTGTCGATTAACTCTACTATTTCTTTCATATGAATATAGCATGGGTTGTGGAAATATTACACTCCAGTTTGAATAGCTTTATATATAAATATATCGATATCAGATATAAAGGACCCTTTTAAAGATTTGTTTAATCCTTGTTCAAATGATACCTATAAAAGTTTAATTGTGAGTTAAATTTATTTGTTCAGCAGAAAATTAATTCTAGTGATAAATATTGTTGTGTTTATATGGCCTCAATTTAAACATTATGTGAATGAAATACCATGTACAGTGGACCCTCGGTTTACGAGCACCTTGGAGTACGAGCTTTTCGCAGTACGAGCAAAATTTTTTGAAAAATTTTACCTCGGATTACGAGTGAAATTTCGCATTACGAGCAACTCGTGATGGTTGCGCGTAATCGTGATGGATGAAAATTCACTGGGACCCCTCCCTTCAGATCAGATTCGGGAAATATGTAAAATGTGGGAAACTGTGCAATTGTTCGTAGCAAGAAGAATTGCCCGAGTTTCAATTATTAAAAATAAGAAATTAGTTTCGCACTACGAGCGTTTTGGAGTACGAGCATGGCTCTGGAACGGATTATGCTCTCAAACCGAGGGTCCACTGTACAGGGAAATGTTGTGTATACATACTATGAGAGAAATAAATATCACTAACTACAAATATGAATAATGGAGGAAAGAGGACGGGAATCTCCAAGATCTTGGATCCTAGAACAAAAGCCTAGTTCAAGAAAAGCTTCTTTTAAAATTTAATTTTGAAACGTTATATCTAAGAAACCTAAATGTTTTCCAATATATAAATGTCAAATAAATTTATATAATAAATATTATTGACACATTAAGTTCTGTTTATAAAACAAAGATTGAGTCTTTAAAAGTTTGAAGAAAGAGAATAAACTTGAAAAATATATCATTAGGTTAAGTATTTTGATATCAACAATTAAAATGATTTTCCTTGAAGTATTAGGTTAATTTCATTCCGAGATACACTGGACCCTCGGTTTGCGAGCATAATCCGTTCCAGAGCCATGCTCGTACTCCAAAACGCTCGTAGTGCGAAACTAATTTCTTATTTTTAATAATTGAAACTCGGGCAATTCTTCTTGCTACGAACAATTGCACAGTTTCCCACATTTTACATATTTCCCGAATCTGATCTGAAGAGAGGGATCCCAGTGAATTTTCATCCATCACAATTACGGGCAACCATCACGAGTTGCTCGTAATGCGAAATTTCACTCGTAATCCGAGGTAAAATATTCAAAAAATTTTGCTCGTACTGCGAAAAGCTCGTACTCCAAGGTGCTCGTAAACCGAGGGTCCACTGTAAATATATTCGATGTTATAATTTTTTCAACCTCGTCTGTTAGAGAAAATATACTAAAATAGTTTTATATAGAAATAATCCAAAAAGGTCTAACATAATTTCGCCCCCCCCCCCCTCTAAGACATCTCTGATATTATACAAATTCGAATATGTCATCAACTGTGAAAATATGGAAATCCAACTAAATTACTCTCCTTGTTCAAACTATGGCACTCAACAATTCTGAGCGACTTTGACTTGAAATAATGCTATTCAATATTCCAAATACTTCAATTTTATAAAACAGTTCAAACCCCGTGTTTAAGAGAGAGAAATCTCGTTCTGTTTTCTGAAATTCCATGATATCTAGGTAATAGGTCTGGTGAGTAGGTTGGATGTATTGCAACAATATGTGGAGTGTCGTCATTGCGACCATGGACCTGTATACATTGTCTTACTGGAGGAGTAGCTATTGGCTGACCAACTGCTGTCTATATATCCGTATTTCTTCCCTAAACTTTTGCAGTAGCTCTGTATAATAGCTCGTTTGTATTTTTAGACTATTGAAAGATAATATAATTTGGGTGCAAATATTATCCTCTTCCTCCCGCCAAAACTACTTATTGTTAAAGAATTTCCCATGAATGGGTATATATATAGATGAAGATATAGTTTAGCATTGAAAAATTAAAATATTTCTGTAGTTCTCTGCTCTCAACACTGAGGGATAATACTGGTAGGCTAATACATGGATTTTATCGGTTTCTATTTTGTATATAATGTTTTGGATATAAAAATGATCTAGCTAATTAAGGACTCCCTAACAAAACGTGGCTGAACTGCTCCTGGATACTTCCGGGATGAAACCAGGTCACTCAGCAAGTTTGGAATAAAATGTATCACGCATCCATGGCAAGAGTTGGCAGCCCAAAGGCTACTCAGGTCGCCATTTTACAACTTGTTTATAAAGTATTTGATGCTCCCCTGTATCACCCAGGACCATTATAAACCGAATGACCGCGGTGGCCTGAACCTACGGCGACGTTAAGAAGAACGGTCCAAAAAGTACCAACGACCCTATTTACACATTCAGTGTTTGCGGAGATTTCAATAAGTATTAAAACACAATATTTAACTATTAAACTGGCCAACAAAGAAGTTTGATCTGTTGCTTGCGATGTAAAGTTGACTAAAGATGGTAGTTTCTAGGTGATAGGTCTGGTGAGTAGGTTGGATGTATGGCAACAATATGTGGAGTGTCGTCATTGCGACCATGGACCTGTATACATTGTCTTACTGGAGGAGTAGCTATTGGCTGACCAAACCTAGGAATATTTTTGTTGGTGTGCTGATTCCAAATCAGCATATTTTTTATTTCTTTCAAATACTGCTTTCAATGGGTACAGTGTTGACAACTTATTTAATGAAAATTTTTACCCCTTTCACTCATGTTTCTATATCAGTGGAACTGAGTTTAACTCTGTTGAAGATGAACCACAACGGTGAAGAAGTAAACAATATGGCGCCAGCAGCGACATCCTAAACTTGTATTAATATTGAGGCTAAACTTAATTTGTTTTTATTGAATTCACCACGATCAGTTTCTACACATTAAATATGGCCAGCTTCTAAGGCTTTCTTATCAAAACATATATTTCTCTATCTGGTTCCTGCTGTATTTTATATAACTTGGTTATGTTCGTTTGATATTTTGTGGAGATTGTATCGAGATACGTGATTTGTACTGTTCTATAGATCTGTCTTAATTGTAATAGGAGCTGGTCTAGAGAGAACTGGGAATTTGATGAATACAAATATTTGTATCTGAACGTTATAAATATAGAATGATTGTTGTACAATGTTTTCTCCTCGAATATCTGATGTTTTTATAATATTTCTGATGTATATAGTTGTTCATTTGTTTTAAATAAATATTAAATTGATGTATATTGTTGCACCAGGTTGCGGCTTGGCAGACTCTTCAGCCATGATTCTCTCCTGTGCTGGGTCTTGCATCTTACCAGAGCGTGTTTCAACCATCCTACAAATTTATATAAGGGAATAATGAGATAAGTCTACTTTAAGTAACCTCCAGAATCCTTTATTTATTTTCTCACATCAAAGAGAGCAGTGAAGTCACAGTGTACCTAAATACAAATGATGATAATCTAATCTGTTTTAAATAAATATCATAGAATATTTTATATAGAAATAAATAAATATATAATTTAAATTTCAAATATATTAAAAATAATATAAGAAATACGCCATTAATCATGATGTAACACTTCCCCCTCTCCAGAGGTCGTCACGTCCTCGTGATTGACCTCATCAATTCTTTCAAAATAGGGTTTGATTCTTGAGACATGGACAATCAATGGGTCTTGGCCAGGATTATCTTTTGGTTCAATTAAGTAATTTACGTTGGACAGCTTCTTTAATATTCTATATGGGCCAAAATATTTTCTCAGTAGTTTCTCACACTTTCCTATTTTCCTAATTGGTGTCCAAACTGCTACTAATTCTCCTGGTTCGTAGCTTCTTTCCATGTGTTTCTTGTCATAGTTCTTTTTCATTCTTTCTTGAGTCTTTATTGTGTTGTTAATAACTAATTTTCTTGTTCTGTTTATTTTGTCTAAGTGATGTTTTATGTATTCATCATAATCATCATTGTCAATGTCCACCGAGATATTCCTGTCGTCCAAAAGAGACGTGGGTTCTCTTCCAAACATCAGGAAAAAGGGAGAATATCCTGTGGTTTCCTGAATTGTAGTATTGTAAGCGTGAGTGATGAATGGGAGTATTTCGTCCCAATTCTTCTGATCAGTGTTCACATACATACTGAGCATATTGATCAATGTTCTATTTAACCGCTCTGTCAATCCATTAGTCTGGGGATGATAGCTCGTTGTGAAGCAATGTTTAATCTTGCACGTTTTCATCACCTCTTTCATTAAATTACTGGTAAATTGAGAGCCTCTGTCACTAATAAGATATTGAGGGGCTCCGTGCCGGAGAAAAATATCCTCTACTAGAAATTTTGAAACTTCTTTCACTGTTGCTTCCGAGACTGCTTTTGTTTCTGCATATCTAGTGTAGTAGTCCGTCAGCACGATTATCCATTTTTTCCTGTTTTTCGTAGATGGCAATGGACCAACAAAGTCAATTCCAATTCTTTCGAAAGGAAAGTTGGCTGGGGGAATGGGCTGTAGTAGTCCAGAAGGTAATTGGTTTGAGCCTTTTCTACTTTGGCAAAGGTGACACGTCTTAACGAACTCTGAGACATCCTTTAGCATGGATGGCCAAAAGTATTTACTCTTTATTCGGTACATGGTTCTGGCGACACCCAGATGGCCATTCGACATATGATTGTGATATTCTTTCATAATTTCTCTCTTTTTCTTCTCTGGAACCACAAGCAACCACGCCCTGCCTTCAGGGTTCGGGTTTTTCTTAAAGAGGCATCCATCTTCTACTTTAAAGTTTTGCGCAATTGATCGCCTGCTTCCATTAAGGTTTTTCTTAACACTTTCGATAAACTTATCCTCTTCGTCTGTTATTTGATTTAAAAATAGCCTTTCAAAATCCTCATCCCAATCAGTTTCTGGTAAGGGTCCCCTAGATAAGCCATCGGCGTCCAGATGCTTCTTTCCTGATTTATGTATTATATCGAAGTCATATTCTTGAATTTTCAATGCCCATCTTGCCAATCGACCTGTTGGATCCTTCAAGTTTTTGAGCCAGCATAAGGCGTGGTGGTCTGTTACTATTTTAAAGTGTCTTCCATAAAGGTAGGGTCGTAATTTTGACATTGACCAGACAATGGCCAGACATTCTTTTTCAGTGGTTGAATAATTTTGCTCCGCTTTACTTAGGGTACGACTCAAATATGAGATCACCTTCTCTTCACCACCGATGTCTTGGACAAGTGTTGCACCTATGCCGATGTTGGACGCATCAGTATGAACATAAGTAGGTGCATTTGGATTGAAGTGACCTAAAATTGGTGGACTTAATAGTGCTGTTTTTAGGGTTTGAAACGCTTCCTCTTGTCTTTCTGTCCAGGTAAATGATACACTTTTTTTTATAAGGTTGGTCAAAGGGTCAGCAATTTTTGAGAAGTCTTTGATAAATTTTCTATAATATGAACACATTCCCAAAAAGGATTGTACTTCTTTGACCTTTTTGGGCCGAGGGAAATTTCTGACAGCTTTGATGTTATGTTCCGCGGGTTTTATACCATGTTTGCTCGTTATATAGCCGAGAATCTCCAATTCTTCAAAAGCAAATCGGCATTTTTTGTCGTTTAACCTTAAATTAGATTCACGAAAACATCTAAAAACAGCTTCAAGTCTTTTGAGGTGCGTTGGAAAATCCGGGCTATATATGATAACATCATCCAGATAACACAAACAAATTTGCCATCTCAGATTTCCAAGCATATTCTCCATATTTCTCTCAAAGGTAGCAGGCGCGTTACAAAGTCCAAAAGGCATCACGTTGAATTCATATAATCCATGTGCTGTAGTGAAAGCTGTTTTCTCTTTGTCTCTTTCTTCGACTTCAACTTGCCAATATCCAGATCTGAGGTCTATTGCTGAGAAGTGTGTAGATCCTTGGAGAGTATCCATAACTTCGTCTATTCTAGGGATCGGATAGACATCTTTTACTGTCACATTATTCAGTTTTCTGTAGTCCACACAAAATCTGTATTTACCATCTCGCTTCTTGACCAATATTACTGGAAAAGACCAGGGGCTAGAAGATGGCCTAATTATGCCTTCTGTAAGCATCTCGTCAATTTGCTCTTTTATAATATCTCGTTCTTTAGCACTTACCCGGTAAGGCTTGTGTTTAATTGGCTTCGCGTCTTCTGTGTCTATCCGATGTTTTGCCAAATTGGTTCTCCCTAATCTCGACGAAAAAAGATCTCCATACCTTTCTAAAACTTGTTTTAACTCCTTCTGTTCCTTTGGTGAAAGATTTTCGTTTATTTGGAATCTAGGTTCTTTGTTCTCTTCTACCTCTCTTTCTCGACTCACATTTATATTCGCTGGACTACTTCCAAAAGCCAATGTTTGGTTTTTCATTATTTTTAACGGTCGAGGATACGGATTAGTTATCCAGATGTGTGTTTCCCTATTTATAACATTGATCAAGCTTCTTGCTAGACGAAGTCCATTTGTTTGAAACATTTTGCTGCTCTCCTCGATAATATATTCTCCATCCTCTGTTTCTACCAATGCCTTGATCAATTTCATGAAACATTCCGGTACAATGGAATCCTTGGCACTCTTTATTTTCAACATTTCAAAATTGATTTCGTCATGATTATTCGTCAAATCGTATTTGATAGTTTCTTGCTTACAATCTATTTTTGCGTTCATTTTCTTAAGGAAATCTCTCCCAAGAATTAATGTCCGTAAATGCGTTTTCAATATCACAAAGTTGTGTGATAATGTTACGTCATCAATTTTTATATTTAAAAATATACTTCCTACCATGTCCAATTTTTTTCCATCGGGTCCTGCACAAATTTTTGCGAGTTTACTTATACCATGGCCTGTATCGAGGGCCGTTCTGAGGTCGACCACTGAGAGGTCAGCACCTGTATCAACCAAAGCTTCAAAAGTCCCTATCTTGTCCACGTTAATTTTTAATTTGTATTTAGGGTCCAACTTCTTGATTCCGTTTATGGTCGACTTGCTTTGATTGACAGATTCAGGCGCGACGCTTAGTTTAAATCTTCCAACACAGAATATCTATTCCGGGTAGGAATATTTGTCTGTGTGTTATGACATACATCGGCATAAGGGCCGAGGTCCTGATTTCTCTGATATTTCATTCATTTGGCATTTCTCTTCGACCTTCTCTTGGGTATCTGCTGGATCCTCTTCTAAGATTCTTATAAACTTGACCCTACAATAACGGGCCACGTGCCCTGGCTTGTTACATTTAAAGCAGATTGGTCTTCCATCTTCCGTCCTATTTTTTCTCACTTCTTGGCTTTTATTGTAGGTGTTTCTCTGAAGGTTTGGTTTTGGCACAAAGTTAGGATTATATGGACGTCTAGGGGTAGAGGGCTGGGGAAAGTTGTTTCGATACTGTCTGGGAGTAGGAGGGGAGTCGTTCTTGTAATTATTGGAAACAGGGGCTTGGGGCCTGGAAGTGGTCTGGTAGTTTCGTGCGGCAGTCGGCGGCACGTACCTCGATTGTTGTTGGGGTCTAGAATAGCGTGGACCGTTATATAGGTTTCTGGATTTCTCCACACGTTCCCGATACTTCTTTTCAAAAGAATCCATTTTCTTGCACACGACAAGAAGGTCATCGGTCGTTTTAGGAGGGTTCAGGTAGAGCGCGAATGAGTACTCTTTTTTCAGTCCTCCAATAACATGTTCAATTTTTGTTTCTTCTTCCATTGCGGGGTCAACCTTGTTGCACAACACTAGAATGTCTTCCAGGAACCTGATTGCTGGTTCATTCCAGTGTTGCATTCTGTTGAGCTTCATTCTAAGTTCTTCTTTATTCGCGTCCAAAGAAAAATCCTGAATGAGGCGGATTTTAATATTTTCCCAGCTCGTGAAACTAGCTTTGTGTAAATTCAACCAGGTTTTAGCGCTTCCCGTCATGTTCATGGCGGCATAACGAGAGATAATGTAGTCTGCCCAATGGTACAGGAAGCCAATTTCTTCAAGAGATTCAATCCATGGGCGAGGGTCTTCCGTTCCATCATACTTGAGGATGTCGATGTTGGGATTCAGGACAACTGGGTCGGAACTAGCATCTCTACCAATTGTTGCACCAGGTTGCGGCTTGGCAGACTCTTCAGCCATGATTCTCTCCTGTGCTGGGTCTTGCATCTTACCAGAGCGTGTTTCAACCATCCTACAAATTTATATAAGGGAATAATGAGATAAGTCTACTTTAAGTAACCTCCAGAATCCTTTATTTATTTTCTCACATCAAAGAGAGCAGTGAAGTCACAGTGTACCTAAATACAAATGATGATAATCTAATCTGTTTTAAATAAATATCATAGAATATTTTATATAGAAATAAATAAATATATAATTTAAATTTCAAATATATTAAAAATAATATAAGAAATACGCCATTAATCATGATGTAACAATATAGTTGTTCATTTGTTTTAAATAAATATCAAATTGATGTATATATTTGTTTAGTTATTTTGCATATTTTTCATCTGTGGATTAATCTTATAATTTGGTCTATGAAAATAAAAATATTGGACCAGTGACCAAAACAAACTGTAAATAGATCGCTTAATGTTATATAGATAGTATAGAGAGTTGTTAGGCAGGATATATATTTAAATGTTATGCTTGTGTAATTTTAATCTTAATTGAATAAAATATATAAATTATAAATGTGTTATAAATCTTAAATACCAAGCATTAAAACAACTGGCGACGAGTAAAAGCGAATTTTAGAAAAAAAAAAGAAATTATACTTTAAAAATGTCTTCAGGTATGTTTGAAAGATTTGACGAAAATCTAGAGAATGTTGAGAATTATATTTATCGCTTGAAGCAATTCATGCTAATTTCTAAAACAAAAGAAGACTTTAAGACGCCATTTCTGATATCATGCATCGGACCTAAATATTTTGGTATCTTGCGAAATTTGGTTTTTCCGGAGGAAGTTGATCAAGTTCCCTTTGATGAATTATGCAAGATCTTATTGAAACATTTCAATCCTAAGACCAATATAATATATGAAAGATTTGTATTCCAGAAAATGGATCAAAAATCAGGCGAGGCAATTTCGAAATATATAATACGCCTAAAAGAACAGGCTCAAAGGTGTAACTTTGGAGATTTTCTGCAAGAATCCCTAAGAGACAGATTTGTAGCGGGCATCATTGATACACCAACCCAAAAGAAGCTACTACAGGAAGAAGGATTAACTTTTGAGGGAGGATTAGACATCGCTCTGTCTGCGGAGTCTGCAGATAAAGACCTACACAACCTCAAGAGATCCGAAGATGCCCATCGGTCCCCACAGCATCTTCATGCCATCAATAATCCCTGCAAACACTGTGGTAAGAACAACCATCTACACTATAATTGTTTTTTTAAATCAGCTAATTGTAGAGTTTGTGGTAGGGTAGGGCATATTTCTACAATATGTTATAAAAAAGACAGTTCTGCCCGTAAATTGCCCAGAAATCCCAAAAATACTTTTAATAAATTTAAAAAGCATGCTAATGATAATAATCCTTCGGGATCTCAAAATAATTTATCATTGAATAATATAAATTTACATCCTCCTTTGACTGAAACAGTATATGTAAATAATATAAAATTGTTGGCTGAAATTGATACTGGAGCAGCCATTACTACATTAACTAAATATGAGTACTTTAAATATTTCAAAAATGTTAAATTAAATAAATGTAATACAGTCTTGACCGGCTATAGTGGCTCTAAAATACCTATTTTGGGCAAGGCTAAATTTGATATAAAATTAAGAAATGTTTCTAGAACCATTGAAATACTAATAACTAATTTAAATTGTTCTAAATTTCTCTTAGGAAGAGATTTCCTTAATCTTTTCAATATTTCATTCAATTATTTGCATAAATTGGACTCTTTTGGTATAGATTCACTTTTAAATTATTATGAGTCCATTTTTGAATACAAATCTGACCCTATTAAAGGTATCAAATGCCATCTTGATGTGAGGGCTGACTTTATCCCAAAATTTTACAAATTCAGACAAGTTCCTTTTGCATTAAAACAACTTGTGGAAAATGAAATTGATAAATTGGTTGATTTGAATATTTTGTCTCCAATAGATAAAAGTGATTGTGCTTCACCACTTGTTTGTGTTGCAAAACCAAATGGCCAAATTAGACTTTGCGCTGATTTTAAAAAGAGTTTAAATCCTTACTTAGAGGATGTCAAATATCCTATTCCTAACATAGATTCAGTCTTGAGTAATTTTCAAGGAAAGAAATTATTTACTAAATTAGATTTATCAAAGGCTTACCATCAAATTGAGATGGATGATATTTCAAAAAAGTATTTGGTTGTCTCCACTCACAAAGGTTTATATAAATATAATCGTTTGGCCTTTGGTATAAAGACTGCTTCTGAAATATTTCAGAAGACAATGGAATCCTTCTTCTCGGGAATCAATGATGTTTACATTTATTTTGATGACATTCTTATTGCATCAGAGGATTTGGAAAGCCATTTAGATATTCTTAAAAGAACACTTAATATTCTTAAAGAAAATAATTTTACAATAAACAAAAATAAGTGCTTGTTTGTTAAAAATGAGATTGAATATCTTGGACATAAAATTAATGAATTTGGTATATACCCCTTGAAAGACAAGCTAGCTTGCATAAAGAATTGTCCAGTTCCTAAGAATATAACTGAATTAAAAAGCTTCCTTGGATTTTTGTCATTTTATAGTAAATTTTTGCCAAATCTTTCAGATTTAGCATATCCTTTATACAACCTATTAAAAAAGAATGTTAAATGGTCTTGGAATGCTGGGACAGATAGATCCTTCAATTCCTGTAAAAATGCATTAGATGAGACCACATGTTTATCGCATTATTCCCTAAATTTGCCTTTGATTCTTTCGTGTGATGCAAGTCAGGTGGGAATAGGAGCAACCCTTTCACATTTGAAGGATGGGGAGGAAAGGCCTGTGTGTTTCATTTCCAGAACGTTAAATGTTCATGAAAGAAAATATTCTCAAGTTGAAAGAGAAGGACTTGCAATTGTCTTTGCAGTAAATAAATTAAAAAATTACCTTTTCGGTAGGAAATTTACCATTTACACTGATCACAAGCCCTTAATAACTATTTTTGGAGATAAAACAAATTTGCCTCCACTCATTGCAAATAGACTTCATAGATGGGCTCTAACTCTTTCAAATTATAGTTTTGAGATTAAGTATAAAAAAGGAAAGGATAATATTATTCCAGATTTCCTTTCTAGATTTCCAGAGTGTCAAGAGGATAATTTGGAATATAATGATGGGAGTGGTGAAATTTTACTCTTAAATACTTCCATCATTGACCATGTTCTTGTGGCTCATGAAATACAATTAGACAGGACTTTATTCAAATTGTATAAAATTATTGAGACAGGGGAGTTACCCTCAAGTCCCAATGATGATCTCATTCCTTATTTAAAAAGGATTGATGACTTTACCATTCTCCAAGAATGTATTTTTCTGGAGAGTAGGATGGTTATCCCAAAAAGTCTACATGAAAGGGTACTTCAAATTTTACATGAGAGCCATGCAGGAACTAATAAAATGAAAATGATAGCACGTTCATCTATTTGGTGGCCCGGCATGGACTCTTCAATAGAAATAATTACAAAAAATTGCAGAACTTGTCTTTCTAATGAAAGTTTGCCTCCTCAAAGGACTGAGAGTTGGCCTAAATATGCAGGACCATGGAGGAGGGTTCACATGGACTATTTCAATTTCAAAAACAAACTGTTTTTACTAGCAGTAGATTCATTTTCTTCATGGGTTGAAGTTTCTGAAGTACCATCTACCAGTGCATATTTTTGTATAAATTTTATGAGAAATTGTATTGCTCGCTACGGATTTCCACAAGTAGTGGTTTCTGATAATGGTCCTCCTTTCTTTAGTAGTGACTTTGGTGATTTTTTGTCTAAGAATGGCATATCCCATGTGACATCTCCCCCATATCACCCAAAATCGAATGGACAGGCAGAAGTCTCTGTAAGAGAGGTAAAGAAATTGCTAAAAAAGCAATTATATGAAAATGAGCAGGTGGAACTAAATTTGGCTCTGTCCAGGGCTTTGTTCTTTATAAGGACCGATGTAAATATTAGGAAAGGGACATCACCTGCGGAACTGTTTCTTGGAAGAAAGATCAGATCAAGACTTTCGGTGTTATCAAAAGAAGAAGTAAAAGCCTCCAAATTCAATAGTCAATATGTTAACAGTAAATTTAAAGTGGATGAGACTGTGAAGTTTAGGTGGATTACTAATGGGCATCCCTCTTGGTATACAGGAAAGATAATTAAAATACTAGGAAGGAATGTTTATTTAATAAAACAAGGTGACAGTATAAAAAAGGTTCATCAAAACTACATTAGAAAAATGTTGCCTGGTAAATCACATCCCACTAATATGAATGATGCTTGAACGTGTGCCAACTCCAATCTCGGAGGAGAAAAGTGTCACAACCCCCAGGTATCCTCAGAGGGAGCGCAGATGTCCGCAGAGATATGGAGAGTAAATAGATAAATAAGGGGGGCCAAGCCTAAGAAGGGGGAATTGATGTATATAGTTGTTCATTTGTTTTAAATAAATATTAAATTGATGTATATAGTTGTTCATTTGTTTTAAATAAATATCAAATTGATATATATATTTGTTTAGTTATTTTGCATATTTTTCATCTGTGGATTAATCTTATAATTTGGTCTATGAAAATAAAAATATTGGACCAGTGACCAAAACAAACTGTAAATAGATCGCTTAATGTTATATAGATAGTATAGAGAGTTGTTAGGCAGGATATATATTTAAATGTTATGCTTGTGTAATTTTAATCTTAATTGAATAAAATATATAAATTATAAATGTGTTATAAATCTTAAATTCCAAGCATTAAAACAATTTCCTCTGATATAAGAAGCAAGACTATTATAAGAGAACACAATTTATTTTTAATTCATATTAAATTTTAAAAAATTTCACAATTTGTTTTAAATCCAATTTGATTTTTTATTCAAAACCTTTTTTTTTACCTAAACAAATTTGAACACAAAAGTTTCAATATGAAATATTACTTTTATTTGAAAGAAAAAAATCATACTATCTATAAATGCTCTAAAAGGTTTTGGCCTAGCTACTCTACCAACTGAATGCCTCTTTTTCAGATTGTGAAGATTTAATTTATGGATCTCATCAAGTAAATTCCGCCCTGGATTGACGAGGGCCATTAGCCCAAAACCAGGATCTCCATTTGGACGCTTCTCAGTTTTCCAAAACTAGTGTTGTAACTTTGTCATCGACCTGAGTCCGTATGTAAGAAATGGAAGCGCTGAAGCAAGAATGTTTCTTTTTAAATATATAACAAACTTCTATCGTCCTTACTGCGATGAAAAAATATTGTGAGGGCTTGGCTCATCAGTGGCGAACCCTCCCACCGGTTTCGCCAATTTAATATTCCAGACCGCTTCTTAGAGCTCTAAATATATATATGTCTAGCACTTTCTAATTATTCGTAGAATAGTATTTAGCCTGAAACATTTGAGTGCGTAGTAGGTTTCCTCTCATTCTCCAATAGTGAAAACTAGGCTACTTTTTGTGTGTGTGTTGTGTGTGCGGTGTTCGAAATTGATCCAACAAAGGGCGCATGAAAAAAGGAGGTTAGTATCCGGCGTTCTTGCACCATTACTTGCTTCTGGAGTACTAATTTTAGGCTAGTGTTGTGGCTTTGACCTGAGTCAGCTGTAGTACTGTGACTGGTGTTTTGGCTTCGACCTGAGTCTGGTAGAGAACTGTAACTGAAGCAGTGATTTTGACCTGGGCTGTTTGTACAGTGATATTCTTTTGTACCCGTGTGGCGTCGACGTGGAGAAATGTCCAATTCGGCAGCATTTGTGGAACGCGCCAACGCGTGACAACGCAGAAAGATGATTTGGGGCGCAATCGTGTATGATACCAGGTCACCATTATTTTTTATTGAGGTTACTATGGCGGCCCAATGATACGTTGATGTGCTGCGACCAGTGACACTCCCCTACATTCTTGGGGCACCCAATGCCCTTTATCAGCAGGATAACGCCCGACCGCACACTGTTCACATTAGCCAACAAGCTCTTCAAGATGTACATATGCTTCCCTAGCCACCGTGCTCTCCTGACCTCTCACCAATCGAGCACGTCTGGGACATTATTGGAGGCCGTTTGCATGCCTTGAATTCAGCCGCGTTCAGTACGCCATTCATAGTCTGATCGACTCTCTACCTAGGCATCCGCGATGGTCTTACTTGCTACTGAGCTGACGCAGTTCTCTACTGTATATTATGAAATAAAGACCACTTATTGTTCGTTCCTGCCTCTCTCTGTTTGCCAAGTTTCATCACTATCTGGCTTCTCTTTCTTGATGTTCCATTTTTAATGTCATTCAGTGTATATTTGTTTAAATATCGTTGGAACAATAATTTTCTAAACTTTTAAACAACCATGAAGTTGCTACATGAACACTGTAATTAAATATTATATAATTCACAAATTGAAAAATTATATATTTCAAAAATAAACTAGAGCATGGCAGCGAAACCTCTTAGAAATCTCTGACTAGGCGAAAGTTTGTGGCTCGAATGTCAAAAATAATTCAACAAATTTCGAACATTCTTTTAATTTAAACTTGAGAATGGGGACAAGCATCGAAGTGGCAGGGCTCTTAGAACTGAGAATAGAGACTTGTATCAACATGGCAGGGGCTCTTGGAATTGAGAATCGGGACTTGTATCCTCATGGCAGGGGCTCTTGGAACTGAAAATTGGGACTTGTATCGTCATGGCAGGGGCTCTTAGAACTGAGTATTGGGACTTGTATAATCATGGCAGGGGCTCTTGGAACCGAGAATCGGGACTTGTATCGTCATGGCAGGGGCTCTTAGAACTGAGTATTGGGACTTGTATCATCATGGCAGGGATCTTGGAACTGGGAATCAGGAATTTTATCATCATGGCAGGGATCTTGGAACTGAGTATTGGGACTTGTATCATCATAGCAGGGATCTTGGAAATGAGAATCAGGACTTTTACCATCATGGCAGAGTCTCTTCGAAATGAGAAATTGGACTATTATCATCATGGCAGGGGCTCTTGAAACTTAGAATCTGAACTTTTATCATCATGGCAGGGGCTCTTGGAACTGAGAAATTGGACTATTATCATCATGGCAGGGGCTCTTGGAACTTAGAATCTGGACTTTTATCATCATGGCAGGGGCTCTTGGAACTGAGAAATTGGACTATTATCATCATGGCAGGGGCTCTTGGAACTGAGATTCGGGTCTTTTATCATCATGGCAGGGGCTTTTGGAACTGAGATTCGGGACTTTTATCATCATGGCAGGACTCCCGGAGTTGGGAAAAGAGTTTTGTATCGTCATGGCAGGTCACTTGGAATTATAAATAGGGACTTGAATCGTCATGGCTGGGCTCTTTAAATTGAGAATAAGGAATTAGATAGTCCAGGCAGGCCTTTTGAGGAGTTGGGAATTAGAATTACATTCTCAAGGGGCTGGTTCTAATACTTGAACATTTTATTTTCAGCATTCGAGCATGGTTCCTAGATTCCAGGAGAGGATCACGGGTCAGACTGTAGGTTTGCTTCTCCCTAGGCACACCTCAAAGGCCAGCACATCGCCATTCATACAAGAGATAATTAGATGTAGAATTGAAATGATTATGAAAACTTTAGTAAAACTGCGGTCTTTACATGGTAAATAATGATAGCAAACTAGGGACCTGGACGGACAAGGTCTCAAATCACCCAACTACAATATTTTAACAAACCTTGAATTCCCGCACGAACTAGCCGAAAGATCGGGCTAGAACGAACACCCAGTCTAGTACACACAAGGTCCAAGCACGCTTGGACGCCCCAGCTGAACGGACAACGCTAGTACGAACGCGCGAACTAGGCTAGAACAAACATCCAAGAGCATTGCACGCACTAGAACGCACAGTACGCACTAGACCGCACGACGCCTCCTGGACGAGCGATACGACCTAATACGCATGTACGCGATAGATACGAACAACATCCAAGAACGCCTGAACCAACACTAGGACAGGGCGAACGAACTAACGGGAACGCACAGACAAGAACGCCAAACGTCAAGGACAATCAAATGGACTAGAGCTGATTGAACGAACTAGGTGACCAGACTGACCAGAACGAACAAGGCCCTGGAAATTTCGACCAAACCAGTTTTACAAACCTTGAATTCTCGCACGAACTAGTCGAGCAATCATACTAGAACGAACACCCAGTCTGGTTCATGAAAGGCCAAGCACGCCTGGACGCCCCAGCTGAACGGACAACGCTAGAACGGACGCGCGAACTAGGCTAGAACAAACATCCAAGAGCATTGCACGCACTAGAACGCACAGTACGCACTAGACCGCACGACGCCTCCTGGACGAGCGATACGACCTAATACGCATGTACGCGATAGATACGAACAACACCCAAGAACGCCTGAACCAACACTAGGACAGGACGAACGAACTAACGGGAACGCACAGACAAGAACGCCAAACGTCAAGGACGATCAAATGAACTAGAACTGATTGAACGAACTAGTAGACTGCAGGGACCAGAGCGATCGAGTCCCTTTAATATTCAACCAATCTGTTTCAAAAACCTTGAATTCTCGCACGAACTAGCGAACGGTCAGGCTAGAACGAACAACCAGTCTAGTACACGGATGGCCAAGCACACCTGGACGCCCCAGCTGAACGGACAACGCTAGAATGAACGCGCGAACTAGGCTAGAACAAACATCCAAGAGCATTGAACGCACTAGAACGCACAGTACGCACTAGACCGCACGAGGCCTCCTGGACGAGCGATACGACCTAATATGCATGTACGCGATAGATACGAACAACACCCAAGAACGCCTGAACCAACACTAGGACAGGGCGAACGAACTAACGGGAACGCACAGACAAGAACGCCAAACGTCAAGGACGATCAAATGGACTAGGAGTGATTGAACGAACTAGGCGACAGGACGGTCAAGAACGAACGAGTCCCCAGAAAGGCTGATCACACTAGTTGATTATATGAACTAGTGTGAAGGACATACCAGAAATCCCGCGCGAAATAGGTGGTAGATGGACCAACAAGGAATAAAGTGAATGCCCCAGAACACATCCAAACCAGCTCAACAAATGAAATAAACAGCCAAAAGATCTTGATATGAATGAATGAACTTGTTATGCAACCAGAAACTGAAAAATTCGACTGACAAGATCCAAGCTAAAATCTACCAAAAAGAAAAACTAAACGCTGAAAACCTGATACTGAAAAATTAGGCTTACATGATCCAAACTAAAATCTATCAAAAAGAGAGAAAATGAACAATGCAGCTAGAAATTTGAAACTATTATGAAGAGAGAAACTGAACTATGATATATACCCGACACACACAGATTCCAATTCAACTTTAACCACAATATATACATATATAAATAATAAATTAATCTGGAGCATACAAAAGATTTTGCTAGCTACCCGAGTTTTCCGTTTAAACGACGATAGAGGCCAGATTATTAGATGGCTCCAAGTAGTGTAATATCTTGGGAGAATTTTTAGCGATGTGTAGATGAGGTTGGGAGTTCCTAATACAATGAACGTCTGAAATCATTGGTGTTGGAAAGTTCAGTAGATGAAGTGGTAGTCCACGGTTTGATCTTCAACTTGGCAATGGAAGCAAATTTATCACGTTTCAAAGTTTTTGCGTAGTATTTTTAAATGTATCCATGAACAGTCAGGATGGTTGTTGAAGTGCATCATGTTTTATTCTTGGAAGTATCAAGAGAAAAAGTATCGATTTCTATTCTTGGCGGACTTATTTTTCTTATTGCGCGCGACATTTTTGGAAGGGTCGTGAGAGACAATGATAAGTTAGAACTTGACTGCTATAGGACCGCTAGATCGTTTCCCAAAATACTGTTGTGACCTTTGACCGAGAAGAGTTGTACATTTGGTGTGTACGATGTAGGATACAGATGATTTTTACGAGGTGAGATCCAAGAAATGCACATGCCAGGAAGAAATGCTTGTGAGAGTTTGAGGCAATTTGGAAAATTCCATATAAGTAAATCTGTAAAGTTTTTGTTGCCCGTAAAAAATGTCGAAGACTTATGCTTGGGAGTAATGGTGGATTTGAGGTGCATAGCTCTTAAGGAAAAGTGTAGAAAGATAACTTCAGCTCCTTCTGTGGACTGGAATCCACCAATATATTTGATGTTAACATTTTCATTTTCTAAAATTTTAGAAACTCCGAGAAAGAGGACAGGGAATTAAGGAAGGGCTTGGAGATGATCCAAATGGGCCAGTGGTCGGCAACGTGCTGCTCGCGATCCACATGCGGCTTATTTATGCGAGTATTTATAGTTGGCAAGAAAAAAAAAGGCTTTTTAAAGACTGAAATTTTGTAAATTGAGATTTTTAACTCTTCCTACTCAAAAGGTTGACGACCTGTAAATATGGGCCAATGTTCAAAGTTTTCAAATACTGATGTTTATATTACCGCTGCAAAGTCTAGTATTGAGAATTGTTATTCCTATTTTATGAAAATTTTATTTTAGGTGAAAAATACATGTAGAATTTAATGGTATAATTTATTATTTAATATTTCAATTATTTTATTAATTACAAAAGCCTTTGGAGTGACCCTTGTGAATACCCCTATTAGCTATGATTAAATACATATTATAGATTACTGGAGATCTCTTCAAAAATATAATGATAGGTTATAAAACTCATTATTGAGATAAAAACTTTGACTTCTGGGAATAAGTTCCTTTTAAAAATTTTATTTATATATAGGGTAAAAAAATGTTGGGTTTGGATTCAGCATGGCTTCAAGTAAAACATTATGTGCTAACAATGCCATGTACAGGGAAATGTTGTGTTTGGATTCTGCATGGCTTCAAGTAAAACATTATGTGCTTACAGTGCCATGTACAGGGAAATGTTGTGTTTGGATTCAGCATGGCTTCAAGTAAACATTAAGTGGAAACAATGTCATGTACAGGGAAATGTGTTTAGATTCTGTATGGCTTCAAGTGAAACATTATGTGCTAACAATGCCATGTACAGGGAAATGTTGTGTTTGGATTCTGCATGGCTTCAAGTAAAACATTATGTGCTAACAATGCCATCTACAGAGAAATGTTGTGTTTGGATTCTGTATGGCTTCAAGTAGAACATTATGTGCTAACAATGCCATGTACAGGGAAATGTTGTGTTTGGATTCTGTATGGCTTCAAGTAAAACATTATGTGCTAACAATGCCATGTACAGGGAAATGTTGTGTTTGGATTCTGTATGGCTTCAAGTAAAACATTATGTGCTAACAATGCCATGTACAGGGAAATGTTGTGTTTGGATTCTGTATGGCTTCAAGTAAAACATTATGTGCTAACAATGCAATGTACAAAGAAATGTTGCGTTTGGATTCTGCATGGCTTCAAGTAAAACATTATGGGCTAACCATGCCATGTAGAGGGAAATGTTGTGTTTGGATTCTGTATGGCTTCAAGTAAAACATTATGGGCTAACCATGCCATGTACAGGGAAATGTTGCGTTTGGATTCTGCATGGCTTCAAGTAAAACATTATGTGCTAACAATGCAATGTAAAAAGAAATGTTGCGTTTGAATTCTGCATGGCTTCAAGTAAAACATTATGTGCTAACAATGCCATGTACAAGGAAATGTTGTGTTTGGATTCTGAATGGTTTCAAGTAAAGCATTATGTGCTAACAATGCCATGTACAAGGAAATGTTGTGTTTGGATTCTGAATGGCTTCAAGTAAAACATTATGTGCTAACAATGCAATGTACAAAGAAATGTTGCGTTTGGGTTCTGCATAACTTCAAGTAAAACATTATGTGCTAACCATGCCATGTACAGGGAAATGTTGTGTGTATATGCTATGAGAGAAATAAATATCACTGACCAAATCTGGTAATGGAGGAAAGAGGACGGGATCTCTCCACTATCTTGGATCCTATAACAAAAGCATAGCTCAAGACAAGTGTCTTTTAAGTTTTGAATGTGAAGAAATATCATTGACGCCTATATAGTATATATATATAAAGAATTAAATGTCATAGAAATTTCAAATTGTTATAAAAAAAAAAGAATCTAGAACTTGAGATCTGTTTATAAAGCAAGGATAAAATTGTCTCGAAAAGTTCCAAAAAAAGAGAATAACATTGAAACCATCAGGAAAAATATTGATATCATTAATTCAATGTTGTTCCTGGAATTGTTGGAAGGAAACCAAAGTCTATATTCAAACCATGGATATGTTTTCTATTCAGCGCTTTCTTCAATTTACAAATATTCCTTTTTAAAGAAAATAATTCTGAGAGGAAAGAATAAAATATTGAATTTTCTCTAAATATCAATCTCCTTAGATATATATGCCAAAAAGGGATAAAGAATCCAAGAACATCACGAAGAAATATGTTTTTTTTTTTTAATTTCTTATAACCTTCAATATATCAATATGGTCCATTTTTATAAATAATAATCTTCTCAGAAATATAGTACAAGAACGAAGAACAATTGACTTTTGTAAAAGTAATTACTCTTTAAAAAAAAAATAAAAAAACAATCGAAAAAAGGTTAAAATATTTTCATTATCTTAAATTTCAATTTCTAAATTATTAAAATTCGAATGAATGAAAATACAACCTCATCAACTCTAAAAATAATTCCCCAGGATGTTTTCTTTTATTAACAAAAGATTATTGATGATGGTTTGGATAGAGAGAAATCTGTGAAGGCCATTCCCGGCAGACATGTTCTAGTGACTGTGGAATTTAGAGTGCTTGAAACTGAAGTTACAATGATTGAGGACAACTTACGTCCGATTCTCCATGTCTACTGTACGGGGACACTCAGATATTGTAATTTTGGTGAGCTTGGAGGAAGCCTTCAGACTGGCGCCACGGAATGCTCGGAGATTCCAGGTTGAGCGTTGGCGTCCATTCCAAGAATACATAAGAGCTCACATCTAGTGATGGTGGGTGGAGAGACAGTCACAATCTGCGATGCCACGGTTCAATTAGCTGAAAAGTCTAGGAATGTATGAATACAAAACCATACGAACAGTGATATTTGGGTCAGGGAAATTCCCCTGTTATAGAATATCCTGTAAACCCGGTATAATTGATCCTGAGGGGACAAAGTTCCCAACTTAAGCAAAGATTAAGTAGAACTGGAAAAAAAATTGAGATTGTGTCTTTTCGCCTAGTGTAACTGCTACTTGGGAAATTCCAGAACTGAATCTGGGGACTTTCTGTGATTTTCCTGCAGAACGCTCAAGAAGTTTTTTTTTTTTTTTCATTTTTCATCTACAAACTCTATAAACGTTTTTTTTTTCTGAAATTATGATACATTCCTTTTTTATAATTGCTCTTTTTTATAGCTCTTCAAATTAAAAATGAATTCAATAAATTCTTTCTTCAAAACCTTGTCAATGATTAACTGAAACGATATAGATTTTTTGATAATTCTAGTAAATCTTTGAAATTATATTTGCTTAATTTTTTTGCAAAAATATTTGTGATAATTATTTTCAGAAAGTGTTTCTTATGACAAATATTGCTTCTACAGACCGTACTATAATATGATGAAAATATAATATATATAAATGAGAGAACTTAGCTCATCAGTGCTGAACCCCTTCAGCGGTTTCGCCAAATTAATATCAAGACTGGGAGGTCGGTGGATGACTGGTTTTCGTCAGCTCCGGCCCGGGAAAAAAACCCGGATATTGGGCACTTTTTATGATTTAAAATATTGTTTTAATGACTGAGTTTGAAGCTATTCCCTTCAAAGATGCTTATCTATACATAGCTATTTATATACCAAAATGTTCGTTATTTTTTGCTTCACATGTACGTTTTATTTTTATTTTCCAAATATTAATAAATACAGTCGACTCTCGATAATTGAAACTCATTAATTTGAATCTCTCGATAATTTGAAATTTTTTTCCCGGTCCCTTGAAAAATACTCGATAAGTTGAATAAAATCAATATTAATGGGTCCCTTCGATAATTTGAAGTTGAAGGAATGATATCTTGCCACAAATGAACATTAGCGAAAAACTGTACAATTGTTTAAAATATTAAATCTCGAATTTTGAGAGCTCAAACTCTTATGTGAGAAAAGGCAAGACCCGAAAGCTCTCCCAATAAATTTATTACTTTATAAACTTGTGTTAAGTCACTTATTTAATCTTGTATCAACATAGTATGTATATCCCGAAACTGCCAAAACTTCAAACTCTTATTTACTTGATTTTTTTCCTCCCTTCCTCTCTCTTAGTTGTTTAAACTCTGGTTATTTTGAACTCTTGATAAATTGAAATATTTCTCTGGTCCCTTGAGTTTCAAATTACCGAGAGTTGACTGTGTATTTATTTTAAAATTCATTTTATTTTACAATCGGAGATTTTTTTTCCTTCAAATGTTAGCATATTTATCATCATAAAATTGCCTTGTTTTAAAATAAGTTATTTTGTATTATTGCTTCTAATTAATTTCTAATATAATTTCGTTTTTCTGAATCAATTATTAATTGCCTTTATTATTAGAATAATTACATTATTATAATTGTAAGTTCGAAACTATTATAGACGCGTATAATTCTTTTATAAATGTAAACAATTTATACTGTACTTACTGAAATTAAAAATTAATAGGAGGGTCTGGCTCATCAGTGGTGAACCCTCTCAGCGGTTTCACCAGTTTAATCTACAATACCCCTGTTACCAGGTCTATTAGTATGAAACGCGAAAATTTTCAGTGAATTCAAAAGTTCACCAATTCCATACAACAAAAGATTTTTTATTCAAAGTAACTGCCCTGATTAGCTATACACTCGGACCACATTTCAGGCAATTTTCGAATTCCTTGTCTGAAAATTTATATTCCTTTTGAGTCGAACCAGTCAACAAGTGATTTTCGGAGTATGTCTTAGTTCGAAAATTCCTGGTTTTTTAGGGCGTGTCCTAAAGATGTAAACAGGTGGTAGTCCGACGGTGCTAAGCCTGGTGAGTACAGCGGGTGGGGTTAGAGTCCCCAGCCCAAGTCTTTTATGGTGTTTTTGACCACCGTAGCGTTGTGGGCTGGAGCGTTGTCATGCAACAGTATCAGGTTGTTGTGCTTTTCACGCCATTCCGGTCTTTTTTCATTCAACGCCTCTCTCAAACTGTACATTTGTTGTTCGTAGCGACTAGTATTGACCATTTTGCCAGGTTTCAGGAGCTCGAAATATACTACGCCGGTCTGGTCCCACCATATGCAAAGCATTGCCTTTTTTCCGAAGCGATTGGGCCTAGGCGTCTGTTTTGGAAATTGGCCGGGCAGGCCCCACGACTTTTGGCGCGTAGGATTGCTGAAGTGGATCCATTTCTCATCAGAAGTTACGATTCGGTGCAAAAATGACTTCTTTTCATGCCTGGCGAGCAGCCCTTCGCAGGTTACGAGACGCCGTTATTGCTGCCTTTCGCTAAACTCGTGGGGGACCCATCTGGAAAGCTTTTGGGTCATTCCGAGGCTGTTTAAACGTAGAGAAACAGCACCTTGAGACACTTGGAGCTGGTTTGCGAGTTTCTCCTGCATTTGGGTACTGTCCTCATCCAACAAAGCTTGCAGTTCAGCGTCCTCGAACATTTGGGGCGGTTTTCCATGTGGTTCATTATCAAGTTCAAAATCGCCACTTTGGAATTTTTTAAATCACCTGTAACACTGCGATTTGCTCAGAGCGTGGTCGCTGTAAACTTCCTCCAGCATTCGGTGGGCTTCAGTGGCACTTTTCTTCCAGTTGAAGGCGAACAACAAAACTTCCCGCAAATGGGCACTTTTTGGCTCGGAAATCGCCATTTTCCACGGGCTCCAGAAATTTTTCACGATTAGAATTTTTCTAAAACTGCATGCGTGCTGATGCCACGTGAGTCAAAAAACAAAACGCCTACAACAGCGTCACAGTCGGCTCAAATAAAGTTGCACAGCGGCCTCTGGCGCCCATTTTCGCGTTTCATACTAATAGACCTGGTATATTGCATTTTTCGGTTTTACTTTTATAGTGATACTGATGCTAGACTCTTGGAATGGATATTTTAGATGAACTATAGACATAAGCCTTAAGAACAGTAGAAATACATACAATTATAAATATATAATATGCTTCGAGCCATCTCTCTTCCTCAAATATCAAATTAGAGGGTTCACCACTGATGAGCCGGGAGGGCCTTAATTTTTCAATTGCAGTAAGGGCAGTTGAAATTGTTTAATTCTTAAAAGAATCATACGCGTCTTTAATAGTTTCGAATTTTCATTTAAAAAATGGTTCGCTAATGCATCATAATATAATTGTAAATATAGTTTTGTTACAGTTTTTCACATTTAGATTTTTTTTATCATTTGGAAAAGTTGTATTTTTTCAGTATATATTCTGGTATTCTTTTTAACAGTATCTTCTTTGAAGTTATCCACTTTGTAGTATCTTTGCTAATGTCTTTGGCATCTTTTTTTTCTCATAAATAGGCTGATGCTGTATTTGTAATTTTTTAAAATTATAGTTAAAAGTATAGCTTTGTTATAGTTTTTCATTTAGATTGTTTTTCACCTTCAGAAAAGTTGCATTTTTCAGCAGAGTCAGTATATATTTTTCAGCTTCATTTTTGTGTCTGTTTTCTTTTTTTGCAGTATATTCTTTTAATTTATCCTCTTTGCAGTATCTTTCAAAATCTCTTTGGTATTTCTTCCTCCATAAATAGGCTGATGCTGTATTTGTCAGTATGATCAATTGTTGATTACTTTATTATAATTGTAAGATGCTTTTCCCCCACATTATTTGGGATTTATTTTTATGCCTGTTATGGCATTCTATTTTATAGTTTTGCTTTGCTTGGTTCTTATTTTACCTTTTTTTCCAGCGTTTTCTGTGTCATGCCTCGAAGAGGCCGTGGAAGACATACTCTCCAAACCGTTAGGCGTGCTTATATGATTCGCCGCTGGAACAATACCCCTAATCCTATTTCTACTGTTCTCATCGAATATATTATTGGGGGCCTGAAAATATACCCAGCCCTGCATTTCCCTTGGGAAACTGTTGGTATCTCATTAGAGATTAATGAAAAAGTATTGAATTGCCTATCAAACAGGAGTCAGTGTTTTCTCAGTGTTGACAGAGTCGAGTGTAAGAATGTGGAGAAGCAAAATACTCGTAACTACCCTACTGAATTTCTCAATAGCCTTACTCCCACAGGAATGCCTCCCCACCGGTTAAACCTTAAGGTTGGTACTATTGTTATGCTTCTGAGAAACCTGAATCCTAAGTGCAATGGCACACTTATGGTGGTCCAGCGCATGTGCTCTCGTGTTCTTGAAGTGCAAATACTGACAGGGAACAAAGTTGGACACACTGTATTGGTGTCAAAAATATCTTTGGCTCCTTCAGATACCAACCTTCCCTTCATTCTTAAGAGGCGTCAGTTAACACTAAGGTTGGCTTTCGCCATGACTATAAATAGGGCTCAAGGACAAACCTTTGCTAGACTGGGTCTCTTGCTACAAGGCTTGTGTTTACGCATGGACAGCTCTATGTGGCTTTTTCACGTGTGCGAACTTTGGATAGCATCTGTGTAAAGTAGAACCCACGTATATATTAAACTAGGAATTTAGTTTTTAATGAGGTCTTTTAAATTAATTTATTCTTTTAATATCTGCAATATAGTTGTGTTGTTTGCAATTTTCTCTTTTTTATTTATTTTCTTTTTTCATTTTAAATATATTTATTTAAACTAAACAACAATACCTGTAGTTTCTTTCCTAGAAGAAATTTTTTGTATCATTTGTTTGCTAATAAACTATTTATTATTAATTATTGTATTTTTGGTCTTCTCTTTATTTTCTTATTTTCCCACTGCTCTATACATTAATTTTTTTTACATTTTAAGCGGCCGCCGTTCGCCTCTGTAGCGGTGAAGCTGTATTAATACAACAATCAACTGTTAAAATTTCGATTTGAAAATGGTCGAATTATCGAAGAGTCGAATTATCGATAGTGTCGAATTATAGTTTGATAAATGATAGGCCGTAGGTCGGGACATCACAACATGGTCGAATTATCGTGTGTCGAATTAACGAGATTATACTATATATATATATATATATGTTATATAAAGGTATTATTTAAAATGTTATATTAAAATATTTTATTTAAAATTATATATTTCAGGGATACAAATACTCTGTTTAAATCGACCGCCAGAGGTCACACTTTGCATATAAAAACTCGTTGTTGTTCTTCCCCGCTGGCCGACCCAAAACATTTGTACATTATGTAAATACGCTTTTCATTTTTTTTTATTCTTACGCCTTAATCCAGGCAGTACTTTTACCAAATTATGTTTATTCTAAAGCTCAATTAAAGCAATCTCTTAACAAAACTATTTTTATTATTTTACTCTCAAGATTCTTGCCACGACTGCATAACCAATACCATATAGTACAAAGTAGAACCAGCAAATACCACCATTACCATAATCCTCAACATGATCAAAATTCAAGCAGAAAATCAAATCTCTTTCTTTTTTATATATATAAGAATAGCCGACAGGATATTTACCTGTTTGTTTCAAAATGACTAAAGCAAATATTTTCAAATTCAACTATGCAATTTAATCAACTAAAAATAGTTCATTCACTAATATTCAAATTATTCTTCAATCAAAAATAATCCTCTCTAATCAAAAATAGAAATTTCACCTACAAAAATAGCTCATTTCAACCAAAAATAGCCTTCTCCACGAACAAACATAGCCCAATTCAAACAAACATAGCCATCTCCAAGAAAACATAGTCATATCCAATCAAACATAGCCATCTTCAAGAAAACATAGTCATCTCCAATAAAACATAGCCATCTCCAAGAAAACATAGCCATCTCCAATCAAACATAGCCATCTCCAAACAAACATAGCCATCTCCAAACAAACATAGCCATTTCCAATCAAACATAGCCATTTCCAATCAAACATAGCCATCTTCAAGAAAACATAGTCATCTCCAATCAAACATAGCCATCTCCAAGCAAACATAGCCACTACAATCAAACATAGCCATATCCAAGAAAACATAGCCATCTACAATCAAACATACCCATTTCCTACCATATCCAGCAATTTCAAGCAGCCTTCTTCCTTTCATCTCCAGCCATCGCATCTTCCGCCCAACACCTGCCATCTCCCGAGGTCTTCAAATCCAGCCCATCTTCCAAGGTACTTTGTAACTACCTTTTACATAATTCACCTAATGTCCACTTTTCTAATTCTCACCCATGCTTCTCAATAGTTTTCATTCGCATATTTAGAGATATATTCCTTTTGTCAAATCATTTTTAGATATCAATTTTTCCATAGCTCTTTTTGCCATTTAATACCACACACCCTTTAATCCTTAGTTTTTCTTTGTATAGTTAACTCCTAAATGCCACAATATACCTCATGCCATTTTTTATCTTCAAATTTAAACTTGTGCAAATAATATAGCCCATTTTCACCAAAATTACTTTTATATCATGTCATAACTTTACAATGTAAACTTAAATATATGTAAATTAGCAAATATATCTTCCATTGCATATTTTACTTTCAAAACATTCCAAATAATTTAAACTATTTACGAATATATTTTTTTATAATTCTATATGCAGAACAGTCGGCCAGGAGAACAACAACAAAATAATATTACTTATTTCTCACATCTTCAATATTTTATTAAACTATCTTATACATTGTTTATCATATGACCACTATACCCTATAGCTTCACAGTTCTATCTTATATTTAAAATTCCTTAACTTTTGTGATTTTGATATTTTTCTATTTAATCTAATTTCACAATGTTTTTATATTTAAAATTTGCATTTTTACTCCATTACTTATTTCATTGTAATTATCTAAAAGCGTTTCTGCAAATATGTAAATTTAGCGCTACCAACATATGTAAATTTTAGCTCTTATTTTTATCCACCTTGATTATTTTTCTTCAAATGACCATTCTTTATTCCTACCATTACTTTTTTAAAATTTTAACATGTTCATTCCTTATTTTCACATTTTCCTTTGTACATAAACTTTGTCTCAACTTATTTCTTTTTCTCAAATGATCATTCTCTATTCTTACCATTAATTTTTCTTAACATGTTCACTCGTTGTTTGCACATTTTTCCTTTTTGTACATAATATTACCATTTTCCTACTGTTTATTGCCTTTTCACAAATGCCATTCTTGTTATAATATCAAATGTTTCCACCTACCTTTTACTAATGTAATTTTCATATTGTTTTCAATATTATTCATCATTTTTCATTTATATACTTTTGTAAATATCATCCATTTTTCTTATTTTTAATAATCTCATTTTCTCATGTTTTTCCCAATCTATTGGCTCACAACAAGCCAATATGATCAGGGATATCATCCTTTTATTTCTAACTTTTAATAATCATGCATTTTATTTTCTTTCTTCATTCTTATAATGTGTCAATTTTCTCATTTATCTTCCCTATCTATTGGCTCACAACAAGCCAATATGATCATGGAATATCACCTTTTTATTTCTCACCTTATTCTCTTTATCATTATTTTATCTTTTTTTTAAACTATATTTTTTTCACTTTTCTCTCTGCCCATATTATTCTTTTCACAGGGGGGAAATGTTATATAAAGGTATTATTTAAAATGTTATATTAAAATATTTTATTTAAAATTATATATTTCATGGATACAAATACTCTGTTTAAATCGACCGCCAGAGGTCACACTTTGCATATAAAAACTCGTTGTTGTTCTTCCCCGCTGGCCGACCCAAAACATTTGTACATTATGTAAATACGCTTTTCATTTTTTTTATTCTTACGCCTTAATCCAGGCAGTACTTTTACCAAATTATGTTTATTCTAAAGCTCAATTAAAGCAATCTCTTAACAAAACTATTTTTATTATTTTACTCTCAAGATTCTTGCCACGACTGCATAACCAATACCATATAGTACAAAGTAGAACCAGCAAATACCACCATTACCATAATCCTCAACATGATCAAAATTCAAGCAGAAAATCAAATCTCTTTCTTTTTTATATATATAAGATATATATATATAACTTGAAATGTAGTTTTTAATGAGGTCCTTTGAATCACCTGGTTCAAATTCACATAAATAGGTACCACTCAGCAAGAGCAACCTAGTTCATGATAATTGAACGATGAATAATATGTGAAGGTTATTCACATATTAAACAATTTTAACGCGGGATTTAATCCCGGTTCATGACTGTCGGGAATCGAGCGTGTTACCCTCTCATCCACCGACTATATTTTATTCCTTTGAATCAATTTATTACCTTTATATATCATTTAATCTGCAATATAGTTGTGTTGTTTCCAATTTTATTTTCTGATTTTTTTTTCACTTCACAAATATATTTATTTAAACTTTTCAACAATGCCTATAGTTTCTCACCTGGAAGGGATTTTTTTGTATTATTTGTTCACCAATAAATTATTTATTATCAATTATTTTGATTCTTGGTCGTCTCTATATTTATTAATGCGCTATTTATTAATTTTATACATTTTTGCACTGTGCTGTATAATAGGTTGTTAATTATAAGGTTTATTGTGGATGATATGATTCCATTCTCATTTTGATATAGAAATATATAAGATCAACCCGAATGTGTATACTTTACTTAGAAGGTATTTTTGCTACAAGTATTCACCCTAATACTTGAAATTCTGCTTCTAGAATATCAGATTGCAATTTTCAAGTCACTATCTCTTAATGTCTCTGCGGGCCCTTCAGGTAAACCCGGGGCGTTGCCCGGGTCACTCGGCTAGCATATAGATAATATGTTTGGATTCTGCAATGGCTTCAAGTAAAACTTTATGTGCTATCAATTCCATGTACAGAGAAATGTTGTGTATATGCGGTGAGAGAAATAAACATTACTAACCGATTCTGGATAATGGAGGAAAGCGGACGGGGATTTCTCCAGAATCTTGGATCCTAGAACAAAGAGTTTTTTACCTAAAGGCAAGTTTCTTTTAAGATTTGATAGTAAAACATATTCCCATATACGACTAAATATTATATATATAAAGAGTGAACATCAAGGAAATTAGAAATTTAAACAATAAAGTTTCTGGACCTTGAGGTCTGTTCACAAAGCAAGGATGAAATTATGTCTCGAAAAATTTGAAGAAAGAGAATAACATTGAATGTATTAGGTTTGAGATATTTATATCACTGATTAAAATGCTGTTCCTCAAACTTTTGGAATCAATTATTTCCGAGAAATAAATTCCTTATTAAACATTTTAACCTAGATCTAAAAAAAACTCAAAATATAATATTTAGATTTTTTTTTTGTTTAAGAAACCAACCTTTTAGTTTAAAGAGGTTAACTTTATATAAAACAATAATAAGGCCTGTACTTACATACGGATCAGAAATTTGGTTTAAATATTTAAACAATCGTTCTAAACAAAAACTGAATTCCATGCAGTACCAGATCATTTTATGGGCAGTCAGAGCATATAAAACTACTTCATCAAACTGTGTGCATAGTCTGGCAAAATTTCCACTCCTAACAGACTATATAGAATCTAGAATAATCAAATATGATCTAGCTCATCTGTCCACTGAAGATCTAATTGCTTACGAACCCCATCCTCCAAGTATAGTTAAATCATTCTTACACGCAAAAATGAAAGAAATTTTTGATAATACTAATGAAATTTTCAGAAGCTTTTTCGTGTCTGGAATCCCAAGATTTTTCCGTCCAAATTTTTATAATATCCAATTCATTACAGATCATGGTAATTTTGGGAAATTTTTGTCAACTATCGGCGCGGTGAAGGAACCGGGATGCTTCTGCGGAGGTGAAATTCAGGACTCGAAACATTTACTAATGAATTGCCCAATTTTCCGGGTTTATAAGGAAATCAAGTTTGGTCGTATTGGACAGCTTGATGAATTTGTAGACGATAAAGAGAGGTGTAAAAGTTTTGATCAATTTTGCAAATTTATTTACAACTTTCTTTTGAAATGGAAAAGGGAGAGGGAAACTTAGAAGGAAAAGATTGCGATGCTTGCTTTGTTGTTTTGCTTTGTTGTTTGTTTTTCTCTTCGGACAATTTTCTTTGGTTAATTATGTAAAATAATGAATTGAACAGGATTGTATATAGCCGATTTGTTGTGATGTAGAGAGAGGTATCGACGCAAATGTCCCTGAGTTTGGGACATCGCGTTTCATGATGTTAATAAATAATAAATAAATCTTTTAGTTTTAATTTTGTTTCAGGTTTTTTTATTAAGTTGAGCTTCTGAAATGTATTTAGGCGCAAATATCCTAAGCTGGGATATCGCTTCCGATAAGTCAAATAAATTAATATAAAGTGAATTAAAAGGAAAACAAATGCTATGTTCAAACCTCTTGCTTTGAAGATAGTTTGTCCTGTTGATGGATCAACCTTTGATGAATATACCCATTTAGATTTTATGGGTTTTACCCCTTTAGGTAGATAAACATGGTCCCAAACTTGATGTTCTTGTAGAGAATTCATTTCCCTTTGCATGGCCTCAATCCAATATTCTGGATTTTTGCTATTAATGGCCTCTTCATATGAGTTGGGTATAGGAATTTCATCCAAGGCAAAAAGGTTGTGTTCTGTAGGATCAAATGTTGGATCAAGTCTTGAATCATCTGATAATTCTTCTTCATCTGAAGAAAGCTCACAATAATATTTATTTCTTGCACTTGGCCTGAGGTAGGGAACAACATTATTTTGTTGTTGTTGTGTAGCTTCTTCAAGTTCTTGAATGTTGGACTCTTCTGATGGTTTATTTTCTGAATCATAATCAAAATTTTCTTCTGGAAACTTAAAGATGCAATAGTCCTGTACTTCATTTTGATCACTCTTTAGTAATGATACTCCTTTTTTATTTTCTATAAATTTTACATCTCTTGATTCAACTATTGAATAAGTGTTTGGGTTAAAAATTCTATATGCCTTTCTGTTTGATGAGTAGCCCATGAATATACCTGAATGTGTAATCATGTCAAATTTTGCTCTTTTTTCTTTTGGTATCCAAAATTCAGCAATACAACCAAATGTTCTTAGATGTGCCACTGTAGGCTTTTTTCCTGTAAAGAGTTCTTCAGGTGTTATTTTCAAATTATGTTTGTTTGGTGTTCTATTTTTAGTATAAACAAAGTTATGCATGGCTTCTGCCCAAAATTTGGTGGGAAGCTCTGATTCTACAAGTAGTGTTCTTGTTCCATTTATGATGCTTCTATTAGCCCTTTCTGCTATGCCATTTTGCGGTGGAGTGTAAATAGTTGTTTTTTGGTGTATAATGCCTTTATTTTTCAGATAATTCTCAAATTCTTGATTTACAAATTCAAGCCCATTATCACTTCTTATGCATTTAGCTCTTTTATTCAATAGGTTTTCAGTACTTTCTAAAAATTCTTTGAATATTTCTAAAGTATCAGATTTTGAATGTAAAAATTTAACAAATATTTTTCTTGAAAAATCATCTACTATAGTTAAAACATATTTTGCAGATCCAATTGAGAGTTGTTTGATTGGACCTATCAAATCCAAATGTAGTAGCTCAAGTGGCTGGTTTGATTGATTTTCAGTAACTGTCTTAAAGGGTTTTCTTGAATACTTTCCTTTTATACAGCTGATGCAATTTTCCATTGATTTCTGTTCATTGTAGTCAAATTTATAAACTAATTGATTCTTTTTCATTATTTCCATGTATTGATCATTTATATGTCCAAGTCTTTTGTGCCACACTTCCCATGGGATATTAGTTACTTTGAAAGTGATATCTATTTTATTATTATTTCCTTTTATAAAATATAGGTCTCCTACTTTGTTTGCTGTAATTATAGTATATCCAGCTTGATCAATAATATGTCCTCCTTTTTGATCAAAAATCACTTTGTTATTTTCTTGTACAAGTTTGTTTACGGAAATCAAATTATCAGTTAAACTAGGGACATGTAAAACATTATTTAGTATTAAAAAATGATTCACACCATTTAGTTTCACATTTCCTATGTAATTTGATTTGGTGTAGCTCCCATCAGCTAGAACAATTTTTCTTTCATCAGGTTGAATGTCTTTCATTTGCTCAAGAGAGGATGTCATATGACAAGTTGCTCCACTGTCTAGAATCCAACCTTGATATTTATCTTCCTTTATCTCCTCTTCTTTACTGATTGTGGTAAATGTCTGTTCTTCTTTTACTTTAGCAGCTGTAGCTCTGGGCACATTTTGTCTTGTTTTCCAAGAATGTGTGTTTGATTGTGGTCCATTGTTCTTTCTTGTGGAATTTTCTCCTTTGTTTTTTGGGTTGTACCAACAATCATTTGCTTTATGTCCATATTTACTGCATATGAAGCATTGAATCTTCCTTTTAGGTCTTGTATTTTCAAATGTTGTATTCCTATTAAAGTGCACATTTTCTTTAGTGAACATTTTATATGCATTAGGATTTTCTTCTTTTTCCTGAAATTTGTATCTCTCTAGATAAAGTTGTACAATTCTTCTTATGTCTAGAATTCCTGGATCACTAATGCTGCTCAATTGCATCACTATGATATTGTATTTTGTTGGTAAAGCCTTTATAAATGCATCTACAAATTCCTCTTCTTCAATACTGTTTCCCAATATCCTTGCAGTTTCTAGTAATTTTTCTGATCTAAGTAAGAACTGATTTAAATTTTCATCCTTTTTCATCTGCATTCTGAAGAGGTTATTTTTAGCCTCAATTTTTTGTTTTTTTATATCTCCTTCATATCTTCTATGAATTGAGTTCCAAATGTCTTTTGTAGTTTTGCAATTCAAAATTAAACTTACTTGACTATCATTCATTGCACTAGTCATTATTCCTTTTGCTTGGGCATCCTTGATACTCCAATCTGTCTTATCATCTAATTGTGGCGGGTCTTCATATAAATACCTTTTTAATCCCTTTCCTTCAAGGAAGGCTTCTATTCTGAATTTCCAGCTATGGAAATTTTCTCCATTAAATTCAGGAATTCTTATATTTTCCGCCATTTTGAATGTTCTTATTTTAATTACGTACCGCTTTAGATTTCAGGAAAATATTTTATTTACTTACTTTTATCAACCACGGTCTGCTACCAATTATTGGTTTTTTATTATATTCAATCAATGCATAACAAATACGTTTTAATTTAATAAAACTTTATTTATCATTTAGATACAAACATACATATGTAAAACCAAAATAAGAAGAAGAATAACAACCATTGATGATGATAACTATATTTATAAAAATCTATTGATAAAATATTCCGTGATATATCTTAAATTCAACAAAACCATGGATGCATTTTTAAACTTCGCGCTATTTTTACTTCATGAAGTTTCCTTCTGAAAAATCATGCTGATATAAAAGAATAAAATATTAGAATAATATAAAAGAATAGAAATTGTTAATTTTTAAAAGAATCATACACGTCTATAATAGTTTCGAATTTTCAATAAAAAATAAAATAATTAAAATCTAAAAAAAATAAATTTCAAAATACAAACATTTGTTAGACCTTTAAAACACATCTCTGAAATAATACAAATTCAAATGGCTGAAAATACAACGTCATCAACTGTGAAAATATGGAAATTAAACTAAATTACTCTCCTAGTTCAAACTGTGGCACTCGACGATTCTGAGCTATATCGAATCTAAATATTATTATTCGATGTTATAAATTCTACAATGTTATAAATACATTTCAATCCCCGTATTTAAGCGAGGTACACCTCGGCCTGCTTTCTTAGATTACATAATGGATTTGTAACCTCCTGTTTAGGTTATTTATTGGATCATACAATTTCAGTAGGTTTTAATGAACAGGGACAATAAGATTTTTATATAATTTTTTATATATTTGGAACAAAAAAGGAATATCCTGACCGTTCATATGAATTTATTAGATGTCAGAACTCCTGAAATACGTTCGTGGTTGGCTTTTCTTGATTTATCATGAAAATGGGTTAGCCAAATATCACGGAACTAGTTAAACCATCGTTTAGTTGATTTTTGTTTCAATAGATGGCGCGTTATAATCTTAAATACTCTATGAGTGGTCAGGATATGCCTTTTATAATATTGTAACGGAGTATTTATTATTTTCTCTTACATACACACACACACATATATATATATGTGTTATGAATATGATGTTTTATTTTGTTGAAAAATAGAGAATTAAAGGTGCAGTCGTGAAATTAGGAAAGATAATTATTTACATATCAAGTAGTTTTTATTTTGAATTACTTTGAAATATTTTACATTAAATATTTATCAGAATTATATATAATTAATAAAATGATTTCTACATTGGTGAATTAAAAATTAATAGGTAGGTTAACTATACATATTTACAAATATCTAAAACTATGGTCGAAAAATGTAGAACAGTCAATGCATGAAAATAAAAATATGTTTTTTAATAAAAATAAAAATATTTCCATTTTAGATTATATAATATATATATTAAATATGTAGCCATCTATAATTAATTAATTAGCAGATATTGTGTGTGTGGATAAAAATTAAAACATATTTACCAATATATCAAGAGGGTTATTCGTCTCTCTTTAAAGCTTAATAAAGAGAGGCGACTAAACCTTTGAAATATTGGTTAAATAAATATGTTTTAATTTAAATCCTATATATGTTAATTTCTTATATATATATCGTTTTTAAGTTATTATACTTCTGGGATAAATGTTTGCAAAGTGTTAATATATTTTAACACAAAGCAATAACGCGCCATCTATACATATGAAATAAAATGATTTAAAAGCGCGAATGTTTCTTTTATACAAAAAACGAACTTCTACTGTCCTTACTGCGATGAAAAAATATATTGGGAGGGCTTGGCTCATCAGTGGTGAACCCTCCCAGCGGTTTCGCCAATTTAATCCACCAGACCGCTTCTCAGAGCTCTAATACTGTATTGGATCATTCTGCTTTTATATGCTACACTGAAGGATGGAATCTTAGCAATGGTTTTCAAGTAAACTATGGACATAAGACAGTAGAAGTTCGTTTTATGTATAAAAGAAACATTCGCGCTTTTAAATCCTTTTATTTTATATGTATAGATGGCGCGTTATTGCTTTGTGTTAAATCCTATATATGTTAATTACTAATATATATCGCTTAAGTTATTATGACTTCTGGGATGAATGTTTGCAAAGTGTTAATAAATTTTATAAAGTTGGTTTCTGCATAAAATCAATATTTTGTTTGTTTATGGCTAATGCAGGTTGAAACTTAACACGAGTTTGCACGTTGTGTAATATTAGTTTGGAGTGCAGGTGTAAATTTCGTAATCATCGTGATATTTTTCTAGGAGCTAAATTTCCTGTTGTCCATCAATATATAATTACCAAGTTCTATTTGATTTTATTAATTCCTCGATCCTTTCTGAGCGGGATTATCTACTAAGATCATGGGCATTTTTATATATGATATCAATTAATTTTGATTTTATTATTTGTTGATGGCTATTTCTTTTATGAGAATTTGATCTCTCGCCCTCTTTTTTCTTCTATCACACACACAAGTTTTGATTATAATGTATCATTTAAAGTTAAATAGGGGGTTCTTTTGACAGCATTCAAGTCAGGAAGCAATAGTTTAATTGTATTGATAGCCCCAACCTTACAAAAATCACTGGTCTTCACAAATAAGACGTTCTTAGAGGTTCAAGGCTTTGGTACTTATGGCATAAGAGAGAAGTTACCTGAAACATTTTCCATTTTTGAGAAATTCTCTGATTCTCTTGAATTCCGGTGGATTGAATGTTTCGAGTCTCCTTGAAGAGGACGGGCGATTCAAAATTTTATTTAAAATATTATTTTGATATATATATAAGCGTTTTTCATGATTATTATGAGAATTGTTATTTGAAATAGTTTAATAAACACCATTGTTAAATATATGGGCACCATTTTGAATTAGCTTCAATAAATATTTGACAATAAGAGGTTTGTGTCATAAACTGTTTTGTGTACTTTTACCTCAGCGTAAATCAAGGAACCTATAGCTACTGTAGATCTACCTACCTCCAGTGAGAGACGACTTGTAATGAAGAGAGAGACTCCTGTAGAGTGATATGTATGGTAGTCTTAAAGGTTATAAATAATAGTCATTTATTTCTCTCCATAATTACCTTCGAGATTCCGAACTCTGGCCAACGATATTCAATCAGTCCCGTTCTATAGAGATCTCGGTAGAGAGCGTTAAAATATTTTGACAGAAGAGATGGCACCAAACCATTTTTTAAGGTTGACTAAGAGGTGTTAGTTTCTGGGTGCTAGGTCTGGTGAGTAGGTTGAAGGTGTTGCAAATATTTGTGGAGTGTTATCATTGCGACCTTGTCTGCTAGTGTACCGAGACTGGTATTGTGGCTTTGATTTGAGTCTGCTAGAGTACTGAGACTGGTATTGTGGCTTTGATTTGAGTCTGCTAGAGTACTGAAACTGGTGTTGTGGCTTTGATTTGAGTCTGCTAGTGTACCGAGACTGGTATTGTGGCTTTGATTTGAGTCTGCTAGAGTACTGAGACTGGTATTGTGGCTTTGATTTGAGTCTGCTAGAGTACTGAAACTGGTGTTGTGGCTTTGATTTGAGTCTGCTAGAGTACTGAAACTGGTATTGTGGCTTTGATTTGAGTCTGCTAGAGTACTGAAACTGGTGTTGTGGCTTTGATTTGAGTCTGCTAGAGTACTGAAACTGGTGTTGTGGCTTTGATTTGAGTCTGCTAGAGTACTGAAACTGGTGTTGTGGCTTTGATTTGAGTCTGCTAGAGTACTGAAACTGGTGTTGTGGCTTTGATTTGAGTCTGCTAGAGTACTGAAACTGGTGTTGTGGCTTTGATTTGAGTCTGCTAGAGTACTGAAACTGGTGTTGTGGCTTTGATTTGAGTCTGCTAGAGTACTGAGACTGGTATTGTGGCTTTGATTTGAGTCAGCTAGAGTACTGAGACTGGTATTGTGGCTTTGATTTGAGTCTGCTAGAGTACTGAAACTGGTGTTGTGGCTTTGATTTGAGTCTGCTATAGTACTGAAACTGGTATTGTGGCTTTGATTTGAGTCTGCTAGAGTACTGAAACTGGTGTTGTGGCTTTGATTTGAGTCTGCTAGAGTACTGAAACTGGTGTTGTGGCTTTGATTTGAGTCTGCTAGAGTACTGAAACTGGTGTTTGTTGTGATATGTGATGGATTATCATATACTATGAATTTTGTCTATTTGATATGTTGCACTATTTTCATGTAAATATTATTTTATCTTTCAACGCTATGCAAATCCATGGCGATCTTTCAATATGTAAAACTCCTCGCTGTATAAAAGAGAACTATTTGATGGTGTAATAAATTCTTTCAACCGGACAATGAGTGGTTGTCACCTCTAGTATTTTTAACATAAATCATAACATGGTGCAGCTGACAGCCGATATTTTGTTTTTGAGCTTTGTCTAGGTCTCTAAAAGAAAAGAGCAGAATTACAAAACATGGAAAATATAAAGCCACCTGCCGAATTTGTGCCATATAATGGTGAGAAGAAATGGGAAACTTGGCGTGAAGCATTTGAATTTTTTTCTATAGCTGCATACTTGGAGAGCATGCCATTGGTACGTCAACGAGCCATTTTGAAACATATTCTTGGTGAAAAAACGGTGTCGATATATAAAACATTCAGAGTAACAGAGAATGAAGCTTACCCAAGTATTAAAGAGATGCTCGACATGTTCTCAAAACATTTCAAACCCTTTAAAAATATAATACAAATTAGAAACAAATTTTTCACAAGCGTACAAAAGGAAGGGCAAGGTATAACTGAATTCGTTACGGAATTAAAATAACTCGCCCAGGAATGTGAATTCGAGGAATTGGCTGAATCTCTCATCAGGGATCGTTTCATAATTGGAATGATAGATCAGGAAGTAAAAAAGAAGTTGTTGGAAGATCCCCAGTTGACCCTACCAAAAGCAATTTCTGTAGCCACGATTGCCGAGTCTGTCTGCGTACAAATAGCGTCATGGGAAGAAAAACAGGCAATGATTGAAAAGATTAACAAAAATACCTGAGAGAAAAATAGAAGTCGAGTAGAAAAAGCTAAAGCAGGACCCAGTATTGCAAACACTAGAAATGAATGCAAGTGGTGTGGACAGCAACACACAAATGGTAATTGCCCAGCATACAGAAAGACATGTAACGCATGCGGGAAATTAAACCATTTCGCAGCAGTTTGTAGGACCAGACGCATAAGAAACCTTATAGCGGAAAATGAAGGCGACGAATCCTTCGAAGGAGGTATCAATGTAAATAAGGTTCTTGTTAAGACCGTTCGGTCGGACAAATGGTCCGCTGTGATAAGTATAAATGGCAACAAGACGTCTGTACATTTGGATACTGGTGCGCAGATTAATGTGCTTCCTCAGAAAGTGATAAGCTTGTGGCCAGCAAAGCCAATAATCAAGCCCACGTCGTTAAAGGCATATGCATATGAACATTCGGAATTACCTATCGTGGGGAAATGTGAAGTGTTATGCCAATATGGTGAAAAGAAAAGCTTGTGTGAATTTATTATTGCTGATGTCGATGCGCAGACACTCATCACAGGCGACACTTGCGAGAAGCTTGAGATTTTGAAACGAATCAATCAAATAAACTCGCATGAAATGATTTTACATGATCAAACGAAAAAAATACTCGAACAGTTTCATGAGGTGTTTCAAGGAGTTGGAGTGATAAACTCTGAATGTAAAATGTATACAAAACCTGAGTATCCGCCTGTACGTGCCCTTCCAAGACGCATCCCGGCAAGCCTAGGAAATGAAGTTCAGTCTGAATTGGAAAAGATGGTAAAACAAGGAATAATTACGAAGATTTATCATGAAACAGAGTGGCCTCACCCTATGGTCGTAGTGAAGAAAAAATCGGGCCAAATTAGAATATGTTTGGATCCACGCAAATTGAATCAGGCCCTGGTGAGAAGACACTTCCAGACTCCGGCTCCATCTGAATTATTACATCAGATTCCCAAGGCTGATTATTATACCGTGTTAGATGTAAAATCGGCCTATTGGCATGTTCCGGTTGCCAACGAATGCAGAGATCTGTTGGTGATGGCTAAACCATTCGGAAAGTTCAGATATAACCGATTACCATTTGGTTTGAATATATCGGCGCAAATATTCGTGGAAATGATGACAAATATTTTTAAGAACAGTTTTTGGAACGTCACATATGTAGATGACTTGCTGATATACGCAGATAGCATTGAAGAACATAATGAAAAATTGAAAGGTATACTAGAAATAGCAAGGAGAAATAATATCAAATTCGACTTGACTAAGGCTCAAATATGCAAAAAGGAGGTTAGTTTTTTGGGCCACATGATTTCGAAAAATGGAATTGATCCAGAGCCAAATAAGGTCGACAAAGTGATCAACCTCAAAAAGCGAGAAGATAAAAAGTCGCTCCAGAGAATCATGGGTCTTTACAACTATTTAGGAAAATTTATTCCGAATCTAGCCTCGTCAACGTCCAACATAAGAGGAATATTAAAAAAGAATGTGGTCTGGCACTGGGGCCCTAGACAAGACATCGAATTCCATCACATTAAGGAATGCGTTCGAAACGCTCCTTCGTTGGGCCATTACGACAAAACTAAGACGTTAGTTCTACAATGTGATGCCAGCAAGGATGCTATGGGAGCTGCTCTGCTGCAAGAGAATCGACCGCTGGCGTTTGCATCCGCATCATTCAACGATTCTCAGAAACAGTACTCTTAGATTGAAAAAGAATTATTGAGCATTTATTATGGATGCAAAAAGTTCGAATATTTATTATTAGGACACACGTTCATAATCCAGACGGATCATCAGCCTTTATTACCACTTATCCAAAACCGTTAACTGATATATCGCCTCGACTGCAGAGAATAGTTATGAAACTATTTGCTTTTGATTTTAAATTGCAATATCGGCCTGGAAAATGCTTAATTGTCGCAGATACCCTATCCAGGGATACTCATCCCATAGACGAACTCCCAACTCCCTTTCTCGAGGACAGAAGAATGGTCAAATTAATATCTGCCAATATCTCGGACGAAAAACTGATTACTCTACAGAAGGATACCCGAGAAGATACAACGCTGTTAAAAATAATCCACTACGTTATTGAAAGGTGGCCAATAAGCAAAAAAGATGTAGATAAAGATGTAAAACCCTATTATGATTTTAGACACCGTATTTACCTATGGAATGAGTTATTATGTGTCGGATCGGCAATAGTGGTTCCTGGAACACAAAGACATAGCTGAGAGAGTTAAAAGTTGTGACATTTGTCAAAAATACCAGAAGTCTAAAACACGGGAGACGTTAAGATCTTTTCCAATTCCGGATTATCCTTGGCAGACAGTCTCTATGGACATATTTTATATTGAAAGAAAGCCTCATTTATTAATTGTGGACAGATTTAGTGGTTACCCGGAGGTTTATGCATTAAACCCGCCTACTGCGACCAATGTCAGAAACAAATTAAGAGAGACATTTGCACGATTTGGAATCCCGGAAACTATTATGTCCGACAATGGACCCCCGTTCCACTCAGAGATAATGACAGACTTTTGTACAAAATGGGGCATAAGGCAAATTTTCTCAAGTCCACACCTTCATAGATCCAATGGACTGGCAGAAAGGAATATCCAAACAATAAAGACTTTATTGAACAAATGTAAAGATCAAGGATCCGACGCATATCTGGCCCTGTTGACCTACAGAAATACTCCAAAGAATGACCTACCGTCCCCGGCACAACTATGTTTGTCTAGAAGTCTCCGCTGCCTCATCCCAAGCATCACCCCGCTATATGGCCCGTGCAAAACCAATCAAAGACATATAGAGAATGCAAAGAAAAGAAGACAAAATTCGATGAAAAAGTATTACGACAGAAGTAGTAAAATCTATCCTAAAGTCAGCGTGGGAGAGGAGGCCTGGTGCCAACTGTCTCCAAAACAGGCATGGACACCAGTGAAGATTACAGCTCACGGGAATTCGCCTCAAAATTTCAAAGTCGAAACACCATCTGGAAAGGAATTCCTCAGAAATCAACAATTTCTAAGACCAAAAAATGGACCATCCGGAAAAGGGGAATCGCCCTCCTTGGGGACCTCGTTCTCAGGTGAATCGTCTCCAGTAGCGGCGGACTCCAGCAGTTGGCAGAGAACTACTGAAGAGGAGCCAGTCGCAGGACCATCTACAACTCCAATACAACGACAACCAAGTGATGGAATGGCTGTGCCCTCTGAGAACTCATCTGTAATGCCCCGGTTCTCTAGGTTCGGTAGAGAGCTGAAGAAACCACAAAGGCTTGGGTTTTGAGGAAGGGGAAACGTGTTGTGATATGTGATGGATTATCATATACTATGAATTTTGTCTATTTGATATGTTGTAACTATTTTCATGTAAATATTATTTTATCTTTCAACGCTATGCAAATCCATGGCGATCTTTCAATATGTAAAACTCCTCGCTGTATAAAAGAGAACTATTTGATGGTGAAATAAATTCTTTCAACCGGACAATGAGTGGTTGTCACCTCTAGTATTTTTAACACAAATCATAACAGTGTTGTGGCTTTGATTTGAGTCTGCTAGAGTACTGAAACTGGTGTTGTGGCTTTGATTTGAGTCTGCTAGAGTACTGAAACTGGTGTTGTGGCTTTGATTTGAGTCTGCTAGAGTACTGAAACTGGTGTTGTGGCTTTGATTTGAGTCTGCTAGAGTACTGAGACTGGTATTGTGGCTTTGATTTGAGTCTGCTTGAGTACTGAAACTGGTGTTTTGGCTTTGATTTGAGTCTGCTAGAGTACTGAAACTGGTGTTGTGGCTTTGATTTGAGTCTGCTAGAGTACTGAAACTGGTGTTGTGGCTTTGATTTGAGTCTGCTAGAGTACTGAAACTGGTGTTGTGGCTTTGATTTGAGTCTGCTAGAGTACTGAAACTGGTGTTGTGGCTTTGATTTGAGTCTGCTAGAGTACTGAAACTGGTATTGTGGCTTTGATTTGAGTCTGCTAGAGTACTGAAACTGGTGTTTTGGCTTTGATTTGAGTCTGCTAGAGTACTGAAACTGGAGTTGTGGCTTTGATTTGAGTCTGCTAGAGTACTGAAACTGGTGTTGTGGCTTTGATTTGAGTCTTCTAGAGTACTGAAACTGGTGCTGTGGCTTTGATTTGAGTCTGCTAGAGTACTGAAACTGGTGTTGTGGCTTTGATTTGAGTCTGCTAGAGTACTGAGACTGGTATTGTGGCTTTGATTTGAGTCTGATAGAGTACTGAAACTGGTGTTGTGGCTTTGATTTGAGTCTGCTAGAGTACTGAAACTGGTATTGTGGCTTTGATTTGAGTCTGCTAGAGTACTGAAACTGGTGTTGTGGCTTCGATTTGAGTCTGCTAGAGTACTGAGACTGGTATTGTGGCTTTGATTTGAGTATGCTAGAGTACTGAAACTGGTGTTGTGGCTTTGATTTGAGTCTGCTAGAGTACTGAGCATGTTATTAACTGTATTTTGTAAGGCGATAAGTTTGCCTTTTTCTTTGAAAAAAAAGTAGAAACTGAAATCGATTGTATGGTTAACGAGGGAATTTTACAACCTATTGAGTATGCAAACTGGGCGGCACCTATAGTACCGGTACTGAAGAAAGATGGAAGCCTTAGAATTTGCGGCGATTTCAGATGCACCGCAAATAAGGCCATATAATTGGATAAGTACCCGCTGTCATCAATAGACGAAATATTTTCAAAATTGTCTGGAAATACAGTGTTTTCGTCATTGGACTTATCCAGAGCTTATTTGCAGGTCAGGTTATCTGAAGAGGCCAAAGGAGTGGTGAACATTAATACTACGAAGGGGTTATTTGCCTTTAAAAGGCTACCCTATGGAGTAGCTGTAGCACCAAATAAGTTCCAAAGAGTAATGGACAATTTATATGCAGATATGTCGGGAGTGGCTTGCTACATCGATGACATCCTGGTAGCCGGAAAGGATCATAGGGATAACGAGCAAGAGCTGGAATTGGTCTTCAAAAGGCTGCAAGAAACAGGTTTAAGATTAAACAAGGTTAAATGCAAATTCGCAGTAAATGCTGTTGAATATTTAGGTTTTGAAATAGATAAAAAGGGACTGCATCCCATAAGTAGTAAAATAGAAGCGGTGGTAGAGGCGCCTTAACCTACAAACGTTTCTCAATTGAGATCTTTTATAGGTCTCCTTATGTATTACTCTAGGTTTATGAGAAATATTGCAGATATTTTAGCGCCCTTCTATCACCTCTTAAAAAAGAATTCCAAATGGAATTGGACTAGCGAACACCGTATATTATTTGCAAAATGCAAAGCATTGCTAACTAACGAGTCGGTGCTGGCACATTATGATGCAACTAGGGAACTAGTCCTTGCATGTGACGCCTCTAGCTATGGCTTAGGAGTGGTTCTGAGTCACAGAAACGATAGAAAGGAAGAAACTCCTATAGCTTTTGCTTCAAGAACGCTAACTGAAGCGGAAAGGCGGTATTCTCAATTAGAAAAAGAAGCCTTAAGCATCATTTTTGGTTGTGAGAAATTCTGACAATATCTATTGGGACGTGAATTTGTGTTGGTCACAGACAACCGACCTTTAATGCACAATTTTTCACGCCAGAAATCGATCCCAATATGTGCTGCGTCAAAAATTAAGAGGTGGTCTTTAAAATTAGCTGCATTTGAATACACTGTGGAGTTTCGAAAAACTAGTGATAATGGCAATGCAGACGCGTTATCACGTTTACCTTTAGGTTCAAAGACCACGGAATCTTTGGATGAGAATCAGGTGCTTCTCCTTTGGAAAATGAGTGAGGTCCTTTTCTCATTCCAGGATGTGGCAGTTGAGACACGCCGGGATAAATTACTATCAATTGAGTTGAGAAATGTTAAGGAAAATAATTTGCAAATTCCAAAGGTATCGCAGGAAAATCCACTATATCCCTATTATAGGATAAAAGACTAATTAAGTTGTGAGTTTGGGTGCCTTCAATGGCGTGAAAGAGTGGTAATTCCCCAGAAATTAATATCCTTAATTTTGGACGATTTACATGAGAAGCACCTAGGGATGGTGAAAATGATTGCTAGACGGTATTTTTGGTGGCCAGGCATAGATAAGAACATAGAAGAGTTGGCTAGAGATTGTAGAATATGCCAAGAATCTGCAAGTATGCCGCCGTCTACCATTTCAGAGTAGGCTTGGCCTGAAAAGCCGTGGCACCGTCTACACTTAGATCTAGCAGGTCCCTTTATGGGACGAATGTTTATGGTCCTTGTAGACGCGTACACCAAATGGCTGAAGATTGTCATCATAAAGGACATTACGAGCAGGACTATCATAGGACATCTTAGGGAGATCTTTGCCAGATTTGGATTACCTGAAATTTTGGTAACCGATAATGGCAGACAATTTGTCTCAAGTGAATTTGAAGAATTTACAACAATGAATGGAATAAGACACACAAAGACGAGTCCGTACAATCCCAGTACTAATGGCTTAGCTGAGGGTTATGTACGTGAATTCAAAAACTCTTTACGAAAGAACCAAGGAAAGGACAGTATAGAAATCAATCTACAGCGAATTTTATTCACCCATAGAGCTTTTCCTCAAACGGTATTAAAAGAGTCTCCCGCGGAACCTTTAATGAAAAGAAGTTTAAGATCAATATTTTCAAATTTGATTCCGAAAATGGCGAAGGTGGGAGAGGTGTACCAATGATGCCGTGAGGAAACAAGAGCATTTTTCGGTCGGCTCTGATGTGTATTTCCGGGGTTTTGCTAATGGACCAAAATGGAAAAGGTGCAGGATCATGGAACTACTGAGCAGCCGACATTACCTTATAGAAGACGAAGGCCGTTATGTGAAAAAACACATAAATCAACTAAGGCCAGTTATCAAGAAAGAAGTTCCTGAAGTGAGAGATTTGGTTTTGCCGGGTATATCAAGAGACTTTATACTTCCTGGCACTTCTCGAGATCACCCTAGGCTTGGAGGACAGAAGAAGAAAATGGAAAAAGCCCCGGAGGTGGACGAAGAATTGAAAGGAGCGGAGTCTTCAGCACAAGAGGACACTCCAGAACCAGAACCGGGCCCTGCTGCCTCGGCTGTCTCTGTCCCTGTGCGCAGTCCAAGACCGCAGCGATCCAGAAGACCACCAGACCGGCTGCACTACTATTAAGAGGGGAGATGTGTTGTGTATGTAAATGGTTAAACATATGTATTTATTTTGCATGTTTTATCATTATCATCATGTAAATATATATTTGTATATATATAGGACATTAACTGTGTAATTAGGGAGAATTGACTAGTAGATCTCGGCACGTGGTGTGGACCTGGAGAAGTATCTCGAGATAAACGGATGCTTGACTGTGTCTGACTATTACTAGGAGCAAATACAACAATTATTTTTAAATAATTGTTAATTTCCTTAAGAATATGCCTCTTATATTTAACTTATGGGATTTAAACGTCGTTGTCCACTCATTAACTGGATTGTTCGAGCATTCTTCTGTCGCTTTCTCCATTGCCCTTATTACTCTCAATCGCAATTCTATGTTTACTGGATTATTGCTCTTGTGATTTTGCCTCTTCACGTTTCTTTTCCCTTACCTGGTTGGCTTACTAGTTCTAATGGATCCCTAGCTCCACTCTCGTTTGTTCTCTCAGCTTCCTCTTGGTTTATTTGGTTATAACTTGTGTCGTTAGTAATATCACTATTGCAGTTTCTACTATCACTTGTTTTCTCCCCATTGTTTAGAACATTTGAGGTGCTTACTATTTCGTCTTCTCCCTGACTTTGGCTTACAGTAGGTATAGATCTGTTGGATGTCCCTCTGTATTCATTAACGATATCTGTGTATTTTTTGTCTTTGATAAGTTTGTAAACCTTTATTCTTAGAGAACCAAGGTTTATTGCGCCTCCAAATAGGCTTTTTCGGTACTCTTATTGTATTTGAGGCCAATAATATCTTCCTATCTATTTATTATACGAATAATTGGCGATTAAAACATGGTCTTCTAGTTCTACTAAAAGGCCGAACCAAGCAGGCAGATCACAATGCACTGTGGGAATAAACCAAGCAAGCACTAAGCCACCAGAGCTGTAACACAATAATTTCTTCTTGCCCTTTCCTTTCTATACTCATATTTATAAAATGATTGGATAAGAAATATATTCTCACTTCTCTCTATATCTTCATCTGAGACACTGGCTGGAGTGACCACTTTGCCTCCAAGTTAATGTAGGATTCAAGTTTATATTTTTTGAAGATTTTATCTCAGTCATCCACATTGTGATTAGAAGAAAAATGGAAATAAATTTCACACACACAAATCCTACTCACTTGAACAAAAATAAATCGATAAAATGTATAATAATAGGGTATATTTTTGCTCATGATTTATATATAAAATTATTTGCATAAATATCGTTTGATTGATATTTTTCTCTACTTTTGTACAACCATGAAATTTCTAATTGTAATTAAAGAGAATTGTTACAAATAAAAGAAAATACAAACTTGACTAGAGGGTGGGTGCGACCTATTTAGAAATCTCTAACTTGGTGGAAGTTTGTTAGTCAATATTAAAAAATATTTCAACAAATCCGAACGTTGTTTTTATTTGAATTTGAGAATAGGGACAAGCATAGTCATGGGAAGACTCTTTACTTTGAATAGGGACTTGCATCGCCATGGTTGGAGCTCTTAGAACAGAATCGGAACTTGTATCATCATGACATTTAGTTTAATAAAATGTTATTTATGGGGAACAATTTTGAATTAGCTTCAATATTAATTTGAAAATATGATTTTTTTTAAAGTGGTTAGGTACTCTTCCTTTATAGTGAATCTAGGAACCTATAGCTACTGTAGAATTACCTACCTTCTGTGATAAACAACTAGGAATAAAGATAGGCTCCTTGTCTCTTCTTTGGAGTGATACTTAAAGTAGTATTCGAGAGTATAAATAATGGTTATTTATTTATCTCCATAATTACCTTCGAGATTCCAATCTTCGGTCAACGATATATTCAATCAGTCCGGTTCTATAGAGGTCTCAGTAGAGAGTGTCAAAATTTTTCACAGCAGAGATGACGCCAAAAACAATGACTCCGAACCATTCTTTAAGGTTGACTAAAGATGGTAGTTTCTAGGTGATAGGTCTGGTGAGTAGGTTGGATGTTTTGCAACAATTTGTGTAGTGTAATCATTGCGACCATGGACTTGTATACATTGTCTTACTGGAGGAGTAGCTATTTGCTGACAACTGTTGTTTATATATCCGTATTTCTTCCCTAAGCATTTTCAGTAGCTCTGCATGATTGTCCGTTTGATTGTTTTTCTATTGAAAGGTAATATAATTTGGGTGCAAATATTTTCCTCATACAGTCCCAGTACAATATCACATTTGTGCTATTTCTCACATTGTTTCACGGTCTCACGCAAATTTGGCCTTAACTACCCGAAACTTGCACCACGCTGATGAGTGCCAGCAGCCCGAAACGCCTCGTGGTTAGATTTTCTTGATTAATCAAGAACGGGTATTTGGCCAATTCTGGAATAATTAAAAATCAACGAGAATAGTTGATATTTATTCCGATAGATGGCGCAAGCGATCAGAAACTTTCATTTGCAAGATAGATTGGTTTAATGAATTTAAAATTGTAAAAACTAATCTTGAAGATGAACCTTGCTCAGGTCGACCACCAACAGCAGTGACCCAAGAAATATTGAGCTGGTAAGATTTTTACTTAAAGAAGATCGAAGAATTACATATCAGCAGTTAGAGGAAAGTGTGGGCATTAGATCGGCAGCAATCAACACCACCATTAATGATCAATTAAAATACAGAAAACTTGTTAGTAGATGGGTACCTTACAGCTTAACTGAAGACCAAAACTTTGTCGCGTTAAATAGTAAAATTTCATGTTTAAAAGTTTGATGAGGCAAATTAAAGGCTGTTTTAATATTATTACATGTGACGAAACTTGGATTAAAATTTTTGATACAGAAACAAAACGGCAATCTACTATTTGGTGCTCTTGAAAATCTCCTCCTTCTAAGAAAGTTCGCAGAGCTCGAAGTGTTGGAAAACAAATGGTCGCTTGTTTTTTTTATAAAAAGTGGTTTCATTGATATTGTGAAGTTAGAATATCGAAAGACAGTTAATAGTGACTGGTATACAACAAAATGCCTTCCAGTAGTATTTGAGAAAATCAAGCAAAGCAGACTAAGAGCTCAACTTTAAAGAGTCCTTTACCATGACAATGCAAAACCGCTTACTACAGCCCAAACATTAGACTTTTTAGTCAACACTGATGTCCATTTAGCCACTCATCCACCATATTCACCAGACCTAGCACCTTGAGACTCTTTTATTTCCAAAATTCATTGTTGAAAGGGATAAAATTTGACACTGATGATTAAGCACTGCAAGGCTTTATCAATGCCGTAAATTCCATCTCGAAGATGGCTGGTGTAAGTGCTTCGATAATTGGTTTTCATGGATGAAATCATGCATAGGAGCTAAAAGATGCATGTATATTTTAATGGTATAATTCATTTAATAATTGATAGCAATAACTTTTGGAGTTACCCTTGAATGTGTGACACTAAAGGGTGATATCTTATAAATGGTATTTTGGAAAACTAGGAACTTAAGATTTTAGGACAATAAAATTAAATATAAATATTTGCATGAAGCAATACTCTTCCAAAAACAATAAGGACAAAGCCAGTTAGGTATTAATTAATATAAAGTAATATCGCGCCATCTATATGAAATAAACTAAAGAATTAAAGCACGAATATTTATTTTACACATTAAACAAAATTCTACAGTTACTTTTATATCAGAATTCAAACAATAACTCTGAAATATATTTGATACATAGAAATATTTATTGAGACACACGAGACAACCAAGTGTGACAAAAATTCCTCTGTCTAAAAGACTCTTCAATTCCTTAGATTTTGTCCATTAGTGTATTTTCCTCGCAGTAAGAGAAGACAGTAGAATTTGATTTATTTGAAAAAATGAGTTATTTATTATTAACGATAAAAATATGTTACAATACACCGTGAATTATGGAAATAGAATCAAAGTTTAAATATATAATATTAATACATACACATCTATTTTTTATACCAAAAAAGGCATCTAACCCTTTTTATAAATTAATATTATTCTGTTGTATATATATTAATTAATTGTTCCACAGAGTGTGTGTAATCTCACAGGTAAATAGGCGCTAACCGAAACAATAAAAAGTTCCTTTGTTTCAATATTAGGTTCCCTTTTATATTAATAATTATTGGAATCAGTTTCATTAATAATTCTAAGCAAAGTCTACAATTGGTAGCAGAGCGTGGTTATTTGATATAAAGCGAAAATATTTAATCTGAAGATTAAGCAAGAAGTTTATTCTGATCGGTAAACTGAAGCAATTCTAAGAAGATTAAAGGTATTTATATAGATTAAGTTAAAATCTATATTAATAAAATGGAAATTTCATAAGTGGACATCACTAAAAACTTTCGTTACAATGCATCAATTTCAACCAAATTTTCAACATTTATGTAAAACGAGATGGAGCAGGTTTTGCTTAACATCAAAATATATTTCCTAACATTAACATGCGTAACTTCGCTGTTATCGATTAAATACAAAAAAAATCAACAGAGTTAATTTTATTTATATATAAATACAAAATTAAATTTCAACAGAGTTAATTTTTTTACATACTAGCTAATAATCTCAATCTAAAAATATTCAAAACATGCAATTTTAAGATAACACCATATGTAAAACAGTCGGCCAAGAAAACAACAACGATATTACATCTTTCTCACATATTCACACACAATCTTGATTAATAATTAAAACTAATCTTTAACATTGTTTATTATACTTCGACTTTTATTTCTACATTTGTTTTTAAATACCCAATTGTTTTATCATGTTTCTAATTTCGCCTATCAAATATACAAATTTATAGTGACCAACATATGCAAATTTTATCTTTGTTTTTATTTAACTTGATATCGTAAACATAACATCCATTGTAAGCATTTTTCTGTTCACCTTCCGTGGTTTCTCTTTTCTCTGATAGTTTTTAGGTGTAGTATATTTTCTTATTACTAGACTACAAACATTCCCTCGAGAAAAACCTGGGCGAAGCCGGGTACATCCGCTAGTATATCTATATATTGCATGTTTAAAAGCTACCCAATATTTAAATAAATTTAAAATATATATTTGTGTTTGAATTTTATTGGTTTGTTTATATTAGCTCAAAAGGCGAAAATGGCCGAATATAATTTTTTATCCCAAACAAAAATTGAACCATTAACAGGAACTAATTATCAAATATTGGCGTTGAAAATCGGCGCAGTTCTGAGAGGAAGAAAATTATTTAAATGTGTAATTTCCGATCCAGAACCTGATATGGAAGACAAAAGTTCTTAGGAGATTTGGAGTGATAAAAATGACGAAGCTTTTGGGATAATCATCACAACATTGACTAATGAACAAGCTGGAATGTTCATAGGATAAACAAATGCTAAGAAAGTATGGGACTCACTGAGAAAAACATACACAGGCAATTTGGAAGATAAAATTATTGATATAGGCTTAGAATTAAAGAACATTAAAATGAAAGATAATGAAACTGCAGATGAATATATAACGAGGGCAAAAAATATTGCTGCTAGAAGTTCATCATTAGGGCATCAATTTCCCTCAAGAGAACTTTCATTTCATATTGTCAGAGGCATACATCCAAAGTATGAAAATATTGCTATTGTCTTACGGTCTGAGAGAGAGGCAACAATTGAAGAGATTCAACAAACTATAAGAGAAGAGGAGTCAAGAAGAAATGTGAGATTAAATCAATCAGTTGAGAATGTGCATGAACAAGCATACAGAATTAAAGATAGAAAAGTTAAACAATTTCAGCCAAAAAGATGTTTTGTTTGTAATAAAAGGGACATCTAGCTAATGACTGCTGGTTTCGAGATAAACAGAAACAAGGATATAAAAATAAATGGACTCCAGATTATAGAAATCACAAATACAGTAGGGAACATTCTAATAACCTAGTGGATACTATGAAAAGTGGAATTAATGAGCAAACATTTGAAACATATGTAAAAGAATTTGAAGAATCAACAGATGGGAAATGATAAGCAAATATGGTGTATAGATTCAGGATGCACCGCACATTTAACCCCAAACCTAACTTTGATGGAAAATGTGGTAGATTATGAAAGTGAAATCAACCAAGCTGAGAAGGGCAAAACTAGCCAAGCCATAGCCAAAGGAGATATGAGACTTACTACATGCACAAGTGAAGGCCAAAAAATATTCGCATCAAAGATATATTACATGTACCAAATCTAAGAAATAATTTCATGTCAGTATACGAATTAGTCAACAAAGGAAATTCAGTTATTTTCAATAAGGATGGAGCAAATATTTATAATGAAGGGAATGATTCAGTTGCTGAAGCATATATTAAGGATAAAATGTTTATGATGGAAACAAAACTAAGAAATGTACCAATAGCAAAAAATGAAAATGTCATGGTTATAAATACACATTTATCAAATAAAAATAGCAATATAAGTTCATGGCATGAAAGTTTAAACCATATAAATGAAGAAGACATGAAAAAAATGAATCAAAGACATATTGTAAGAGGATTGGATCTAAAATTTGAAAGGTTACCAGAGTGCGAAGCATGCATAATGGGAAAACTGGTTCAGAAGCCATATAATATTACAGAAAATTATACAGTTAAGCCCCTGCAGTTGATTCATATGGATTTATGTGGACCAATGCCATGTCAATCTTTAGGAGGATCTAAGTATTTTCTTGTTATAGTAGATGATTACAGTAGAAGAATCTTTGTATATTTCCTGAGGTCAAAAGATGAGACCTTTGAGAAATTTGAAGAATTTAAAGCAAGAGCCGAAAACGAATTAAGTCTTAGAATAAAAGATGTAAGAACCGACAATGGAACTGAATTTTGTAACTCTAGATTTGAAGGACTTTCCAAGAGAAGTGGGATTCATCACCAACTTACCACCACATACTCACCACAAAGTAATGGAGTCGCAGAGAGAGTGAATAGGACTCTTATAGATACAGCAAGAACCTTACTAGTTGACTCAACATTACCCATGAAGTTTTGGGCAGAGGCAATTGCTACAGCTGCATACATTAAGAATTGTACCTCCCACAGGTCTATCAAGCACCATACACCTATGCAGAGATGGAATGGCAGGAAACCATCGGTCAAACACATTCGAATATTTGGATGTTTGACACATTGGCTTGAGAGCAAACCAAGAAGAAACAAGTTTTCACCAAAGGGTAGAAAGGGAATATTTATTGGTTATTCCATTAAAAGAAAAGCCTACAGAATATATGATATAATGACAAAGAGAATTCATGAAGTCAGATCAGTAAAATTTAGTGAAGAGAGGAATTGATTATGCAAATGATATTCAGGAAGATACTAATTGTGATAATTTGACCTATAAAGGAAATTGTGAAGAAATAGTTGAAGACTTTCTTATCTTGAAAGAAGACAATCCTGTCACAGAGAGTAAAATGAAGTCTCAGAAAGATACTTCAGTAAAACCAGGTGGTGACACTGAAAATGACTCAACACAAACTGAACCAATAGAGGAAAGATGCGAAAAAGGAGGAAGAAAGAAAGGAGAAACAAAGAGCATCTTAGAAGAACGACACAAAGAAGTACTTGAAGAACAAGAAAGAAAATTGATTCGAGAAGGAGTTCGACGCTCACAAAGAATAAAGGAGAGGAATGATGCAAACTTAATTATGGAAATAGATCATTATATCCCGGAGAACTTTAAAGAAGCAATGGATAGTGGTGAAAGAAATGAATGGCACAAAGCAATGAAAGAAGAGCTCAGTGAGATAGAGAAACATAAAGTATGGACACTAGTACCAAGGGAAAATGGTATGAAAGTCATCAATAGTAAATGGGTCTACAGTACGAAGAAAACATCAAATGACGGCATATATAAAAGAAAGGCCAGACCGGTTGCTGTTGGATGCAATCAAAGATATGGTGTGGATTATAAGGACAAACTATGGTAATGTGCAGATAGCCTTGGACTTGCTGGTTAGGGCTTACACACAGGGGAGTGTATGTTGTATATATATTAATCAATTGTTCCACAGAGTGTGTGTAAGCTCACAGGAAAATAGGCGCTAACCAAAACATTAAAAAGTTCCTTTGTTTCAATATTAGTTTCCCTTTTATATTTTGTTCTCTCTCTTGTAAATCAATAAATATAATGTTTAATTAATATAATTATTGGAATCAGTTTTATTAATAATTCTAAGCAAAGTCAACATATTCTCCCGCAACTTTATATTGTGTACCTATTCATGTAAAATTAGTTTTTGAGATTCAGAAGGAAAGGGTATGAAACATTTTATTATGTTGTTACGGGGTAAATAATTTGGCTGAGTGCGTAATATGGTTTGTTGATGAGAAGCAAATATTGGTTTGTTAGCACTATGTTTGCACATCTCGGAGAGTTTTGAGATCAATGGATTTAGGCCTGATCGAAAGAGACCGCGCAATTTCTTCACCCTTACAAACATAGGAGTCGCTAGGACATTTTGTACCCTTTAGCAGAAGTTGTGTGGTGGAATTATCTGAATCTACATGGAAAAGTGGCGATGGGCTAATGAGGGCTTAGACATGGTCTCCAGGCGATTGTTCTCCATTTCCTAAAATCGGTATTGTAGCTTTGACTTAGTCTGATTAAGAATCTAGACTGGAATTGTGTTTTCGAATCAGTCTGCTAGAGTACTGAGACTGGTGCTGTGTCTTTGACTTAGTCTGCTAGAGTACTGAGACTGGTGTTGTGTTTTTGACTCAGTCTGCTAGAGTATTGAGACTGGTGTTGGGTTTTTGACTCAATATGCTAGAGTACTGAGACTGGTGTTGTGTTTTTGACTCAGTCTGCTAGAGTATTGAGACTGGTGTTGTTGTTTTGACTCAGTCTGCTAGAGTACTGAGACTACTGTTGTGGCTTTGACTCAGTCTGCTAGAATACTGACATTGGTGATGTGTTTTTGACTCAGTCTGCTAGAGTATTGAGACTGGTGTTGTGGCTTTGACTTAGTCTGCTAGAGTACTGAGACTACTGTTGTGGCTTTGATTTAAGTCTTCTAGAGTACTGAGACTAGTTTCGTTGCTTTGACTTAGTCTTCTAGAGTATGAGACTGGTGTTGTGGCTTTGACTTAGTCTGATAGAGTATGAGACTGGTGTTGTGGCTTTGACTTAGTCTGATAGAGTATGAGACTGGTGTTGTGGCTTTGACTTAGTCTTCTAGAGTATGAGACTGGTGTAGTGGCTTTGACCTAGTCTGCTAGAGTACTGAGACTGGTGTCGTGGCTTTGACTTAGTCTGATAGAGTATGAGACTGGTGTCGTGGCTTTGACTCAGTCTGCTAGAGTATTGAGATTGGTATTGTGGCTTTGACTCAGTCTGCTAGAGTATTGAGATTGGTATTGTGGCTTTGACTTAGTCTGCTAGAGTATTGAGAATGGTGTTGTGGCTTTGACTTAGACTGCCTGAGTACTGAGACTGGTGTTTTTGGCTTGAATTTAAGTCTGATAGAGTACTGAGGCTGGTATTGTGCCTTTGACTTAGTCTGCTAGAGTATTGAGACTGGTATTGTGGCGTTCAATTAGTCTTCTGTAGTACTGATACTGTTGTTAATATTTTACTTGAATCTGCTATAGTACTTAGACTGGTATTTTAGCTTTGATTCAAGTCTGCTAGAGTATGGAGATTGGTATTTTGGCTTTGAATTGAGTCTGCTAGAGTACCAAGACTGGTGTTGGGGCGTTGAATTAGTCAGCTAGAGTACCGAGACTGGTGTTATGACTTTTACCTGATTCTGTTGCTGTACTGAGGCGGCTTTTGTTGCTTTGACCTCAGTTAAGAGAATCTTTAAAAGAATGTGCAGAGTCTCAGCGGCATTCCTTTATATGGTTTTCTATAGTCTATGCCGCCGAGGAACAAGTGGTATTTGCCGGCGACTGAAGGATTAGGGAAGTTGAATAGGCAGTCATCTTTTTTCTTATTATTTGTTTATATTTTATGTTTTTAATAGCAACACCTGATGTCAAATTTCTGGAAATTTCTCCTGATTTCATCAACAGACGTCAAAAAAGCTTCAGTATTTTGTGATCTCACACGTTGAATATCCTATATATAGATATTTATCACTTTTAAAATCTAAAATTATTGGCTCAGATATCGTTCAACTGACCTTTTTCTACATTTGTGCAACCATGAAATTGATAGGTATAAATATTTAAAAATTAATGTTTTTATGAATAAAAACATAATTTCAAAACTCAACTAGAGCAAGGCAGTGACACCTATTTGGAAATTTCTAACTTGAAGAAAGTTTGTGAATCAATTCTCAATAAATATTTCAACAAATTTCGGACATTGTTTTTATTTAGACTTGAAAACAATGACAAACATAGTAAAGGATTGACTCTTGGAACTGAGAATTGGGACTTTATCATCATGGCACAGGGGCTCTTGAAACTGAGAACCGGGACTTTTATCATTATGACAGGGACTCTTGGAACTGAGAACAGGGAGTTTTATCATCATAGTAGGGGCTCTTGGAACTGAAAATAGGGACTTTTATCATCATGGCAGGGGCTCTTGGAATTGAAAATAGGGACATTTATCCTCATGATAGGGGCTCTTGAAATTGAGAATAGGGACTTTTATTATCATGGCAGAGGCTCTTGGAACTGAGAATGGGGACTTTATCATCATGGCAGGGGCTCTTGAAACTGAGAACCGGGACTTTATCATTATGGCAGGGGCTCTTGGAACTGAGAACAGGGACTTTTATCATCATGGCAGGGGCTCTCGGAACTGAGAATAGGGACATTTATCCTCATGGTAGGGGCTCTTGGAACTGTGAACAGGGACTTTTATCATCATGGCAGGGGCTCTCGGAACTGAGAATAGGGACTTTTATCATCATGGTAGGGGCTCTTGGAACTGAGAACCGGGACTTTTATCATCATGGCAGGGGCTCTTAGAACTGAGAATGGGGACTTTTATCCTCATGGCAGGGACTCTTGGAACTGAGAATAGGCACGTTTATCATCATGACAGGCGCTCTTGGAACTGAGAATAGGGACTTTTATCATCATGATAGGGGCTCTCGGAACTAAGAAGAGGGACTTTTATCACCATAACAAAGGATTTTGGAATTGAGAATTGGAGCTTCTATCTTCATGGCAGGGGCATTTGGAACTGAGAATAGTACGTGTATCATTATTACAAGGTTCTCGGAAGGGAGACTAGAGTCTTGTATAGTCACGGAAAGGCTCTTTGAATTGATAATAGGGACTTGTATCGTCATGACAGGAATCTCAGAGTTATGGATGGAGACTTATAACGTCACGGCAGGTTCTTGGGATTGGGATTAGAGATTGATATCGTCATGGCAGGGACTTTTAGGGAGTTGGGTATTATATATGATGACATTCCCAAAGGGCAGGATTATGATATTTTAGCGTTGTCTTTTCAGCATCCGAGATTGGTTCCTGGATTCCAGAAGGGTCTCGAGCCAGGCTATAGGTCTGCTTCTCCCTAGGCACACACCTCAAAGGCCAGCACATCGCCTTTCTTACAAAAGATAATTAGTTGTAGAGTTTCAAATGCTTCTGAAAACTATGTTAAAGCGGCTGTTTTACATGATATGTAGTGATAGCAAACTAGGGGCCTGGACGGACTAGGTCCGTCAAATCACCCAACCAAACTGCTCTAACAAACCTTGAATTCCCGCACGAACTAGCCGAAAGACCAGGCTAGAACGAACGACCAGCCTAGTACACACAAGGCCCAAGCACACCTGGACGCCCATGCTGAACGGACAACGTTAGAACGAACGCGCGAACTAGGCTAGAACAAACATCCAAGAGCATTGCACGCACTAGAACGCACAGTACGCACTAGACCGCACGACGCCTCCTGGACGAGCGATACGACCTAATACGCATGTACGCGATAGATACGGACAACACCCAAGAACGCCTGAACCAACACTAGGACAGGGCGAACGAACTAACGGGAACGCACAGGCAAGAACGCCAAACGTCAAGGACGATAGAATGGACTAAGACTGATTGAACGAACTAGGTGACCAGACGGACCAGAACGAACGAGTCCTTGGAAAACTCCACCAAACTAGTTTTACAAACCTTGAATTCTCGCACGAACTAGCCGAAAGGTCAGGCTAAAGCGAACAACCAGTCTTGTACATGGAAAGCCAAGCACGCCTGGACGCCCCAGCTGAACGGACAACGCTAGAACGAACGCGCGAACTAGGCTAGAACAAACATCCAAGAACATTGCACGCACTAGAACGCACAGTACGCACTAGACCGCACGACGCCTCCTGGACGAGCGATACGACCTAATACGCATGTACGCGATAGATACGAACAACACTCAAGAACGCCTGAACCAACACTAGGACAGGGCGAACGAACTAACGGGAACGCACAGACAAAAACGCCAAACGTCAAGGACGATCAAATGAACTAGAACTGATCGAGCGAACTAGGTGACCAGACACACCAGAACGAACGAGTCCCAGGAAAACTCGACCAAACTAGTTTCACAAACCTTGAATTCTCGCACGAACTAGCCGAGCAATCAGACTAGAACGAACACCCAGTCTAGTTCATGGAAGGCCAAGCACGCCTGGACGCCCCAGCTGAACGGACAACGCTAGAATGAACGCGCGAACTAGGTTAGAACAAACATCCTAGAGCATTGCACGCACTAGAACGCACAGTACGCACTAGACCGCACGACGCCTCCTGGACGAGCGATACGACCTAATACGCATGTACGCGATAGATACGAACAACACCCAAGAACGCCTGAACCAACACTAGGACAGGGCGAACGAACTAACGGGAACGCACAGACAAGAACGCCAAACTTCAAGGACGATCAAATGAACTAGAACTGATTGAACGAACTAGTAGGCTGCAAGGACCAGAGCGAACGAGTCCCTTGAATATTCAACCAAACTGTTTTAACAAACCTTGAATTCCCGCAAGAACTAGCCGAACAGTCAGGCTAAAACGAACAACCAGTCTAGTACACGGAAGGCCAAGCACACCTGGACGCCCCAGCTGAACGGACAACGCTAGAATGAACGCGCGAACTAGGTTAGAACAAACATCCAAGAGCATTGCACGCACTAGAACGCACAGTACGCACTAGACCGCACGACGCCTCCTGGACGAGCGATACGACCTAATACGCATGTACGCAATAGATACGAACAACACCCAAGAACGCCTGAACCAACACTAGGACAGGGCGAACGAACTAACGGGAACGCACAGACAAAAACGCCAAACGTCAAGGACGATCAAATGGACTAGGAGTGATTGAACGAACTAGGCGACTGGACGGACAAGGACGAACGAGTCCCCAGAAAACTGTCACACTAGTTCATTTATGAACTAGTGCGAAGGACATACCAGAAATCCCTCGTGAAATAGAGAGATAGATTAGGAAGGAACAGAACAAATGCCCCAGAACACAACAAAACTAGTTTAATAATTTGCTATTAATGAAGGAACTATATTTGCATCCAGAGACCGAAAATTACGAATAACATGATTCAAGACGCAAAATTTACCAAGAAGAAAAACCAAACTATGAAAATCTAAAACTGAAATGATCCAAACTAAAATCTATCAAGAAGACAGAAATAACAATGCAGCTATAAATATGAATCTTTTATGGAGAAAAAAACTGAACAATGCACCAGGAAATTTGAATCCCCTTTGAAGACAGAAACCTAACTATACTACCCGAAACACTGATTACAATATAAATTCTACACTATATATATATATTGTTAAGATGGCGGTTAGGCCAGGTAATTAGGTGGCTCCAAGCAGGTTAATTTCTTGGGAGAATTTCAAGCTATGTGTAGATGAGGTTGGGATTTTCTATTACAATGACGGTCTGAAATTTTAGGTGTTGCAAATATCGGTAGATGAAGTGGTATCCACAGTTTGGTCATCATTTTGGCATTGGAAACAACTCTATCACGTTTCAAATCTCGTTTTCGCAGTGGGTTCAAACGTAGCCATGACCAGTTAGGATGGTTGTTGAAGTGCATCAATGTTTGATTCTTGGTAGCATTAAGCGAAAACGTATCGGCTTGAATGATATTTTTCTGGGAATCCTGTTTTAGAAATCCCTGCCAGTCAATTTATTCTGTCCGAGATGATTTTTCTTATTGAGGACGACATTTTTGGATGGGTCAATGGTAAGCTATAACAACGAGGTTTGATTCAAGGTATTTCATATGGCAGGACGAACCGCTTGTAACCGTTTGAGGCAATTTGGAAGTTTACATCCCAGTAGATCTGGATAGGTTTGGTTGTGTGTAAAGTATAACGAATAATTCTGCTTGGTAGACTGAGCATTAATGGTCTAGTTTGCCGTGTCTTAAGGAAAAACGGCAAGATAGTTCCAACTCCTCTTCTGAACTAGATATATATGATGCTAACACTTTCATTCTGTAAAGTTGTATCAACTACGGAAAAAGGATGGTAGAGAATTAAAGAAGGGCTTTGTGATGATTCATATAGGCCAGTTTCTAGGTTTTCAAGTACTAATAGTCACCCTTTATGATACGTTGAGAGAAGGGCAGGTTATGAAGAAACAGTTGGTAGCTATATAGATGGATTACATCTTATGCTTGTTTTGGCAAACTGTAGTTAGTGTGAGATTAAAAGTATAGGCGTGTTGCAAATATTCTGGGAATTCGATTTTTTCAAATCTTATTTATAGGTCAGTCCTTGCATTCTGTGTGAACCGATTTTTCTTATTGCGGGCCAAATTTTTGGAAGGGTCGTGAGAGACGACGTTAAGCTAAAACATGGCTGCTAGGACTGTTATCACTTTTCCCAAAATAATGCTGTGGCCTTTGACCGAGCAGAGTTGCACATTTGGTGTGTACGGTGAAGGCTACAAATTATTTCTGCAACGTGTTGAGATCCAAGGAATGTACTTGGCAGGAAGAACAGCTTGTGATAGTTTGAGGCAATTTGAAAGTTTCCATCTGAGTAGATCTGGATAGTTTTGATTGCCCATAAAGTATGGCTAAGAATACTGCTTGGAATTAATGGTGAAGTTTGAGGTGCCTAGGTCTTGAAGAAAGGTCGCAAGATAAATCCAGCTCCATCTGAGACTTTGAATCGACCAATATATATGGTTGTAATACTTTCATTTAGTAGAATTTTATGTACTTCAGGAAAGAGAATAGGGAATTAAGTAAAGTTTGGGGATGACTGTTATAGGCCAATGTCCAAGGTTTTCAAGTACTTGTCAAATTATGAGATGTCGAGAGGAGGCACCTTGTAAAGAAACAGCTGGTAAATATGTTGATGGACCACATCTGATGTCTGTTCTGGCCAACTGTAGTTAGTGTATTTTATGAGGTTCGCAAGACCATTTGGCCACATTTGTCCTAAACACCAGAGCCATGTAATAGTGCTGGGAAATCAACCATTTGGTAGTTGTTTTGATCAGAACTGCGTGATCTTTGACATTTTACGGCGTAAATAAACCTTTGAAGAATTCACTGGTATTTTAATGCGCTTTTATATAATAGAAACTTTGGCCAGAAAAGGTATTCAAGGGGTATAAATGCCGGCGCGGCAGCCTCTATATTCAACATTTTTAACACTGTATCGAATAGGTGTCTGGAATTCTTATGATTCTATTGATTGTAGTGATGTTTATCTGCTTCCAGCGAATAAATACGTCTGTGTTTTCTCTGGATTTACCACGTTCTTTTCCTCGCCTGCTACACTTTTAAGAATATTTGTAGTGGGGGTTTATTCAAACAATAGGAAGTTGACATGGTACTTGTGTGATAATAGTAAAATATCTCTACAGCAGATCCAATTCCTTCCTATGTGGTTTGTTATAATTAACAGTTTCCTCTTGTAATTATATCTCATTAAAAGGGCTCAAAGTTTCTCCTTTTGCGACCCTAAATTGAAATAGGGTTGCCATTAGCACTTTAGAAATTTTTCTGACCTTCTAAATAAAGAGCTGGATCATCTCTTAAAGTTATGTGACGCCTTTTAAGGTTTCAATAATGGATTGTCTATTGACTGCGTCAATTTATCGACTGACTACAACCTAAGTTTATATCAATTTAGTAATTGACGGTTTTCCGAGCGTTTTCAATCGAGTAGCGTGGTACAAATCCAAATTAAAATAAAGAGAACCTTTGTATCGGTCTTCTAACCATTGCAATCGTTCCAGAATCGCGCGCTTTCACAAATACTTTGGCTAAGGGTTGAGCTGGGTAATAGGGAGGAAACTGTCTAAAGAGTGAGATCAAATACTGTTTGGTTGGGTATGAGGACCAAGAGCCTAATTTTCTTATGTGGTTTAGGGAAAATACGCAGCTGAGAGTCTTTAGCGAGAAGTTCTGCCATTAGTGTTTGCAAGGTGCCTCCTTATAAAAAGCTGAGTCGGTCAGAGCCAGGGGATTTCCTGAGTCCATAACATTGCACGGAGAACTTGAGCGCCAGTTGAATCTGGTTTTGAGGAGATAGTAGAATATGTTGTCGATTGAAGCGGCAGAATCGATGCTCCAGGTGGGCAAAAAGGTTTCTTCAGGTGTGAATGGGTTCCGCCATTGTACTTGAGTAATGACAATATTCCCTAGGTGACTTTTTCTTTGGACATAGTTATTTGTATAGAACTCCGAGTTACCGAAGAGATTTATTCATTCAGAGATTATAAAATAAACTTGCACAATTAGTATAATTCATTTCACATTTTAAAAGGCTAGCTTTAGAGCTCAAAGCTCTTCGAGGGCTTATTTCTCTAGAATTATACCAACAAGCTTGGCAATAATATATAATCATATATTAGAGATTTCTTTAAATAGCGTTATCGGTGCATTGTTTTTTTACCTGTGTAGAATTCGAAAAGTTTCTTATATTATGTTAGGTGCCCTGGGATAGCAGTTGTAAGTCCAAAACTTCACTTCAGAATTTAGCCGAATTGAACCTCTTTTCTTGTAGATGCCCTGCAGGCATATGGAAGGATCGGAGTATAGACCTCGATCATTTGGTCAATAAACACGGGCGAGGGTATTTCAGCATTGAGACTGCATGTGGCAGTGAATACTGACGAAATTCCGTGAAGACACTCGAAAATCAGGTTAATTCTTCCAAAGGTGTATCGTTTTAAAGCTAATAATTCTTGAATGATGGTTAGAGAAGATTTGTGAAGGAGAATTCTGGCAGACATGTTCTAGGGGCTGCGGTGGCTAGAAACGAAGGTTACATCGATGAAGAATGACTTACATCCACTGGTCTAATCCACGGGAGCTCCCAGGAATTGTAGGTTGGTGGCCGTGGAAGAATCCTCCAGACCGCGGAATGTCTCGAAGCTCCATGTTGACCGCTGGCCTCCATTCCAAGAATACATAGTAGCGCACATCTGGTGAAGATGGATTCTAGACTGGAGAGAAATACACAATCTGCGATGCCACGGTTCTAATAAGTTGAAGAAGTTAGGAGGGATTTAATGCCAAGCCAAACCATAACAGCCAAGCCAAACCATGACAACAGTGATATTTGGATCAGAGGAATTACCCTGTAAAGAATATCCTGTTAACCCTGTATAACTAATCCTGAGGAGACGTAGTTTCCAAATGAAGCAAAGGTCAAGTAGAAACTGGGAGGATCGTCTGAAATTTTGAATTGTATCTTTTACGTAGTGTGGCTGCTATTTTAGAAAGTTAATAAACTGTAACTGTGAGCTTTCTGAGATTTTCCTGCAAAATTTAAAGAGCGTAGTGTTATTTTCCAATGTCATCCATGATCTATATAGAATATTCTGAGATTAAATTCCACACATACTCTGCCATTGCTTTTCTCTTATTTTAATTGCTAAATTATAAATGCACTGTGAAAACCTATTTAAAGATATTTAATATAATTAAAAAACACCTTAAAAATCAATTTGTCCTATTTTTTGCGAAAGCTGTTTTAAAAATAAACAATCATAATGCTATTCAATTTATACACCTTTACGCGAAGCTGATTTTCAAATATTTTCATAAAATCATGCATATATCGAAATATCCTATACAGATCATTGCTTTTAAATTTCATTAGATTTCATTTCTCTCTTTACTCTGATCGCAGAAGAGATAATCCTTTTTATGGAGAATTTATCAAATAGAAAATATGTTTTCTCTTTGCTATAATTATCAGCAACTATAGAGAACAAAAGACCATCAGAGAAAATTCCAAGTTATATATAAATAGGTGCAAATATTTGAGAAAAAAAACAAAATATTTATTATATAATTATTAGAATACATATACCTATTAGCCATGATGAAATACATATTCTAGAAATTCCTGGTGATTTTTTTAACACAGAGAGAGATACGTTATATTAAAATATTTTTATAAATTATTTACTAAACCAATTATTTCTTGGTTCAAAAGTCAAAGTATTATGAGTATATTAAGGGCCTGTAAGGAAATTGAATTACAAGATTTAAACATTGCCATGCCACCTCTGCTATCGTCTTCTATTCTAGATACCTCTCAATTATTGAAATATGTTAAGATTCCTCGAAGTTTTACAGAAAGTCAATTATCAATTCTATATATCAAATATTGAGATGTATCTGAACATGAAACCTAAAAGAGAGATGTGTTATTTTAACTTTATTAGTTAATTTTAGTGAAGTGTTATAAATTGAATTAATATTCTATGTGTGCTATATAGTTTACCAAACTAAATCTTTAGTACCATCAAATAGTATTTATTGAGTTGCATCTTCGATATCGATATAGATTTGGTTACAATGACTCTTATAAACACTTCGGTTAAATTCTTGTGTAATTAAGACATGCATAGGTTCAATTATAAGTTGAATGTGTGTTTGATTCTATATATATATAAACACGCAAAGCTTTATTAAGACTACCGGTCTTATATATTTTTTATTAAATAGAGAAAGATGTTCATTCTCTAGTAATAAATAATGTTTTTAAATTCTGCATGGCTTCAAGTCAAACATTATGTGCTATCAATTCCACGTACCGGGAAATGTTGTGTTTGGATTTTGTGTGGATTCAAGTTAAACATTATGTGCTATCAATTCCACGTACTGGGAAATGTTGTGTTTGGATTCTGTATGGCTTCAAGTTAAACATTATGTGCTATCAATTCCACGTACCGGGAAATGTTGTGTTTGGATTTTGTGTGGATTCAAGTTAAACATTATGTGCTATCAATTCCACGTACTGGGAAATGCTGTGTTTGGATTCTGTATGGCTTCATGTTAAACATTATGTGTTATCAATTCCACGTACTGGGAAATGTTGTGCTTGGATTCTGTATGGCTTCAAGTTTAACATTATGTGTTATCAATTCCATGTACTGGGGAATGTTGTATTTGAATTCTGCATTGGCTTCAAGTTAAACATTATGTGCTATCATTTCCATGTACTGTAGAATGTTTTGTTTGAATTATGCATTGGCTTCAAGTTAAACATTATGTGCTAACAATGCTATGTACAGGGAAATGTTGTGTTTGGAGTCTGAATGGCTTCACTTTAAACATTATGTGCTATCAATGCCACGTACAGGGAAATGTTGTGATTAGATTTTCCATGGATTCAAGTTAAACATTAGGTGCTATCAATACCACGTATTGAGAAATGTTGTGTTTGATTCTGCATGACTCCAAGTTAATCATTATGTGCTATCAATTCTACGTACTGGGGAATGTTGTGTTTAAATTCTGCATTGGCTTCAAGTTAAACATTATGTGCTATCAATTCCATGTTAAGGGATATGTTGTGTTAGCATTCTGCATGGCTCAAAGTAAAACATTATGTACTAACAATGACATGTACAGGGAAATGTTGTGTTCGGATTCTGTATGGCTTCAAGTAAAACATTATGTGCTAACAATGCTATGTACAGGGAAATGTTGTGTTTGGAGTCTGAATGGCTTCAAGTTAAACATTATGTGCTCTTAATGCCACGTACAGGGAAATGTTGTGATAAGATTTTTCATGAATTAAAGTTAAACATTAGGTGCTATCAATTCCATGTACTGGGAAATGTTGTGTTTGAATTCTACATGGCTTCAAGTTAAACATTATGTGCTATAAATTCCACGTATTGGGAAATATTGTGTTTGATTTCTGCATGAATTCAAGTTAAACAGTATGTCTTATCAATTCCACGTACTAAGAAATGTTGTTTTCGAATTCTGCATGGATTCCACGTATCAGGAAATGTTGTGTATAAACAATGAGATAAATAAACATCACTAACCGAATCTAGATAATGGAAGAAAAAGAACGGGATTCTCCAGGATGTTGGATCCTAGAACAGAAAACTCACCTCAAGACAAGTTTATTTTAAGATTTGAAGGTAAAACCTAATATCATATACGACTATAATGAAGATAGAGGCTGCCTGGTCGGCATTCATATTTCTTTCGAAAATAGACACTTTGGTCAGTTAAAATTTTATTTTCTCAAACGTTTCAACAAAGTTTTTTTCTTCGTCAGGAGAAATAAATAAAATATCTGAGAAAAAGAAAGTCTATTTTTAAAAAATATATACGACTATATTATATCAATCAACACTCATGGAGATAAAGCTTAGCGAAGTGTATAGTCTTTGATCGTCTGTTTTTTTAGGAGACAGATGCAATTTTGTTCACATTTGGTTATCTCGTATGTCTTCAATAAAGATGACTGTGTATAAAATATTCTCATAATTATTTCGTGAATCCCGATATACAATGCTACATCGGTGGAGGATGACTTACTTCCATTACTCCATGTCTTATGCACGGGTTCTCCCAGATATTATAGGTTGGTGAGCTTCTTGAAGGAAGCCTCCAGACTGGCGCCTCGGAATGCTCCGAGATTCCAGGTTGGCGTCCATTCCGAGAATACATGGTAGCTCACATCTAGTGATGTTGGTAGAAGAGAAAGTCACAATCTGCGAAGCCACGGTTCAATTAGCTGAAAAGTAGGAATACATGAATACAGAACCATGTAGAACCAAGAACAGTGATATTTAGGTCATGTGAATTAGCTTGTTTAGGATAATCCTGTGAATCTGTATAGCAAATCCAGAGAGAACCTTGTTCCCAACTGAAGAAAATATTATGTAGGAAATGGAGAAAAAATCTAAAATTTTGATATTGTGCCTTTTCGCGTAGTTTGTCTGATAATTGGGAATTTCCAGAACCGCATATGAAAACTTTCTGAGAATTTCTTACAGAACTCTGAGGGGCTTAGTCATTTTTTCATTGTCATCCACAAACTGTATGAATATTTCCGAAATTATAATGCATCCATTCTGATAAATACCTGAACAAACTGCTCTTCACCTTATCTATGACTGTCCAAAATTTGCAGAAGTGAGACATCGTTTGTTCCCTGATCTAAATGATTTAACTCTTTTACATCAGCCACTTGTTTCATATAAAATTTTGAACTCTGTCAATTATTACATCTAAATTTGTAAATATTTAACTTTTAGTTCTAAAATATTGTTTGTTTTTTGTTTGTTTCCTCTGTAATAGGCTCAAATACTTCAATATCGCGCCTTTTTATTTAATAAAATTTTTAAAATAATAATAATAAATTCTTATCATTTCTCTTTTATGTCTTCAATCCAAAAATAAATTCATTGAATGCTTTCTTTAAAACCTTATCAATGATTCTCTGAACAGATAAAGATTTTTCTCTCTCCTTCTCTTGAGTTAATCTGAATTCCTGGAGCGTTAGATTTTTTTATATTTCTAATGAATCTTTAAAAATCTAATTTGCCTTTTTTTGGCGAAAATATTGAAATAATATAGAAATATTCATAATAATTATTTTCACAGATAGTGATTCTTATTATAGATTGTCCCTACAGACTCCTTACTGCAATGATGAACATTATTAGATGAGAGGACCTAGCTTATCAGTGCTGAACTCTTTCAGCGGCTTCGACAAATCAATCCCCAGACTAGGGATAGGTGGATCAGTGGCCTACACGTTTGGGTTTCGACCGCTACGACCCGGGATCGACTCTCGCATTGGGCCTTTTTTTATTTAAAAAATGCTCCAATGGTTCCCAATTCTTGCAAAAGTCCATCCCGACAAGCGAGTGCAAGAAACCAAACTAGGCTCTGGCACATTTGTAAGTCAAGTCAATAAAATAATCCCTTGTAACAAGGGATAGCCGGATTAATTTTACTCAATAATTGTAAGTGCAAAATTCGACCAGCCTTTCACATCTGTAGCATGTGATGGCCTACTTACAATAAAAGCAGTCGTCAACTTCTACCCACCATGAATATCATGGTCTATACCGAGCTTGCTAGGGATAATAATAAAAATCTCCAGACTGCTCTACTATTTTACTGGATTGTTTCTCTTATATACCCTGTGTTTGAAAAGGAATACAGCTTAGGGGTGTTTAATGAACCTATGAACATATAGGTCTGTAGAGGTGGGTATTAAAATATACAGTTATCAACGTCATAATCAAGCAACAATTCTTAATCACTTCTGTCACCGTTTGCTTTTGTGAATGGAATAAATACCCAAATATGGCCATTTCTCATAACCATCGGTGGTTCAGTGGCAGAATGCTCGCCTGTCACGCGGGCGGAGCGGGTTCGATTACAGGCCGATGCATTTTTTTTTTACAATTTTTAAAATTCATTTATATATTATACAAGAATGACATCCACGGCGCCAATTTATAATTGTAACGAATAGTATTTGAATAAAAGCATTTAATCGGGCAAAACCCAAGCGTTGCCCCAGTCATTCGGCTAGTACATATAAAATTATAAAAAAATAATTTATTATGATTACTGTCATAATATAAAAGTGAATTAAAAGGAAATAGAGCGGATGTCTATATTCAAACCATAGAGAGATGTATATTTTAAAACTTGCGATTTTTCATTTCTTAAAAGTTCATTTAACGTAAAATCATGGTGAGCGAGAATAATAGAATATCACTGCTCCACAACATTTTACCCCAAGAGAACTAGATGGTGTTTCTAGTCTCACTTTTGATGCTGAACTTAAAATTATAATCAGAAGATTTCTATGATCCTTGGTTTTTACGTTAAAACATTTTTTTTAGTATTGGGTTAAACACAGTAATAAATACAAATAATGTTAGGTAAGCATTTTTTCATTTAAAAACCGTATTACATCACACAAGATAACCAAAGAATATTTTTTTTTGTCCAAAAAGAAGCAGAATTTTATCTTGATGTAACCTTTTGTGCTGATTCTAAATATACCACTAGTTTTTTTTTTCTATCGCGCAAGATTTTTGAGATACACCTACTTGAAATTTGGAAATGTTTTTAATATATAGGCCTATATGAACGAAATATATTTATTTTATTAAAAAGTAATGACAGTGGATTTTCTTCTATAATTTGCTTGTGGTACATCCCTTTTGAGTGTGCAGCAGTAGTTCGCAAGCATACCGGGACTCCATTTACCTTGATACCGCTTCTCCATGCTTGATATATATTGATGAAACCTCTCCCCATGCTCATCGCTAACTGCACCAAGATTGTCGGGAAAGAAATCTTGATGTGAATGCAGGAAATGGATCTGAAGAGACATGTTACATCCCAGTGTTTTGTAGGAAGTAAGAATCCATTAACTAAGTTACTGTAGTTTTCAATCTTTACATTTCCTAAAAGTTCTTACAAACGTTTATAAAATAATTCTATGCTGCTGCTCAAATTTCATTTAAGCTATCTTCAAAATTCCCATCCTGCAGCAATTCTCGAATCTGAAGTCCAACGGAAATGGCTTCTTTGATTTTCGTATCACCTATACTTGGGAATTTTTGCTTCAAATAGGCAAATCCAGCAACATTTGGATTCATTGCCTTGACAAAGTTCTTCATTAATTCCAGTTTAATATATAATGGTAGGAAATATATATTACAGATTTGACCAAATGGAAAATGTGCAATATTTTCAAGTCCTGGAATAAGGTTTTTTACGGTTTGGCCAGTTTCTTTTGATATAATGCCTTTCTCCTTGTCTCTACTATCCCACTAACACAGAAAATAATAACATTTTGTATAACCAATCAGTAAATGTATAGTTCAGTATGTTTGAAGGAGATTGCTTAGAACTATTCAACTGAAAACTATGTTAGTGTATTATTTAATTATATGCTCATTTTTATTTAGAAGGATGTCCTAGCAATATGAATGCCATGTACAGAATGAGGTGTCCGATAAGAGGAATAAACATCACTAACCAAATCAGGATAATTTGAGAAAGAGGGCGAGAATCTCCAAGATCTTGGACCCTAGAACAAAAACTATATACTTTAAAAAAACTTCTTAAAATGATATTATTTGAATGTAAAACAAAATATCAATGAAGACTTATGTATTTTCGTTCATGTTTTTATACTACTCTGATCAAAATGTTTCGACACTTTGCTCATAAAATCCTGAAAACTCAATATATTTTCTCCCCGGTTTGTGGCAAACGCAAGCGTCGCCCTTGGCTTGGAGACCTGCCAATTTTCAAAAATCACGCGCCACAACAGCGCGAGCAGCGGCTGCTTCGATTTCGTTAGTCACTGAAATGGAGGATCAATGAATTTGCATCAAGTTCTGTGTGAAAATCGGATTCAAGGGTGCCGAAATTTTTGGATGTTGCAAACAGCCTAAGGGCATGCCATCATGAGCCGAAGACAAGTTTTCGAGTGGTACAAGCGCTTCAAGGAGGGTCGGGAAGAGACCGCCGACAACGAGCGTTCCGGGAGACCGTCCACATCAACCACGCCTGAAAAAGGGGACAAGGTGTTGGAACTTGTGCGTGAAAACGGACGAATAACTGTCAGGGAGGTCGCCGAAGAAGCAGGGATATCATTCGGGTCGACTCAATCGATAATGAAGGACATGAAGGTCTCAACCCCGTTCTCGTTCCCAAAGATTTGACTTTTGATCAAAAGAACGCCCGGAAAGAAACGGCCAGTCTCAATCTCGAAGCGACAACCGACAACCCCGAATTGCTGAAGAGGTTCATTACTGGAGTTGGAACATGGATTTACGGCTTTGATTCGGAAACTACCCAACAGGCATCGGAGTGGCGCTTCAAAAATGAGCCGAGACCAAAGAAAGCGAGGAAGGCTCCCAGCAAAGTCAAGGTCATGTTGACGGTGTTCTTCGACTACCAGGGCATCGTTCATCATGAATTTCAACAACAAGGCTCTACACAATAACTGCTGACTCTTACCTGGGAGTTTTGAGGCGATTGAGGGAAGCGATCAGGAAGAAACGGCCGGAGCTGTGGAGGAGCAAGTCGTGGATCCTCCACCACGATAACGCGCCGGCGCACAGAGCCTCAAAATCTCGAAGTTCCTACAGGACCACTCAACCTCTGTGTTCCCTCAACCCCCTACAGTCCAGATTTGGTCCCCTGCGACTTCCACCTTTTTGGAAGGCTCAAAAAAATGTAAAAGGTCGGAAATTTCAGAGCATAGAAGAGATCAAAGTGGAATCGAAGAAGGCCATGAAGGCGATCCCGAAAACAGACTACTAGAGGTGTTTTGCCGACTGGAAAAAAGGTGGCTGAAGTGCATCGCGGCCAACGGGGACTACTTTGAAGGGGACAAATTGAATTTGGTAGAATAATAAAGTTTTTTTTTTAACTTATGAGCAAAGTGTCGAAACCTTTTGATCAGAGTAGTATAGTATAAAATATCGAATAAATGGAAAATTGTTTTAATGAGTTTCTAGGCCTTGAGAGCTCTGTTTATATAAAGTAAGGGAAAAATATTTTTTGAAAAAATATTGATGAAAACATTAGGTTGAGCATATTATGAATTAAAATTCACTACCTTGAAGTATTTTATGCAATTCTTTCTGAGTGATATTTTTGCTGTATTACATTTTATTCTAAGACTGAAAATATTTGTTAAAAGAAAAGCGAATTCTATATTCAAACCATGGCTATATTTTAAAAACTTGCGCTATTTTCATTCCATGAAGATTCCCTTATGGAAACCCACGATAAGCGAAAAGAATAAAGTAATTCATCTTAAAAGAAAATAGCGAGAAAAGCAAGAATACTTTCACCATCAAACATACATCTCTGATAGAATTAAAATTCAAATGGCTTAAAATACAACGTGATTAACTGGGAAAAGAATACTGTGGATGATTTTTTCATTGAAAAAAAAAAGGTTTTGTGACATCAAATAGCAATCAATGAGTTGAATCTCTTTAATATTGAGATCAGGTTGATAAAAAACTTCTATAAAAACTTCGGTGTAATTCTTATGTAATAGAATGGTTAAATGTTTGTTAGTTTAGAATAGTTTATTATAGTGATAAATAATGTTGTGTTTGGAAGCAATAGTTTAATGGATCTCATTGTCCCAATCTCACAAATTATTTTTATTTACAAATAAAACGATCTCATATCTAGAGCTTTAAGGCTTTAGTTCTTATGGACAAAGAAATTACCGCAAGAATTTTCCATTTATGAGAAATTCTCTGATTCTCTTGACTTCCGGTCGATGGAATGTTCTGAGTCTCCCGGAAGAAGTCGTGTGATTAGCAACTTAAAAACATTTGAGAATTTTTATAAATAATCTTATTTTGATCTAAGATATGAGCATTTTCCGTGATTTAGATTGTGTGAATTTTTATTTTGAAAAAAAAAGTAAACAACCCATTGTTATTTTGGACGCCATCTTTATTATCACTTTTATTAATAATTTGAAAAATAAAGATTTTGTTTCATAAAGTGTTAAAGATGTTTTTTAGGGTGAATCTAGGAACCCCTAGATACTGTGTAGGACAGTCCTTCGATGAAATATTTGGAATGAAGAGAGACTCCTGTGGCCTCTTCTACCAGTATATTACTTGAAAGGTCTCACTACGAGGGTGTATTTAGGTAAACGGATAGCGAAGACTGATCAATAGTTATTTATGTGGGAAATGCAGCTACCAGGTGGCGTGAACTTAGTATGTATGTCACTTGACGACACGTGCACTATAAATTGCCTTGTTTTGTTCGCCTTGGGAAGGTAGTTTACATATTATAGTGTGGATTGAATAAATGATTCAAACAACCTTTGAGAAAGATGACGCCTCTACCTAGACTCGGAATTCTTCCATCCTCACATTTATTTTCTTCATAATAACTTTTTAGGTCTCCACACCTTGGCCAACGATATTTCATCATTCCAGTCCTATAGAGGTCTCTGTGTCGAGTATCAACACCCCAAGCCATTTTCAAGGTTTACTAAAGATGGTAGTTTCTAGGTGCTAGGTCTGGTGAGTAGGTTGGATGTGTTGCAACAATTTGAACAGCAATTCGTGGAGTATAGTCTAGCAGAACATGGGATTATATACTTAATTTTGATGTGGAATACTTTTTTCCTGGACAATTATCGCTTATTAATCCGTATTTATTCGTTAAACATTTGCAGTAGTTTTGCATAATAGCCTCCGTGGATTGATATTCCATTAGAAGTTAATTTAATTTGGGTGCAAATTCTGCCCTCAACCTTTCCACTTTCCACGTTGATGACTTCAATCGCACGCCGTTAACCACCATTTGGCGGATCACTTCTTGCTGCTTGCCTCTTCATTTGTTTCTTATTCTTTATCTGGTTGGCTTACAATTCTGATGGATCCCTAGCTTTTCTCTCGTTTGTTCTCTAAGCTTCTTCTTGGTTTATTTGGTTATTAGTTGTGTCGTTAGTGATTTCACTATCGCAGTTTCTACTATCACTGGTGTGCTCGTCATTTTTTAGAATATTTGAGGTGCTTTCTGTTTCGTCTTCTTCCTAACATTGGCTTACGCCAGGTGTAGATCTTTTGGATGTCCCTCTGTATTTATTGACGATATCTGTGTTTTTTTCCGTCCATGATAAGTTTTTAAACCTTTATTCTTAGAGTACCATGGTTTTTATTTCGAGTCCAAATCGGCTTTTAGGTACTCTTTTTAGATTTTTGGCCAATAATTTATTCCTATCTATCTTTTCCACGACTGAATGGCCATTAAACCATGTTGTTCTAGTTCTACTTAAAGGCCGCACAAAGCAGACTGGTCACAATGCACTGTGGCAAAGAATCAAACAAGCAGTAAGTCACCAGAGCTGTAACACAATAATTTCTTCCTCCCCTTCCCTTTCTATCGGCTTATTTATTCTTTGAATCCTGTTTTACCAATCTCTGCGAATCCATGTATTCTATGCGAGATGATTTTTCTTATTGCGGGCGACATTTTTGGAATGGTCGTGAAAGAACTTCGACATGTGAACTTGGCTTCTAAGGGTGTTAGCTTGTTTCTCAAAATACTGTTGTGGCCTTCAACCGAGCAGACTTGCACATTTGGTGTGTGCGATGTAGCCTACAGATGATATAAACAACAAGGTTTGACCCAAGATATTTCATATGCATGAATAACCGCTTGTAACAGTTTTGAAATTTCAATCCGAGTAGCACCGGATAATTTTTGGTTGCGCGTAAATTATGGCGAAATAATCTACTTGAAAGACTGAACAGTAATGGTGGCAGCTATGGCAAGATAACTCCAACTCCTTCTGTAGACTGGAATACAACAATATATATGATGCTAACACTTTCATTTTGTAAAATTTTATCTGCTCCGGAAAAAGGTTCAAGGTTTTCAAGAACTAATGGTCACCCTTTATAAGATTTCGAGAGAAGGGCAGGTTATAAAGGAACAATTGGTAGCTATATAGATGGACCAAATCTGATGTTTGTTTTGCAAATTGTAGTTAGTGTAAGAGAAAAGTATTGGCGTAGTTGCAAATACTCTAGGGATTTTATTTTATCAAACCCTAATTTATTGGCGTGTCCATGTATTCTGTGTGAACTGAATTTTTCTCATTGAGGGTGACATTTTTTTAAAGGTCGTGAGAGACGATGTTATGCTAAAACTTGACTGTTAGGCTGTTTTCTCGTTTCCCAAAATACTGTTGTGGCCTTTGACCAAGCAGAGTTGCACATTTGGTGTGGACGATGTAGGATACAGATGATTTTTGCAACGAGTTGAGATGCAAGAAAGGCATATGGCAGGAAGAATGCATATTTTAAAACTTTTTCTTTTCATCTCATAAAGATTACTTCTAAAGAAAACCTGCTGAAAGAGAATAATAAAATAATCAATATTTTTATAAACGAGGGAAATTATCAGAAAAAAAGGCTAAAATATTTTCTCCGTCGAACATACATCTCTGAAATAACTAAAATTCAAATGGCTTAAGATACAAAGTCAGAAACTATGAAAACAATGCCAAGTATGCTTTTTGATTGAAAAGTAATTTTTGGATGGTGGCTAGGATATACCGGTCTGTGAAGGCCATTCCCAGCAGATATGTTCTAGTGGTCGTTAGATACCAGGGTTACATCGGTGTAAGATGACTTACGTCCATTGCTCCATGTCCAATACACGGGGACACCCAGGAAATGTAGGTTGGTGAGCTTGGAGAAAGTCTCCAGTCTGGCCTCGCGGACATCTCGGAATGTCTCCAGGTTTGGCGTCCTTTTAAAGAATACATGGTAGCCTGGTGATGGTGGATGGAGGGACCGTCACAATCTGCAATGCCACGGTGACAATAAGATAAACGGGCTAGGTGGGTTTGGGTACCAAACCAAACCATAGAAACAGAGATATTTTCCAAACATATGTTTTGAGTATTATTAATTATTAATAGTAATCCATGAGTTGAATCTCTCCCTCTCTCTTTTCAATAATCTTATTGATGAGGTTTTAAGGACTCTTATATAAATAAATATTCTGTTAAATCCTCATCCAAATATGATTTAAGAAAGTTTAATTTCAATACAGCTGATATTATGTATATTTTATAAGGTACATATAACTTGCCATAGCATAGTTAAGTTTCATTTTGTATCAATTTTCCTGTAGAAGGGCGTTATCCCGTAAGCTCAAAAAACGTTTATTAAAAGATACTCAATCATAGACGTTTACTTTAATATATAAAATATTGGATTCATCCTAGTGATGAATAATGTTGTGATTAGATTCTGCATGGCTTCAAGTTTACCGCGTTATGTGCTATCAATACTATATATAGGGGAATGTTGTGTGTATGCGACGAGAGAAATAAACATCACTACCCAAATCTGGATAATGGAGGAAGAAGGACGGTGATCTCCAGGGTCTTAGATCCTAGAACAAATAGACCTACCTCAATAAAAATAGTTTTTAAATATTTGAATTTAAGTTTTAATATCAGAGAGGACCATATATTCTCCATATTCGTATATATAAAGTGTAAAACATTAACGAGAGAAACTATATATATATAAAGTCAGTTAGGAATATTTAAATAAAAGGTGATAACGTGGTATCTATATATAATATATGGAAGCATTATAAAGCACGAATTTTCTTTTTTCACTCACAACAAACTCTTCTACTGTCCTTACTGCGATGTAAAAATATATTGGGAGGGCTTGGCTCATCAATGGTGAACTCTCCCAGCGGTTACGCCTGTCCTAAAAGCTTATGTCCATAGTTTGCTTAAATATAATTCTAAGATTCCACTCGTCATTGCAGCCTATATAAGAATAATCGTTCAATACAGTGTGGAGCTCTAAGAGAATCGGAAAAAAGCGAAACCGCTGGGAAGGCTCACCACTGATGAGCCAAGCCTTGCCAATATATTTTTTCATCGCAGTAGGGACAGTAGAAGAATTTGTTTTGTGTTTGAAAAAAGAAACATTCGTGCTTTATATAATGCTTACATTTCTTATGTATAGATGGTACGTTATCACCTTATATTTAAATATATGTATTAAATGTTTTAATAAGAGTTATGACCCTTGAACTCTATATAAAGCAAGGGTAAAATTAACGATCAGAATATTCAAATAAATATATCATGATAGAAAAACTCAGGTTGAAAATTTTATTACATCAATGGAAAAATGCTTCCTGGTATTATTGGATTCAATTTTTAATTATCAAAGAAATAAAGTCGTCGTTATATATTTCTACCTAAACTTGAAATTCCACTGTATTATAAACGAGAGTTGAAAGTAAATAAATGCTATATTCAAACCATGGGTGTTTTTTTTAACTAGCGCTTTTTTTTATTTCATAAAGATTATTTCTAAAGAAAAGCATGCTGAGAAAGAAAAATAAAATAGTCAACTAAAAAAAAGGAAAACCATCGCGAAAAAGGCTTTAATATTCCAACCATCAAACATATGTCTTTGAAATGAAAATTCAAATGGCTGAGAATACAATGCCATCAACTGTGAAAAGAATGCCCAGGATATAGACTTTTTAATTTTAAAAATATTTTTTAAATGATGGTCAGGATAGGTCTGCGAAGGCAATTCCCGGCAGACATGTTCAAGTGGCTGCGGTGATTGAGGACAACTTACGTCCATTGCTCCATGTCCAATAATCGGGGACATCCAGGAATTGTAATGTTGGTGAGCTTGGAAGAAGCCTCCAGTCGGAAGTCTCCAAGTTTTGCGTCCATTCCAAGAATACATGGTAGCGTGGTAATGGTGGGTGGAAAGACAATCACAATCTGCGATGCCACGGTGACAATTAGCTAAACAACTTAGGTGGGCTTGGATGCCAAACTAAACCATGGCACCAGTGATATTTGGGTGAGGAAATTTTCTTCATGTGGGATGGAAGTTGGCGCCTATAACTAATCTTGATGAGACGTATTCTACAGGTGAAACAGAGGATAAGAGAAACTGGTGGTTCATCTAAAATTTTGAGATAATTTTTAAAGTGTTAGATTGCGTCTTATCGTGGTTTGGCTGTTATTTGGGAAAGTTACAGAACTACATCTGTGGACTTTCTGAGATTATCCTGCAAAACTCTGCGGAGCCTACTTCTTTTTTAATGCCATCTAGCGCCTCTGTAAAGTTTCTGAAAATATAAATCATATTCTGGCATACTTTTAATAATTGGCTTTAAAGTTGTTATATTTCCGTAATAAATTTTTGGAAATTTTAAATATAATTGTAGAATATTGGTCAACCTTTCGGGAAAATGGTCTAATTCTGTTCTTAAGATAATCACTGGCACCCGTGCAAGATATCTATTGCAACTAGTGCAGTCATTTATTTTTGTTCATGCTCCATCAATGCCTCTATTTTTAAATTCACGGCAGTGATAGTTGACCTCGACTTGAAATATCCATGTTGACTAGGATTTAACAGATTGTTTTGAAAATATAAAATTAAGATATTTCGAGATTTTTGAAATACAATTTGAAACATTTGATAATAAGGATATTGTATGATAGATTTTAGCAAATTAATAATTGGTTTTGTTGGACTTGGCTATTACTTTGAGTGCTGCTGTCCTCCATTTTTGGGAAGTATCATATTAGAATGCATTTATTAAATTTAGAGTGTAAAGCCGGGAGAATTAATGGCAAATCATTTATTTATATTATTACTGATATAATCTGGAGACTAGAGAGGAGATTATTTACACTAACTTTGTCGATTAACTCTACTATTTCTTTCATATGAATATAGCATGGGTTGTGGAATTATTACACTCCAGTTTGAATAGCTTTATATATAAATATATCGATATCAGATAGCAAGGACTCTTTTAAAGATTTGTTTAATCCTTGTTCAAAGGATACCTATAAAAGTTTAATTGTGAGTTAAATATATTTGTTCAGCAGAAAATTAATTCTAGTGATAAATATTGTTGTGTTTATATGGCCTCAATTCAAACATTATGTGAATGAAATACCATGTTCAGGGAAATGTTGTATATATACTATGAGATAAATAAATATTTTTGTGTTTATATATAGTGTTTATATGGCCTCAATTAAAACATTAGGTGAATGAAATACCATGTACAGGGAAATGTTGTGTATATATACTATGAGAGAAATAAATATCACTAACTACAAATATGAATAATGGAGGAAAGAGGACGGGAATCTACAAGATCTTGGATCCTAGAACAGAAGCCTAGTTCAAGAAAAGCTTCTTTTAAAATTTGATTTTGAAACGTCATATCTAAGAAACCTAAATGTTTTCCAATATATAAATGTCAAATAAATTTATATAATAAATATTATTGACACATTAAGTTCTGTTTATAAAACAAAGATTGATTATTTAAAAGTTTGAAGAAAGAGAATAAACTTGAAAAAGAGATCATTAGGTTAAACATTTTGATATCAGTAATTAAAATTATTTTCCTTTAAGTATTAGGTTCATTTTATTCCGAGAGAAATATATTCGATGTTATAATATTTTCGACCTCGTCTGTTGGAGAAAATATAATAAAATAATTTTATATAAAAATAATCCAAAAAGGTCTAACATAATTTCGTCCTCGAAATCACATCTCTGAATTATACAAATTAAAATACGTCATCAACTGTGAAAATAAGGAAATCCAACTAAATTACTCTCCTACTTCAAACTATGGCACTCGACAATTCTGAGCGACTTCGACTTGAAATAATGCTATTCAATATTCCAAATACTTCAATTTTATAAAACAGTTCAAACCCCGTGTTTAAGAGAGACAAATCTCGTTCTGTTTTCTGAAATTCCATGATAGATTTGTAACCATCTGTTTTTATTGAATCATATAATTTCAGTCGACCTTAATATAAACATTCTCACAATAAGATATTTTAATAAATTTTTATTGTTTAAATTATTGTAACTTTTGGAAGAAATGTTCGCAAAGGATTATAAATTTTGTAAAATTTGTTTCTGTATAAAATCAATCAGCGCGAATTTGCTCGTTGTGTTATATGGGGTTGGAGTTAACGTGAGAATTCCGTGATCATTGTGTTATTTTGATAGGAGCCAAATTTCTTGTTGTTCATCAAGTTATAATTGCCAAATTCTATTTTATTATCCGTGGTCCTTTCTATCTTATTTTCCTATTGCTCTTTCTGAGCGAGATCATCTACTTTGAAATGGGTATATTCAAAAATAGAGTCAATTATCTTTTATTTGTTTATTTATTGATCACTCTTCATTTTAAGAATTTGAAATATCGTGTTTTTCTTCTATCAAGTTTTGATTATAATTTATCTTTTTAAATTCAATAGGGTTCTTGTGACAGCTTTCAAGTCAGGAAGCAATAGTTTAATGGATCTTTTACTCATTGACCCAACTCATAAAAATTTGGGATTTACAAATAAATCTATCCCATATTTAGAGTTTAAAGGCTTTAATTCTTATTGGAAAAGAAGTTACCTAAATAAGTTTCCATATTTGAGAAATTCTTGAGTTCCATTGGATTGAATGTTCTGAGTCTCCTGGAGGAGAACGGGCGACCAGCGGTTTCAAAATATTGAAATATTTAATGAATAATCTTATTTGAATATATTTTTAAGATTATATAAAGTAAATAATTTGTATTTGAAAGAGTTCAAAACAAACCATTGTTATATATTTATATAGGGGAACGCCATTTTAATTATCTTCACTATTAAAATTCTGAAAAATAATAAATTTATTTCAAAAAGTATGTAAATATAGGAACTTATAGCTACTGTAGAGTCACTTGCCTCCGGTGAGAGACACTCACAATGAAGAGAGAGACCTTTGGCCTCTTCAAGCGATACGTAAGGTAGACTTAAAGGGAAAATTATTATTATTTATTTCTCTCCATAATTACCTTTGAGGACTCCACACCTCGGCCAACGATATTTAATCATTCCTATCCTATAGAGGTCTCTGTGTCGAGTGTCAAAATAGATTTTCACAGCAGAGATGACTCCAAAAACGATTACCCCAAGCCATTTTTAAAGTTGACTGAAGATGTTAGTTTCTAGGTGATAGGTCTGGTGAGTAGGTTGGATGTGTTGCAACAATATGTGGAGTGTAGTCATTACGACCATGGACTTGTCTACATTGTCTTACTGGAGGAGTAGTTATTTGCTGATCAACTTCTGTCTATATATCCGTATTTCCTCCCTAAACCTTTCCAGTAGCTCTCTATATTAGCTCGTTTGGATTTCTATACTATTGAAAGATAATATAATTTGGGTGCAAATATTTTCCTCTTCCTCCCGCCAAAACTACCTATCTTAGAATAATTTCCCATGAATGGGCATATATATAGATGAAGATATAGTTTAGCATTGAAAAATTAAAATATTTCTGTAGTTCTCTGCTCTCAACACTGAGGGATAATACTGGTAGGCTAATACATGAATTTTATCAGTTTCTATTTTGTATATAATGTTTTGGAAATAAAAATGATCTAGCTAATCATGCGCTCCCTAACAAAACGTGGCTGAACTGTTCTTGGATACTTCCGTGGTGAAACCAGGTTACTCAGCAAGTTTGGAATAAAATGTATCACGCATCCATGGCAAGAATTGGCAGCCCAAAGGCTACTTAGGTCGCTATTTTACGGCTTGTTTATAAAGTATTTGATGCTCCTGTATCACCCAGGACCATTATACACCGAATGGCCACGGTGGCCTGAACCTACGGCGACGTTAACAAAAACGGTCCAAAAAGTACCAACGAACCTATTTACACATTCAGTACTTGCGGAGATTTCAATAAGTATTAAAATACAATATTTAACTATTAAACTGGCCAACAAATTAGAAGTTTGATCTGTTGCCTGCAATGTAACATCTGTTAAAGGAATATTTTTTAGGTGTTCTGATTCCAAATATGCAAATATTTTCTTTCTTTCAGATACTGCTTTCAATGGGTACAGTGTTGACGACTTATTTAATGAAAACTTTTTACCTCCTTCACTCATGTTTCTATATCAGTGGTACTGAGTTTAACTCTGTTGAAGATGAACCACAACTGTGAAGAAGTAAACAATATGGCGCCAGCAGCGACATTCTAACCTTGTATTAATATTGAGGCGAAACTAAATTTGTTTTTATTGAATTCACCACGATCAGTTTCTACATTAGCTAATCTACCAACTGAATGCCTCTTTTTCAGATTTAATTTGTGGATATGATCAAGTAAATTCCGCCCTGAACTGAAGAAGGCCATTAGCCCAAAACCAGGATCTCCATTTGGACGCTTCTCAGTTTTCCAAAACTAGTGTTGTAACTTTGTCACCGACCTGAGTCCGTATGTAAGAAATGGAAGCGCTGAAGCAAGAATGTTTCTTTTTAAATATAAATCAAACTTCTATCGTCCTTACTGCGATGAAAAAATATTGTAAGGGCTTGGCTCATCAGTGGTGAACCTTCCCACCGGTTTCGCCAATTTAATATTCCAGACCGCTTCTTAGAGCTCTAAATATATATACGTTGTATGTCTAGCACTTTCTAATTATTCGTAGAATAGTATTTAGCCTGAAACATTTGAGTGCGTAGTAGGTTTCCTCAAATTCTCTAATAGTAAAAACTAGGCTACTTCTTGTGTGTGTGTTGTGTGTGCGGTGTTCGAAAATGATCCAACAAAGGGCGAATGAAAAAAGGGGGTTAGTATCCGGCGTTCTTGCACCATTACTTGCTTCTGGAGTACTAATTTTAGGCTAGTGTTGTGGCTTTGACCTGAGTCAGCTGTAGTACTGACACTGGTGTTTTGGCTTCGACCTGAGTCTGGTAGAGTACTGTAACTGATGCCGTGATTTTGACCTAGGCTGTTTGTACAGTGATATTCTTGTGTACCCGTGTGGCGTCGATGTAGAGAAATGTCCAATTCGGCAGCATTTGTGGAACGCGCCAACGCGTGACAACGCAGAAAGATGATTTGGGGCGCAATCGTGTATGATACCAGGTCACCATTATTTTTTATTGAGGTCACTATGGCGGCACAATGATACGTTGATGTGCTGCGACCAGTGACACTCCCCTACCTTCAGGGGGGCACCCAATGCCCTTTATCAGCAGGATAACGCCCGACCGCACCCTGTTCACATTAGCCAACAAGCTCTTCAAGATGTACATATGCTCCCCTAGCCACCGTGCTCTCCTGACCTCTCACCAATCGAGCACGTTTGGGACATCATTGGAGGCCGTTTGCACGCCTTGATTCAGCCGCGTTCAGGACGCCATTCATAGTCTTATCGTCTCTCTACCTAGGCATCCGCGACGGTCTTACTTGCTACTGAGCCGACGCCGTTTTCTTCTGTATATTATGAAATAAAGGCCACTTATTGTTCGTTCCTGCCTCTCTCTGTTTGCCAAGTTTCATCACTATCTGGCTTCTCTTTCTTGGTGTTTTATTTTCAATGTCATGCAGTGTATATTTGTTTAAATATCGTTGGAACAATATTTTTCCTAACTTTTACACAACCATGAAGTTGCTACATGAACACTGTAATTAAATATTGAAGCGATGCAGAAAAGTAGAAGAGAAGAAGTGGGAAGGCGAAGGGAGGCAAGGCACGCCCGCGCGAGCACGCCGGCGCGAGGAAAAGAAAAGAACAGTTTGGAACGGTTTCGGTTGGAAGATGGCGTCGGAACATGGACTCGCTATCATGGTGTGACGCATTCCATTTCAGGAAGTGGGCTCCGGGACTGTGTGGATTAACAAGTGGAGGACGAGGAGAAACCTACCTGGGGCGGCATTAAAGGCAAGTGTTTATCTCCCATGTATAGTTATTAATATCCCTTTTTAAGTTCTTATAATAAATATACCGCACTTAGCTGTATCCGAAACGAACCCTCTTTGTCTTCTCAGTAAACCTTGCACGCAAACATCGACGGCTGAGAAGAGTCGTAACATTTGGTGTCAGAAGTGGGATACAGCTTAGTTAATTTTAATTGAAGATTTTATTTTTGCGCTAATTTAAAAAGAAAAATGGAAAAACTAACCGACCCCGAAATCTAAAAATTCACAAAATTGCTCAGTCAGATAAACCAGAAATTAGATGTTCTCGGAGAAAACTGGGATTCTCGATTGAGCCGACTCGAGCATATTCGGAATGTCAAACGTTCTGCCACACCCATGTCTGGAAGATTCTACCGTGATCCAGAGGTCCGAAGAGTGTCGACAGCAGGAAATGATCAAGACTCGTTGTGTAGCGGAGGAGGACGAGCTGATCGCCTCAGAAAACGGCTGTGGCACGAGTGATTCGAACCAAATCAAGCGGACGGAAGAAGAATGCCCTCAAGGTGATGTACAGAGCGAAAATTCAACCCCTGGGATTCTTGCTGAAATACTCCATGAGAACAGCAACGATCTTGGCGAGCTGCAGTGCGACAGCGTGGCTGACTTCTGCGACAGTGACAGATTGTCAGGGACTACGGCGGCGATCCAACTGGACGGGACGGAGCTGGGTGCTCCGTGGAGGTGCGACGGAGCTAGATGGTCGAAGCACCCCAAAGTTGGAGCCGGCGACCCGACTGAACGGGATAGAGCATTAGACGCTCTGTTGAAGTCCGACGACAATGTCTGTGACGCGGAAGTCGCGCGCGGTGTGTCAGCGCCGTCGTCTGCAATGCAAGCTAAAAAGATGTGCCAAGAATGTGCACCATTCATCTTCGTTCCTTCGCCCGACAAGGTGCAGATCAAGCAGCCACCGCCTAGGAAAAGTTCTGCCGACCTTGAGACTGCCACTGGATCCGACACCTCCAGAAGGTTTGAGAAATCCACAGCCCTGTGCGTGGTCGGCACTAAGGAGCCCAGGTTTGAAGGGTTAGGAAAAAGAGAGCCTCTAGAGCAAGAGAGTGGGAAACCCAAAGAAGAAAAGGGTGGCAATGATATGGACAGCGTAGATAAGGTGGACGAATCCACTGTAAAGATCGGCGATCTACAGCCCCGTCGTGGAGGGAAGCGGCGAAAGCGCAATACAAACGATCACAGCCCTTTGTACATTGCGGCTACAGAGTGCTCACAAGGAGAATTCAAGATATCAGATGGAAGCATCGTGAGCAGTGAGGTATGACCGCCATCTTGTGGAGAACCACCGCCCTGTGCTGGACAGCGAGACCAATCAATGGCGTCCGCACTGGTTAAGAGTGGAAAGAAAGCGCGAGTTGAGAAGTGGTTCTGCAGGCAAGGGTTGGTGTTGGCCCTGCCGCTACGCTTCCGGAAGGCTGACGACCCTCATGTGGCCAGAGACGTCAGGGAGATCAAAGGGCCGCCGATCAGCGCCTCTGGTGAAATCAGCCTTTTCGGGACGAAAAGGATTGAGAAGGGGGCAGTGAAGCGATGCAGAAAAGTAGAAGAGAAGAAGTGGGAAGGCGAAGGGAGGCAAGGCACGCCCGCGCGAGCACGCCGGCGCGAGGAAAAGAAAAGAACAGTTTGGAACGGTTTCGGTTGGAAGATGGCGTCGGAACATGGACTCGCTATCATGGTGTGACGCATTCCATTTCAGGAAGTGGGCTCCGGGACTGTGTGGATTAACAAGTGGAGGACGAGGAGAAACCTACCTGGGGCGGCATTAAAGGCAAGTGTTTATCTCCCATGTATAGTTATTAATATCCCTTTTTAAGTTCTTATAATAAATATACCGCACCAAGCTGTATCCAAAACGAACCCTCTTTGTCTTCTCAGTAAACCTTGCACGCAAACATCGACGGCTGAGAAGAGTCGTAACAATATTATATAATTCACAAATTGAAAAATTATATATTTCAAAAATCAACTAGAGCATGGCAGCGACACCTCTTAGAAATCTCTGACTAGTCGAAAGTTTGTGGCTCGAATGTAAAAAATAATTCAACAAATTTCGAACATTTTTTAATTCAAACTTGAAAATGGTGGCAAGCATCGAAGTGGCAAGACTCTTAGAACTGAGAATAGAGACTTGTATCAACATGGCAGGGGCTCTTGGAATTGAGAATCGGGACTTGTATCCTCATGGCAGGGGCTCTTGGAACTGAGAATTGGGACTTGTATCGTCATGGCAGGGGCTCTTAGAACTGAGTATTGGGAATTGTATCATCATGGCAGGGATCTTGGAACTGGGAATCAGGAATTTTATCATCATGGCAGGATTCTTGGAACTGAGAATCGGGACTTGTATCGTCATGGCAGGGGCTCTTGGAACTGATAATTGGGACTTGTATCGTCATGGCAGGGGCTCTTAGAACTGAGTATTGGGACTTGTATCATCATAGCAGGGATCTTGTAAATGAGAATCAGGACTTTCATCATCATGGCAGGGATCTTGGAACTGGGAATCAGGAATTTTATCATCATGGCAGGGGCTCTTGGAACTGAGAATCGGGACTTGTATCGTCATGGCAGGGGCTCTTGGAACTGATAATTGGGACTTGTATCGTCATGGCAGGGGCTCTTAGAACTGAGTATTGGGACTTGTATCATCATGGCAGGGATCTTGGAAATGAGAATCAGGACTTTCATCATCTGGCAGGGGCTCTTGGAACTGAGAATAGGGACTTTTATCGTCATGGTAGGGGCTCTCGGAACTGAGACTCGAGACTTTAATCATCATTGCAGGGGCTCTTAGAACTGAGATTCGGGTCTTTTATCATCATGGCAGAGTCTCTTGGAAATGAGAAATCAGACTATTATCATCATGGCAGGGGCTCTTGGAACTTAGAATCTGGACTTTTATCATCATGGCAGGGGCTCTTGGAACTGAGATTCGGGTCCTTTATCATCATGGCAGGGGCTTTTGGAACTGAGATTCAGGACTTTTATCATCAAGGCAGGACTCCCCGGAGTTAGGAATAGAGTTTTGTATCATCATGGCAGGTCACTTGGAATTATAAATAGGGACTTGAATCGTCATGACTGGGCTCTTTAAATTGAGAATAAGGAATTAGATAGTCCAGGCAGGCCTTTGGGGAGTTGGGAATTAGAATTATATTCTCAAGGGGCTGGTTCTAATACTTGAACATTTTATTTTCAGCATTCGAGCATGGTTCCTAGATTCCAGGAGAGGATCACGGGCCAGACTGTAGGTTTGCTTCTCCCTAGGCACACCTCAAAGGCCAGCACATCGCCATTCATACAAGAGATAATTAGATGTAGAATTGAAATGATTGTGGAAACTTTAGTGAAACTGCCGTCTTTACATGGTAAATAATGATAGCAAACTAGGGAACTGTACGGACAAGGTCTCAAATCACTCAACTACAAAGTTTTAACAAACCTTGAATTCCCGCACGAAGTAGCCGAAAGATCGGGCTAGAACGAACACCCAGTCTAGTACACACAAGGTCCAAGCACGCTTGGACGCCCCAGCTGAACGGACAACGCTAGAACGAACGCGCGAACTAGGCTAGAACAAACATCCAAGAGCAATGAACGCACTAGAACGCACAGTACGCACTAGACCGCACGACGCCTCCTGGACGAGCGATACGACCTAATACGCATGTACACGATAGATACGAACAACACCCAAGAACGCCTGAACCAACACTATTACAGGGCGAACGAACTAACGGGAACGCACAGACAAGAACGCCAAACGTCAAGGACGATAGAATGGACTAAGACTGATTGAACGAACTAGGTGACCAGACGGACCAGAACGAACGAGTCCCTGGAAAATTCGACCAAAATAGTTTGACAAACCTTGAATTCTTGCACGAACTAGCCGAAAGGTCAGGCTAAAGCGAACAACCAGTCTAGTACATGGAAAGCCAAGCACGCCTGGACGCCCCAGCTGAACGGACAACGCTAGAACGAACGCGCGAACTAGGCTAGAACAAACATCCAAGAGCATTGCACGCACTAGAACGCACAGTACGCACTAGATCGCACGACGCCTCCTGGACGAGCGATACGACCTAATACGCATGTACGCGATAGATACGAACAACACCCAAGAATGCCTGAACCAAAACTAGGACAGGGCGAACGAACTAACGGGAACGCACAGCCAAGAACGCCAAACGTCAAGCACGATCAAAGGGACTAGAACTGATTGAACGAACTAGGTGACCAGACGGACTAGAACGAACAAGGCCCTGGAAAACTCGACCAAACTAGTTTTACAAACCTTGAATTCTCGCACGAACTAGTCGAGCAATCATACTAGAACGAACACCCAGTCTAGTTCATGGAAGGCCAAGCACGCCTGGACGCCCCAGCTGAACGGACAACGCTAGAACGAACGCGCGAACTAGGCTAGAACAAACATCCAAGAGCATTGTACGCACTAGAACGCACAGTACGCACTAGACCGCACGACGCCTCCTGGACGAGCGATACGACCTAATACGCATGTACGCGATAGATACGAACAACACCCTAGAACGCCTGAACCAACACTAGAACAGGGCGAACGAACTAACGGGAACGCACAGACAAAAACGCCAAACGTCAAGGACGGTCAAATGAACTAGAACTGATTGAACGAACTAGTAGGCTGCAAGGACCAGAGCGAACGAGTCCCTTGAATATTCAACCAAACTGTTTTAACAAACCTTGAATTCCCGCACGAACTAGCCGAACAGTCAGGCTAGAACGAACAACCAGTCTAGTACACGGAAGGCCAAGCACACCTGGACGCCCCAGCTGAACGGACAACGCTAGAACGAACGCGCGAACTAGGCTAGAACAAACATCCAAGAGCATTGCTCGCACTAGAACGTACAGTACGCACTAGACCGCACGACGCCTCCTGGACGAGCGATACGACCTAATACGCATGTACGCGATAGATACGAACAACACCCAAGAATGCCTGAACCAACACTAGGACAGGGCGAACGAACTAACGGGAACGCACAGACAAGAACGCCAAACGTCAAGGACAATCAAATGGACTAGGAGTGATTGAACGAACTAGGCGACTGGACGGACAAGAACGAACGAGTCCCCAGAAAAGCTGATCACACTAGTTGATTATATGAACTAGTGTGAAGGACATACCAGAAATCCCTCGCGAAATACGTGGTAGATGGACTAACAATGAATAAATTGAATGCCTCAGAACAAATCCAAACTAGCTCAACAAATGAAATAAACAGTCAAAAGATCTTGATAAGAATGAATGAACTAGTTATGCAACCAGAGACTGAAAATTTGACTGACAATATCCAAGCTAAAATCTACCAAAAGAAAAACTAAACGCTGAAAACCTGATACTGAAAAATTAGGCTGACATGATCCAAACTAAAATCTATCAAAAAGACAGAAAATGAACAATGCAGCTAGAAATTTGAAATTATTATGAGGAGAGAAACTGAACTATGATACCCGACACACACAGATTCCAATACAACTTTAACCACAAAATATACATATATAAATAATAAATTAATCTCGAGCATACAAAAGATTTTGCTAGCTACCCGATTTTTCAGTTAAAACGACGATAGAGGCCATATTATTAGGTGGCTCCAAGTAGATTCATATCTTGGGAGAATTTCTAGCGATGTGTAGAGGAGGTTGGAGTTCCTAATACAATGAACGTCTGAAATCATTGGTGTTGGAAAGTTCAGTAGATGAAGTGGTAGTCCAGGGTTTGATCTTCAACTTGGCATTGGAAGAAAATCTATCACGTTTCAAAGTTTTTGCGTAGTATTTTTAAATGTAGCCGTGAACAGTCAGGATGGTTGTTGAAGTGCATCATGTTTTATTCTTGGAAGTATTAAGAGAAAAAGTATCGATTTCTATTCTTGGTGAGCTTAATTTTCTTATTGCGCGCGACATTTTTGGAAGGCTCGTGAGAGACAATGATAAGTTAGAACTTGACTGCTATAGGACCGCTAGATCGTTTCCCAAAATACTGTTGTGACCTTTGACCGAGAAAAGTTGCACATTTGGTGTGTACGATGTAGGATACAGATGATTTCTACGAGGTGAGATCCAAAAAATGCACATGCCAGGAAGAAATGCTTGTGACAATGAGGCAATTTGGAATATTCCATATAAGTAAATATGTAAAGTTTTTGTTATATATACGCGTAAAGTATGGCAAAGACTTATGCTTGGAAGTAATGGTGGAGTTTCAGGTGTATAGGTCTTAAGGAAAAGTGTAGAAAGATAACTTAAGCTCCTTCTGTGGACAGGAATCCACCGATATATTTGATGGTAACATTATCATTTTGTAAAATTTATAAATTCCGGGAAAGAGGATAAGGAATTGAGGAAGGGCTTGGAGATCATCCATATGGGCCAGTGGTCGGCAACGTGCTGCTCGCGATCCACACGCGGCTTTTGGATGTTAAGTTTCTTGTAATACTCGTATAACAAAAAAATTATTTCATGCGAGAATTCATTGTTGACAAGAAAAAAATCCATGGCTCTTTAAAAACTTGGATATTTTGTAAATTGTGATTTTTGACTCCTCCGACTTAAAAGGTTGACAACCTGTAAATATGGGCCAATGTTCAAAGTTTTCAAATACTGATGTTTATCTTTAAAGAGATGTCGAGAGGATTGCAGCTTGTATAGAAACAATTTTGCAGCTATGTAGACGGACCACATCTGATGCCTGTTCCAGCAAACTTTAGTTAGTGTAGATTACGAGGTTCGCGAGCACCATTGGGCGCGTCTGCCCTTACATCCATTTGGTAGTTGCTTTTATCAGAACTGAATGATGTTTGACTTTTACGTCGTAAATAAGCCTTTGAAGGATCCACTGGCATTTTAGCGCTCTTAAATAAGAGACACTTCGGCCACAAAAGGTGTTTTAAGAACTATGAATGCCGGCCAGGCAACCTCTATATTCAACCTTTTTAACACTGTTGTCGAGGCTTTTGTTGAATTTCTTCTTGGTATCGAGAATTATGCCTGGAATTCGAATGGTTTTATTGATGGTGGTGATGTTTTTCTATTCTCCCAACTAATAAACACGTTTGTGATTTCTGGATTTACCACATCCTTCTCCCTGCCTGCTACACAGTTAAGAAAATTTGTCAAGGGAGTTTATTTTAACAATGGGAATTTGACGTAGTACTTGTATGATAATAGTAAAATTATCTCCACAGCAGATCCAATTTTTCACTATGTGATTTGCTAGATTCAACAGTTTCCTCTTGCGAATAGATCGGAGTTAAAAATAACTTATATATAAAGCTGCTCCTTGTGTGACTCGATTAGAAATAGCGTAGCCATGAGCACTGTAGAGTTTTCTGTCGTTAAAATAATGGGCTGGATCTGCTCTTCAGGTCAGTTGACGTTTTTAAAGGATCGAATAATGGATTGTCAATGGATTGCGTCAAATGATTGACTGATATCAAAATCAATGACGGGGGTGTTATCGTTATTATTCAGGTTTTAGTCAATTGAGTTATTGGTGGTCTTTAGAGCGCTTTCAGTCGAGTAGCGTGGTACAAATCTAAATTGAAATGGTGAGAAACATCGTATTGGTCTGCTAACCATTGTAATCGATCCAGAATGCAGCTCTCCCACAAATACTTTGATAACGGGTTGAGCTGAGTAATAAGGAGGAAACTGCCTAAAGGGCGAGATGCTTTACTGTTTGGTTGGGTATGAGGACCAAAAGGCTAATTTTCCTGATTGGTTGAGATAGCTGAGAGTCTTTGGCGAAATTATTTGTCATTAGCGGATGCAGGTTGCCTCTTTAGGAAAAAGCTGAGTGGTCAGGGCTAGGGGATTTCCTGAGTCCAGAACATTGCACGGAGCACTTGAGCGACAATGAAATCTGGTTCTGAGGAGATATTAGAATATGTTGTGGATTGAAGCGGCAGAATCGATGCTCCAGGTGGGCAAAAATGCTGCAGAATTTGGTAGCAGGTTTTTCAGTTGTGCAGGGGTTCCTCCATTGTACTTGAGTAATGGCAGTCTTCTCTGGGTGGTTCGTTCTTCGGACATAGTTATTTGTATTAAATTCCAAACTACCGAATGAATGTCTTTATTTAGAGTTTATAAAATAAACTTGCACAATGGGTATCATTTATTTAACATTTAAAAGACTAGCTTTAAAACACTTCAAAGGCCTATTTCCCTGGAATAAGACCAACAAGCTTGTGGCACACACAACAATATATTTATAATCATATATCATAGATTTCCTTAAAACGCGTTATCGGTGCATGTTTTTTTTTTTTTAGCATCTCAATTCAACTTTTAGTTTATTAGGACATGCATTGCGGATAATTCGAAAAGTTTCTTATATGATGTGCTTTGGGATATGAGTTGTAGGACCAAAACTTCACTTCGGAATTTAGTCAAGGCTTGAATGGTCAGTTAAACTTCTTTTCTTGTAGATTCACTGCAGGTAATTGGAAGGGTCGTAGTAAGAACCTTGATTTACTTGGTTGATTACCGGGAGGGGGTATTTCAGCATTAAGACTGCATGTGGGAGTGAAGACCTGAGAAATGCCGTGAAGATACTCTCCAACAAGTTGATTCAGCCCAGGGTACATCTTGATAAAGCTAATATTTCTTGAATGATGGTTAAAGAGGATCTGTGAAGAACATTTCCGGCAGACATCTTCTAGGGGCTGCGGTGGCTAGAAACGAGGGTTACATCGATGAAGAATGACTTACATCCACTGGTCTAATACACAGGAGCTCCCAGGAATTGTAGGTTGGTGGGCGTGGAAGAATCCTCCAGACCGCGGAATGTCTCGAAGCTCCAGGTTTACCGCTGGCCCCCATTCCAAGGATACATGGTCGCGCACATCTGGTGAAGATGTATTCAAGGATGGAGATAAATACCTAATCTGCGATGCCACGGTTCTAAATAAGTTAAAGAGGCTAGAAGGGATTGAACTAAAAGTAATTACCCTGTATAGGATAATCATGTAAACCCTGTATAACTGTTCCTGAGCGGACGTAGTTTCCAACTGAGGCAAGGATTAAGTAGGGGAACTGGAGGATTGTTGTAAAATAATATATTTGGATACTCTGCCTATCATCATACTATTAATTAGAAACCATTATGCCTACTCAACTTCTCTCTCTTAATTACTGTTTTTTTTATATTCAATAAATAATACTATGTATTAAAGAGCAACTAATCATTAGTTCTATCAACCCCAATAAGTGGCCACGAGGATAATTTAAAGACATCAAGACTTCAACTAGAAGGCTTAAGCTCATTTTTGTTTTGCCCACGTAAAAAGCGCTGCGTTCTAATAATCAAAAATTAAATATTCAAATATTCAATACCTGATTTTTTGTTGTTGTTTCTTAACTGCAAAACAAATGGATGCGAATCAACTCAAGGAATTCATGCTCGCTTTACAAAATCTACAACAGCTATTCCTTCGAGAAATATCATCCACGCAGTAAAAGCATTCGCAATCACAAAGGGCCGAGAGCTATAGCCTGAGGCAGACAATTAAAAACCTTGATTAACTTCAAACTTTTGAAAATTTCGATCCCTAAAATGAATCTTTCAAATTTCATCACTAGGTTTGAAAAATTCCACGAAATGGGAAATATAATTTGAATAAAAAGAGGTTTATGGCCAAAATATTTTTCAAATTCAATAGGTGCATCCAATTACAATTTGTTAGCAGAACTGGTTACATCTAAAACGCTTTCTCACAACTAGCCTATGAGGAAATCATCAACGCTTTTGAAGTTCATTTGTGTGTCCAAAGAAAAAGTAGTAATTTCAAAATATCAATTCTTTTCAACTTATCATCTGAAAATCAAAATATTGCTGACTTTATTGTGCACTCAGACGCAATATAATGTATTGTGAACTTGTTCCACCATGTGAGATTGAAAAGTATCGATTGCAGATATAATTTGAGGGCTCAATTTGTACAACTCAATTCGTGAACAAATATTATAATCAAATTTGGTCACTTTCAATGAAATTACAAAAAGAGCACTTGAAGCATCAAGAATTGATAGTCAAGAACTTCCCAGAAGCCTTTCAATATATATAATTCAATGGGGAGATCAATAAAATATAACGGGATTCCCGAAGTTCGATCTCAAAATCTTGACGAAGACTTCTCAAAGTAAACAGAATTTAGTAAAAGGTCAAATTCAAGCTCAAAATTGATTTGAAAACCTAACTTAAATGGCCTCTCACTCCTCTGCGGCCGAGATAATAACATTTCAAAATATTGCAGATCTAAGCATGAAACCCTCAAATATACCGCATGCAAGAAAACGGGTCATATCAAAAAGATATGTATTCAAACAAATCTAAGAGAAAACCCCATCCATCAAGAAACTCATCGAATAATATTTCACATGAAGATTACCATTCTTGTGACATAAATAGAATTTTTGACATATATCAAAACTGGCAAGACGGATCAAAATACCTCGTCAAATATTACGTCTATGTGAGCATTGAGGGTAAAAAGGGAAATTCGAAGTGAATTCTGGGGCCGGATATATCTTTATGCCCCAGTATAAGTTCTCTAAGCTCAACATTAAAGCACAAATTCAATGTTCAAACACCGCCTTCAGTTCATATACTGGTAATTTTTTAGTAACAGATGTAGATGTGAAGGTTTTTTGTGGAATACCAGGGAAGGACATTGTATGAAGAACTCAATACTAATATGAAATATCAAACAGCAGGTACTGGTGACGATGAAAGGAGTCATTCGTGAAAACCAAGTATCCACCAATTATACCACTTACACCAGTCATCTTTGAGGATGGAATTTACAGGCATTGATAAAGGCTTGCAGTGCTTTATCATCAGTGTCACGTTTTCTCCCTTACAACAATAACTTTTGAAAATCGAAAGTCAAAAGTTGCTAGGTCTGGTGAATATGGTGGATGAGTGACTAATTGGACACCAGAGTTGGCTGAAAAGTCTAATGTTTGGGCTGAGATGTGCGATCTTGCATTGTCATGGTGAAGAACCACTCCTCTAAGTTGAGCTCTTGGTCTGCTTGTTTGATTTTTCAAATACTTCTGGAAGGCATTTTGTTGTATACCAGTCACTATTAACTGTCTTTCGATCTTCTAACTTCACAATATCAATGAAACAACTTTTTCTAAAAAAACAAGTCACCATTTGTTTTCCTACACTTCGAGCTATGCGAACTTTCTTAAGAGGAGAATATTTTGAAAAGCACCAAAAATTAGATGGCCGTTTTGTTTCTGGAACAGAATTGTAAATCCAAGTTCGTACTTCTTTGATCTTATATAAGTGAAAATCTAACCAGCCCAATTTTGCTTGGGTCACTGCTGTTGGTGTTCGACCTGAACGAGGTACATCTTCATGGTTAGTTTTTCCAAATTTAAATTCATTAAACCAATTAAATACTGTTATAATAGTAGGAGCTTTACCTCCTGAGGCTTTCCTCAATCTTTCATTGTTTTTCTTTAGAATTTAAGTTACTTTTATAATAAAAAAAAAAAGATCATGGCGCGTAAACCTTCTCCAGTCAATTCCATTGTGTCTGAGATGCAATGTTTAGATAATACCGCTGCAAAGTCGAGTATTAAGAATTGTTATTGCTATTTTATATAAATGTTTATTTTAGGTGAAAAATACATGTAGAATTTAATGATATAATTTATTTTTTAATATTTTAATTGTTTTATTGATTACAAAAGCCTTTGGAGTGACCCTTGTAAATACCCCTATTAGCTATGATGAAATACATATTATAGATTACTTGGGATCTCTTCAAAAAGATAATGATAGGTTATAAAACTCATTATTGAGATAAAAACTTAGACTTCTGGGAATAAGTTCCTTTCAAAAAAATTATTTATATATAGGGTAAAAAAATGTTGGGTTTGGATTCAGCATGGCTTCAAGTAAAACATTATGTGCCAACAATGCCATCTACAGAGAAATGTTGTGTTTAGATTTTGCATAGCTTCAAGTAAACATTATGTGGCAACAATGCCATGTACAGGGAAATGTTGTGATTTGATTCTGCATGGCTTCAAGTAAAACATTATGTGGCAACAATGTCATGTACAGGGAAATGTTGTGTTTAGATTCTGTATGGCTTCAAGTAAAACATTATGTGCCAACAATGCCATCTACAGAGAAATGTTGTGTTTGAATTCTGCATGGCTTCAAGTAAAACATTATGTGCTAATAGTGCCATGTACAGGGAAATGTTGTGTTTGGATTCTGTATGGCTTCAAGTAAATCATTATGTGCTAACAATGCCATGTGCAGGGAAATGTTGTCTTTAGATTCTGCATGGCTTCAAGTAAAACATTATGTGCTAACAATGCCATGTACAGGGAAATGTTGTCTTTGGATTCTGTATGGCTTCAAGTAAAACATTATATGCTAACAGTGCCATGTACAGGGAAATGTTGTCTTTGGATTCTGTATGGTTTCATGTAAAACATTATATGCTAACAATCCCATGTATAGGGAAATGTTGTCTTTAGATTCTGTATGGTTTCAAGTAAAACATTATGTGCTAACAATGCCATGTACAGGGAAATGTTGTGTTTGGATTCTGTATGGCTTCAAGTAAAACATTATTTGCTAACAATGCCATGTACAGGGAAATGTTGTGTTTGGATTCTGTATGGCTCCAAGTAAAACACTATGTGCTTACAGTGCCATGTACAGGGAAATGTTGTCCTTGGATTCTGAATGACTTCAAGTGAACATTATGTGCTAACAGTGCCATGTTATGTACAGGGAAATGTTGTCTTTGGATTCTGCATGGCTTCAAGTAAAACATTATGTGCTAACCATGCCATGTACAGGGAAATGTTGTGTTTGGATTCTGAATGGCTTCAAGTAAAACATTATGTGTTAACAATTCAATGTACAGGGAAATGTTGTGTTTGGATTCTGAATGACTTCAAGTAAAACATTATGTGCTAACAATGCAATGTACAAAGAAATGTTGCGTTTGGATTCTGCATGGCTTCAAGTAAAACATTATGTGCTAACAATGCCATGTACAGGGAAATGTTGTGTTTGGATTCTGCATGGCTTCAAGTGAAACATTATGTGCTAACCATGCCATGTACAGGGAAATGTTGTGTTTGGATTCTGAATGGCTTCAAGTAAAACATTATGTGTTAACTATTCAATGTACAGGGAAATGTTGTGTTTGGATTCTGAATAACTTCAAGTAAAACATTATGTGCTAACAATGCAATGTACAAAGAAATGTTGCGTTTGGATTCTGCATGACTTCAAGTAAAACATTATGTGCTAACCATGCCATGTTCAGGCTAATGTTGTGTGTATATGCTATGTAAGAAATAAATATCACTGACCAAACTTGGATAATGGAGGAAAGAGGACGGGATCTCTCCACTATCTTGGATCCTAGAACAAAAGCATAGCTCAAGACAAGTGTCTTTTAAGTTTTGAATGTGAAGAAATATCATTGACGCATATATAGTATATATATATATAAAGAATTAAATGTCAAAGAAATTTAAAATTGTTATAAAAAAGAATTTAGAACTTGAGATCTGTTTATAAAGCAAGGATAAAATTGTCTCTAAAAGTTCCAAAAAAGAGAATAACATTTAAACCATCAGGAAAAATCTTGATATCATTAATTCAATGATGTTCCTGGAATTGTTGGAAGGAAACCAAAGTCTATATTCAAATCATGGATATGTTTTCTATTTAGCACTATCTTCAATTTACAAATATTCCTTTTTAAAGAAAATAATTCTGAGAGGAAAGAGTAAAATATTCAATTTTCTCTAAATATCAATCTCCTTAGATATATATGCCAAAAAGAGATAAAGAATGCAAGAACATCACGGAGAAATATGTTTTTTTTTTATTTCTTATAACTTTCAATATATCAATATGGTTTATTTTTCTAAATAATAATCTTCTCAGAAATATAGTACAAAAATAAAGAACAATTGACTTTTGTTAAAATAATTACTCTTAAAAAAAAAAAGAAAAAAACCATCGAAAAAAAGATTAAAATATTTTCATTATCTCAATTTTCAATTTCTAAATTATTAAAATTCGAATGAATTAAAATTCAAGGTAAAAAACTATGAAAATAAATCCCTAGGATGTTTTTTTTATTAACAAAAGATTCTTGATGATGGCTAGGATAGAGAGAGATATGTGAATGCCATTCCCGGCAGAAATGTTCTAGTGACTGTGGAATTTAGAGTGGTTGAAACTAAATTTACAATGATTGAGGACAACTTACATCCAATGCTCCATGTCTACTGTACGGGGACACTCAGATATTGTAATGTTGGTGAGCTTGGAGGAAGCCTTCAGACTGGCGCCACGGAATGCTCAGAGATTCCAGGTTGAGCGTTGACGTCCATTTCAAGAATACATAAGAGCTCACATCTAGTGATGGTGGGTGGAGAGACAGTCACAATCTGCGGTGCCACGGTTCAATTAGCTGAAAAGTCTAGGAATGCATGAATACAAAACCATAAGAACAGTGATATTTGGGACAGAGAAATTCCCCTGTTATAGAATATCCTGTAAACCCGGTATAATTGATCCTGAGGGGACAGACTTCCCAACTTAAGCAAAGATTAAGTATAACTGGAAAAAAAAATTGAGATTGTGTCTTTTCGCCTAGTGTAACTGCTAATTGGGAAATTCCAGAACTGAATCTGATTCAGTACTGAATACAGAGCAGAAGAGATATTCAGGTCAGAAGAATTATTCCATATGGGATAGAGGTTCGCGACTATAACTAATCTTGATGAGACGTAGTTCACAGTTGGAACTGATAGTTCTTAAGAAATTTGAGGAAAAGTGTGATATTGACTCATTTAATAATTTGACTGCTATTTGGAAAAGTTACAGAACTGCATCCATGGACTTTCTGAGATAGGCCTGAAGGGATCTGGTTATTTTAAAATTCCACACATATCTACGACCTATGTAAAGTTTCTGGAATTATAGTTCATACTCTTTTACATCTTCAAATTCAATATGACTCTTCATTTTCAAATCTTTCAAGACTTTGTTAATTAGCACTTAACAAAAGACATATCTTTTAATCATTCAAAATAAAATCGAAAATAACTCTCAAGAAATTTTATGAACAAAGATATTACGAGGACAATAAACATATTTTTAATACTATTCAATTGGTATATCTCTCTTTTCGACACTAAATTTCAAAAATCTCTTGAAATATTGAAATAATAAAATTTTAACACATACACAATTATATATTTAAAAATTCAAAATTTTTAATATATATTTTTGCCATTTGATAGAAGATTAAATTCATTTAAAGACTTCAACAAATAAATTAGCAATTTTATTTGCCTACATTCATGGAGACAAAACTGAAAGAAGTAGTACTTTCAGCATGTATATCGGGATTCAGACAATAATTCTGTTACAGTGACCTTTATTGAAGACACACGAGATAACCAAGTGTGAACAGCCTCTGTCTTCTTTATAAATACAGACGACAGGCGACATTGGCGACAGCGTGGTGCAAGCTGTACCTCAACGACCGAAAAAAAAAAAAGATTATGAAAAAAAGATTTCAAGATGCCCCAAAAACCAGCTTTTTTTGTAGTTGAGGTACAGCTTGCACTACGCTAAAGAGGGCTAACAGCCCGAAACGTGTCCGTGGTTAGCTTTTCTTGAATAATCAAGAAACGGTATTTTGCCAATTCTGGAATATAAAAAAAACGATCAATTGATATAAAAGTGATTGAAATAAAGTTAGTCAGACGGTTGATTCTCTCTTTCTTTACGCAAAACAATATCCTCTGCATATTGGCGTGTTACATATATCTATATAGATAATACGCTAACAGAGTTTTCAGTTGTAAAGTTTGAAGCTATTCCCTTCAAAGATGCTTATCTATACATAGCTACAAGGTGCGTTCATTAATTTCCAGGACTGGTTAAAAAATAAAATAAATAAAAAATCTAAAGAATTTTTTTTTATACAGAGTTAAATATTGGACATTCGACCACACCTGACTGAAAGCACGAGTCTCGTGGCGCACGCGCCGATCTAAAAATAGAACAGAACAACTTCCTTGTAAGGTTCGCATTTCTAATTTTAAAATGGCCATTTTCGAAGAGCAGAGAAACTGCATTAAGTTTTGTTTTAAATTGAAAAAAATTGCTACTGAGACGTATGAATTGATTAAAGAAGCTTTTAGCGATGCAGCTTTATCCCGTTCAAGAACTTTTGAATGGTTTTCACGCTTCCTAAAAGGTCGGGAAAAGGTAAACGATGATCAGCATGCTGGGCGTCCAAGATCATTACGTTGCGAGGAAAACAAGCCTAAATAAAGGAATTAATTAAAGCTAACAGATGAATTTCTATTAAAGACTTATCTTCAGAGACTGGACTATCTGTAGGACTGTGTCATCAAATAGTAACAAAAGTTTGGACATGATCCGGACGTCTTCAAAATTTGTTCCTCGGATTCTAACAGAGGAACAAAAGGAGGTTAGAATGGATGTCTGCAAAAACATGGTTGAAATGACTCGGACCGATCCAGAATGGATGCAAAAAATCATTATCGAGGATGAGACATGGGTGTATCAGTATGACCCGGAAACCAAACGTCAATCCAGCCAATGGATTGAAAGAGGAGAACCGAAACCCAAAAAGGCAAGATTTACAAAATCTAAAGTCAAGACATTGCTTGTTACATTTTTTGATATTAATGGTTTGGTTCACTATGAATTTATTCCTTTCGGACGTACAATTAATCAAGAGGTTTATTTGGGGATAATGAGGCGCTTAAGGGAGGCAGTGCGCCTTAAAAGACCTGAAAGATGGCAAAACAATGACTGGATACTTCACATCGATAATGCGCGGCCGCACACAGCCCATGTTGTTTTGCAGTTCCTGGCCAAGCATTCATCCATACAGATCCCTCATCCACCCTATTCCCCCGACTTAGCCCCAAATGACCTTTTTCTCTATCCTAAATTGAAAATAAGTTAAAAGGAAGGAAATTTGACAACGTTGATATGATACAAGCTGAATCGAAGGCAACCTTGAGGAACCTCTCAAAAAGTGATTTTATCTCCTGCTTCGACAATTGGAAAAAAAGATGAAACAGGTGTATTGAGGCATGAGGGGCATATTTTGAAAAATATTAAATTAGTTTTTTTATTTGTTTTATTTTTTCAAAGATACAGAGCAGTCCTGGAAATTAATGAACGCACCTTGTATTTATATACCAAAATTTTCGTTATTTTTTGCTTCACATGTACGTTTTATTTTTATTTTCCAAATATTAATGAATACAGTCGACTCTCGATAATTTGAAACTCATTAATTTGAATCTCTCGATAATAAGAAATATTTTCCCGGTCCCTTGAAAAATACTCGATAAGTTGAATAAAATCAATATTAATTGGTCCACTCGGTAATTTGAAGTTGAAGGAATGATATCTTGCCACAAATAAACATTTGCGAATAACTGTACGATTGTTTAAAATATTAAATCACGAATTTTGAGAGCTCAAACTCTCGTTTGAGAAAAGGCAAGATCCGAAAGCGCTTCCAATAAATGTATAACTCTAAAAACTTGTATTAAGTCACTTATTTAATCTTGTATCAACATAGTATGTATATCCCGAAACTGCCAAAACTTCAAACTCTGGTTTACTTGATTTTTTTCCTCCCTCCCTCTTAGTTGTTTAAACTCTTGTTATTTTGAACTCTTGATAAATTGAAATATTTCTCTGGTCCCTTGAGTTTCAAATTACCGAGAGTCGACTCTGTATTTATTTTAAAATTTATTTGATTTTACAATCGTAGATTTTTTTCCTTTAAATGTTATCATATTTATCATCATAAAATTGCCTTGTTTTAAAATAAGTTATTTTGTATTATTGCTTTTAATTAATTTCTGATATAATTTCGTTTTTCTGAATCAATTATTAATGACCTTTATTATTAGAATAATTACATTATTATAATTGTAAGTTCGAAACTATTATAGACGCGTATAATTCTTTTTAAAATCAAACAATGTCTACTGCCCTCACTGCAATGGAAAAATTAATGGGAAGGCCTGGCTTATCAGTGGTGAACTCTCCCAGCGGTTTCGCCAGTTTAATCTACCATACCGCTGTTATATTGCATTTTTTAGTTTTCCTTTTATAGTGATACTGATGCTATACTCTTGGAATGCGTATTTTAGATCAACTATGGACACAAGCCTTGAGGACAGTAGAAATACATACAATTATAAATATTTTTGAAAATAGAGCAATCCATAAATAAATCTTTAATTGAAAAGGCATATATTTGATCAAAAGATCATTTGGTATTGGTAAAATAAATTATTTTTTGTTCCAATATATGCCTCTTTAATAAAAAAAATTATATAAAAATATAATATGCTTCGAGCCATCGCTCTTCCGCAAATATCAAATGGGAGAGTTACCACTGATGAGCCAGGCCCTCCCATTATTTTTCCATTGCAGTAAGGGCAGTAGAAATTGTTCAATTTTTAAAAGAATCATATGCGTCTATAATAGTGTTGAATTTTCATAACAGATGGCGCGCTAATGCATCATAATATAATTTAAGTATAGTTTTGTTACAGTTTTTCACATTTGGAAAAGTTGTATTTTTCAGTATATATTCTGGTGTTCTTTTTTACAATATCTTCTCTGAAGTTATCCTCTTTGCAGTATCTTTGTTAATGTCTTTGGCATATTTTTTTCTCATAAATAGGCTGATGCTGTATTTGTTTATTTTGTATTATAATTAAAAGTATAGCTTTGTTATAGTTTTTCATTTAGATTGTTTTTCAACTTCAGAAAAGTTGCATATTTCAGTATAGTCAGCATGTGTTTTTACAGCTCCATTTTTGTGTCTGTTTTCTTTTTTTGCAGATCTTTTTTGCATCTATCCTCTTTGCAGTATCTTTGGCATTTTATCCTTATAAATAGGCTGATGCTGTATTTGTCAGTATAATCTATTGTTGATTACTTTATTATAATTGCAAGATGATTTTTTCCCACATGAGCCGAATTTATTTTTTATACCTGTTCTGGAATTCAGGTTTATAGTTTTGTTCTGCTTGGTTCTTATTTTACCTTTTATTTTCAGTGGATTCTCTGTCATGCCTCGAAGAGGCCGTGAAAGATTCACTCTCCAAACCGCTAGGTGGGCTTATATGATTCGCCGCTGGAACAACATCCCTATTCCTGGATATAGTATGCCCTAACTGCTCAGCCCTGCATTTCCATGGGGAAACTGTTGGTAGCTCATTAGAGATTAATGAAAAAGTATTGAATTGCCTACCAAACAGGAGTCAGTGTTTTTTTAATGTTGACAGAGTCGAGTGTAAGAATGTGGAGGAGCAAAATACTCGTAACTACTCTACTGAATTTCTCAAGAGCCTTACTCCCACAGGAATGCCTCCACACCAGTTAAACCTTAAGGTTGGTGCTATTTTTATGCTTCTGAGAAATTTGAATCCTAAGTGCAATGACACACTTATGGTGGTCCAGCGCATGTACTCTCATGTCCTTGAAGTTTCAAATACTGACAGGTATCAAAGTTGGACACACTGTATTGGTGTCAAAATATATTTGTCTCTTTCAGATACCAACCTTCCCTTCATTCTGAAGAGGCGTCAGTTTCCACTAAGGTTGGCTTTTGCCATGACTAACCTTTGCTAGAGTGGGTCTCTTGCTACAAGAGACTGTGTTTAGGCATGGACAGCTCTATGTGGCTTTTTCACGTGTGCGAACTTTGGATAGCATACGTGTAAAGTTGAACCCACGTATTAGTTTTTAATGAAGTATTTTAAATGAATATATTCTTTTAATATCTGCAATATAGTTGTGTTGTTTGCAATTTTCTCTTTTTTATTTGTTTTCTTTTTTTCATTTTAAATATATTTATTTAAACTAAACAACAAAACCTGTAGTTTCTCACCTAGAATAAATTTTTTGTATCATTTGTTCACCAATAAACTATTTATTATCAATTATTTTGATTATTTGTCGTCTCTATATTTATATAATTCACCACTGCGCTATTTATTAATTTTATACATTTTTGCACTGTGCTGTATAATAGGTTGTTAATTATAAGGTTTATTGTGGATGATATGATTCCATTCTCATTTTGATATAGAAATATATAAGATCTACCTGAATGTGTATACTTTACTTAGAAAGTATTTTGACTAGAAGTATTCACCCTAAAACTTGAAATTCTGTTTCTAGAATATCAGATTGCAATTTTCAAGTCACTATCTCTTAATGTCTCTGCGGGCCCTTCAGGTAAACCCGGGGCGTTGCCCGGGTCACTCGGCTAGCATATAGATAATATGTTTGGATTCTGCAATAGCTCAAGTAAAACTTTATGTGCTATCAATTCCATGTACAGAGAAATGTTGTGTATATGCGTTGAGAGAAATAAACATTACTAACCGATTCTGGATAATGGAGAAAAGCGGACGGGGATTTCTCCAGAATCTTGGATCCTAGAACAAAAAGTTTCTTACCTCAAGACAAGTTTCTTTTAAGATTTGATAGTAAAACATATTCCCATATAGACTAAATATTAAATATATAAAGAGTAACCATCAAGGAAATTAGAAATTTAAAGTTTCTGGACCTTGAGGTCTGTTCACAAAGCAAGGATGAAATTAAGTCTCGAAATATTTGAAGAAAGAGAATAACATTGAATGTTTTAGGTTTGAAATATTTATATCACTGATTTAAATGCTGTTCCTCAAACTTTTAGAATCAATTATTTCCGAGAAATAAATTCCATATTAAACATTTTAACCTAGATTAAAAACACACTCATAATATAATTTTTAGACTTTTTTTGTTTAAGAAACCAACCTTTTAGTTTTAATTTTGTTTCAGGTTTGTTTATTAAGTTGAGCTTCTGAAATGTATTTGGGCGAAAATATCCTAAGCTGGGATATCGCTTCCGATAAGTCAAATAAATACATATAAAGTGAATTAAAAGGAAAACAAATGCTATGTTCAAACCATGGATGCATTTTTAAACTCCGCGCTATTTTTACTTCATAAAGTTTCCTTCTGAAAAATCATGCTGAAATAAAAGAATAAAATATTAGAATAATATAAAAGAATAGAAATTGTTAATTTTTAAAAGAATCATACACGTCTATAAAAGTTTCGAATTTTCATTAAAAATAAAATAATTAAAATATAAAAAAATAAAATTTAAAATACAAACATTTGTTAGACCTTTAAAACACATCTCTGAAATAATGCAAATTCAAATGGCTGAAAATACAACGTCATCAACTGTGAAAATATGGAAATTAAACTAAATTACTCTCCTAGTTCAAACTGTGGCACTCGACAATTCTGAGCGATTTCGAATCTAAATATTATTATTCGATGTTATAAATTCTACAATGTTATAAATACATTTCAATCCCTGTATTTAAGCAAGGTACACCTCGGCCTGCTTTCTTAGATTACATGATGGATTTGTAACCTCCTGTTTGGGTTATTTATTGAATCATACAATTTCAATAGGTTTTAATGAACAAGGACAATAAGATTTTTATATAATTTTCATAAATCTGAAGCAAAAAAAACATATCCTGACCGCTCATATCGACATATTAGATGGCAGAACGCCCGAAACGCGTTCGTGGTTGGCTTTTTTTGATTTATTATGAAAATGAGTTGGGCAAATATCACGGAACTAGTCAAATCATCGTTTAGCTGATTTTTGTTCCAATAGATGGCGCGTTGCCATATAAAATACTCTATGGGTGGTAGAATATGCCTTTTTTGTTTTTAATATCAACGCCTGACCTTTTTTATTTTCTCTCACTCACTCACACACACACACACACACACACAAACATATAAATGAAAAAACAATAGAAAAAAATAAAAGGTAAGTGGATCAGGTGTTGATATTAAAAATTAAAAAAGGCATTTCTTCTTGTCTTCTTTATTTTTAAACATATATGTATATATTTTTAATTAAAAAGGCATATATTGGATCAAAAATATAATTTATTTTACCAATATTTCAGCTGGCTGAAATATTGGTAAAATAAATCATTTTTTTGATCCAATATATGCCTTTTTAATTAAAGATTTATCTATGGACTAGACGAATGGCCCGGGCAACGCCCGGGTTTTACCCGAGTGCGTATATTTTTATATTTATTATATAATTCTATTTAATGAATTACATATTTTATTCTTATAAAGATTATCGATTAAAGGTACTTATATACATTTAAAGGTTCTCATAAAGATTACCGATTTAAAAGTTCATTTTATTTTATTTAAAGAAACATATTTTCATTTAGGTATTGTTATTTATTTAAAAATATTAAGTAATTGTGCAAAACGATAATTGCCTTGAAAAAAAATTGCCTTAAAAAAAGAAACATTCGCGGTGATTTTGTCTTGCATTCGTTTAAACAATTATTATATATATTGGCATCATATATTAACTTTATGAACGGAAAAATATGTCCAGGATAGCCTAGGGGTCATGGCATCTGCCCGGTAAGCGGAAGTTTCTGGGTTCGATTCCCATCCCTTGACACTTTTTTTATTTTATCCATTCTGACCAAAATCTATCCGTGAACTTAACACAGTGAACTTCACACAGACAGAATAAGGCAATTATATAAGTAGATTGCTCTATTTTCAATATATATATATATATATGGAAAATTTGCCGGGAGGAAATTAATCCATGGAAGCAATGGTCGCCTCTCCCGTCAAAATTAACGTCCGAATCCGACGCCATCTATTGACCGTCGCCGCAACTAGCGGCATCGGGTCGGTGACAAAGCCACAACACCAACTTTGGCAAACTGATAAGCGTCCACCTAGAGACCATGGTTTCGGGCTAATGGCCCTCGTCAGTCTAGGGCGGACTTTATTCCATGATATCCACACGGGATCTAATGGAATCCTCACAATCTACCAAAGAGGTGTTTTGCTGGCAATGTGGCTGGGCCAAATCTATTGGCAAAACATAGATGGCGTCAGATTCGGATGTTAATTTTGACGGGAGAGGCGACCATTGCTTCCATATATATATATATATATATATATATAAGATGGAGCAATCTATAATATTATCTATAATATATAATGCGGCGTGTAATTTTGAAATGTCGTTTTACAATCACAAGCCGCATTATATATATTATATATAATTTTGAAATGTCGTTCTATAATTTTATCTATAATTAAGTAATTAGAAAATATTGTGTGTGGATACAAATTAAACATATTTATTTCACCAATATTTCAAGAGGACTATTCGCCTCTCTTTTAACCTTGATAAAAAGGCGACTAAACCTTTGAAATATTGGTGAAATAAATATGTTTTAATTTAAATTCTATATCAATGTTAATTACTTATATATATCGTTTAAGTTTTATTATAACTTCTGGGATAAATGATGTTCTAAAAAGTGTTGATAAATTTTGTAAAGTTGGTTTCTGTATAAAATCAATATTTTGTTTGTTTATGGCTGACGCAGGTTGAAAATTAGCGCGCGTTTTCACGTTGTGTTATATGGGGCTTAATGAATTCCGAGATCATCGTTTTATTTTTCTAGCAGATAAATTTCCTGTTGTCCATCAAGTTATAATTGCCAAGTTCTTTTTGATTTGATTCATTCCGCGGTCCTTTCTGAGCGGGATAATCTACTATGATCATTTTTATATATGTATTCAATTAATTTTGAGATTTATTATTTTTTGATCGCTCTTTCTTTCAAGAATTTAATCTATCGCCTTCTTTTTTCTTCTATCATAAGTTTTGATTAAAATGTATCATTTTTAATTCAATATGGTTCTTTTGACAGCTTGAAAGTCTGGAAGAAATAATTTAATTGACCTCATGGCTCTAACTTTACACAAATTGTCTTCACAAATAAAGCGATCTCATATCTAGAGTTTGAGGCTTTAGTTCTCATGGGACAAGAGAGCAGTTACCTAAATAAATTTCCATAAATGAGCAATTCTCTTGAATTCCGGTGGATGTAATGTTCCGAGACCCCTTGAAAAGGACAGACATTTCAAAATATTGAAATATTTTTAGAAATGATATTATTTTGATATTTATAGCGTTTTTCATGATTATTATGGGAATTTTTATTTGAAATAGTTTATTAAACCCCATTGTTATATATATGGGGCGCCATTTTTAATTAGCTTCAATAATAATTTCGACAATTTGAAATTTGTTTCATAAAATGTGTTATGTACTTTTACTTTAGCGTAAATCTAGGTACCTATAGATACTGTAGATCTACCTACCTCCAGTGAGAGACAACTTGGTATGAAGATAGAGAATCCTGTGGAGTGATATGTAAGGTAGTCTTAAAGGTATAAATAATAGTCATTTATTTCTCTCCATAATTACCTTCGAGATTCCATACTCTGGCCAACGGTATTCAATCAGTCCGGTTCTATGTCGGGGTTTTAATTTGAGTCTGCTAGAGTACTGAGACTGGTGTTGTGGCTTTGAATTAAGTCTGCTAGAGTACTGAGACTGGTGTTGTGGCTTTGACTTAAGTCTGCTAGAGTACTGAGACTGGTGTTGTGGCTTTGACTTAAGTCTGCTAGAGTACTGAGACTGGTGTTGTGGCTTTGACTTAAGTCTGCTAGAGTACTGAGACTGGTGTTGTGGCTTTGACTTAAGTCTGCTAGAGTACTGAGACTGGTGTTGTGGCTTTGACTTAAGTCTGCTAGAGTACTGAGACTGGTGTTGTGGCTTTGACTTAAGTCTGCTAGAGTACTGATACTGGTGTTGTGGCTTTGACTTAAGTCTGCTAGAGTACTGAGACTGGTGTTGTGGCTTTGACTTAAGTCTGCTAGAGTACTGAGACTGGGGTTGTGGCTTTGACTTAAGTCTGCTAGAGAAATGAGACTGTCAAGAGAAGGTTCGAAGTTTTTGCGGCCTTTCTTTCAAATGGTCTTCTATATTCAATGTAATTCCAGGACGACGACTCTACCATGTCTTTAGATAACATCTCTAGTACCTTATAATATTTCTCCGAGACAACACTGTTTCAAGCATTTAAGGTTTAAATTTACTTTTTTTCGTAATTGGCTCCTACCTCGCCAACATCTTATTTTAATAAAAGTTTTTAATTAACTTGCTTCCCTGTCTCTCTGTCTGTCAACAAATCTTATAATAAATTTTTAATATACTTCTAGAGCACGTAGCAATCTGAAATTTGGTACACCTTTCAGAACCCGATGACAATGCAAGTTGATAAATTTTCGGCAACAAGGGTGGCCGGAAATGGACAAATTTCCAAATTGCATTTCAAATTCTGTAAATTAATTTTAATATATTTCCAAATCACATAGAAATATAGCACTCACTCAGTCCAATGAACACTGCAAGTGTACATTGACCAATTAGATGTATCTGAGTGAAAATAAAAGCGGCGGGGAACGATCATCATGAATTTCGAACCTAATGTGATCCAATATGTAGCAACTGATTAGCGATTTTCATAAATGTTTGCTATATTTTCAACTTATCTCTAAATATGATCGTCCCCCGCCGCTTTTATTTTCATTCAGATACATACTAATTGCTCAATGACAGAAGATAAAACATTTTATTTTTTTTCCATTTTGGTGCATTTGATTAAAACTTTTTTGAGATGTATTTTTTTATTTATTAATTATTCTTATCAAATTTCGAAACTATTTTAAACGCGTAGGAATATTTTTGAAATTAAACAATTTCTTAATTTCCAAAATAAACTTACGCGTTTAAAATAGTTTCGAATTTTGATAACAGATGGCGCGCTAGTCTATCAAATTATTCTTATGTTAATTTCCTTCCTATATTGTTTTTTATATTTTTTTACAATTCCATCCCATCTTAATACTATCGGCACTACTTATACTGGTATTTTTTCGGTTTGGGCCATTTCCCTCGCCAGTAGCTGGTATTTTATTTTTGTTGTTAGTTCCGGTGTTTGGATATTGTCTTAGGATGTAACGCCTATCTCTATGATTGTTATATATTTTTGTTTATATCGTAAACTATTATATCAGGTTTGTTAGCTCTGATATTGATATCACTTATCATAGGCAAGTCCGTTATTATCTTAGTATATGAATTTTCAATTTTGGTCGTTATTTTGTGGAGATTTATTTTGTTGTTCTTAGTGAAATTATATTTTCTTGCCAAATTGAAATGGATGCATCTCACCAATCCATTTTGCCTCTCAGTGTAGTCGTAAGGAAGCAATCTTCCATAGTTTGTAGCAAGGTGGTCCACCGTCTTATGTGCCGTTTCACAGTAAGGGCATTTCAGGTTTTTATCTTTCGGGAACAAATTTCTATCTTGTGTGAACATATAGAAAACTTAATTTTGCGGAGTGTTTTTTCCTGTTTTGAGTCATTTTGAGGATTCTGTTATGTTTAATAGCGGTTGGTCTTCATTTTTGAAGAATGCTCTGTGTATCTTTTTCTCGCTAATGATTACTCTTATATTTTCCATTTGCTTTTCTTTCAGAGTCTTTTTTGTAATGTTTTGGTTTTTATTTTATATTTGTTTTCTATAATTAATTGAATGTGTGCGAGATTTGTATTTTCGCCCTGTTCACACGCTTTAATAGCCTCCTTTCTTTTTGTGGTCTCCGCTGAAATTTATATTTGTAGAGGTTTAGCAGAATTCGTTCGTTTTTTTTTTTTTTACCAAGTTCCCCAATCCTCTTCCCAATTCTTCGCATTGGAGATACAATTCTCTTTATTTGATGGCTTAAGAAGGATTTTATATTTGCTCAGCGTTGTTCTCTCCTTTTGGTTCATCATTTCTAGTTTTCGCTCACTAAACTCCACGATTCCAACGTAGTAGCTTATGAGCGAGGGCGAATACTCGTTGAAATCAGCGAAGAGGTTATTTGCGTTCAGCTTGGTTTCCTCTAAAGATTACATTCTGGCTACTATTTCTCTTTTTATTCTTTCTTTGTTTTCTGGAACGACTGCGCTTGTGTTATCCTCTAGAACACCTGAATATCTATATTGTTATGTAGAAAAATAAAAGCACATTCCAGATGGAGAGAGAAGCTCTAAAGCGTTTAAGAATCATGTAGAAAAGCGGAAGACAACTGATTGGCCAATCTACAGCTATTGCGCAACGCTCGGTGCTGGCGGTTTCTGATTGGCTGACCAACCGTGACCGTTCTGGAAAGATCTACTCCAGGATATATAGGGAGGAGAAATTCATGCCAGGGGGAAAGAAAGATAAGAAAAAGAGTCGAAGAACGAAGCTACGTGTTGTACTTCAAGCAAGCTGCTGTCTCAAGAGGTCGGACTGCTGCCTACCGCCGACGCCGGTGTGCTTCCTGGAAGATTCTGGAAGGTTCTACGAACTTCTGTCTCCTGTTCTGTTCCTGCTTTCCCTCACTGTGCTACAGTTGGTGAGTTTGTAACTGTTGTTTTATTTATTGTTGTTTCATTTTTGCACTCTTCTGTAATTATTTTATCGATTAAGCTTAAATAAAGTCCTAAAGATCCTTTGTACCCACGGAAGTTATTCTTTGTTAACCAACAACGCAACAATATGTTTCTTTTCATGTCAGTGTCGAAATTCCTGAATTCCTGCTGAGTTTGTCGCTGTTTTTGTCGGATTGATTTTGAAGCCTATTTTATTTAAAAGCTGAGTTTTCTTGTTCGCGCTAATAGCTCAAGATTCTCATCGCTATGGGCAAATGATTTTACGTCGTCAATAAACAATAATTGACTTTTTTTAAATTTTATTATTTTCTCCTTCCCACTCTCATCTCCACTTGGGGACTGTTTTCTTTATTGAGCTCCCTTGTTATAAGCTCGAGGCACATGACGAAGAATAGTGGTGATAGCCCATCTCCTTGCAATATTCTTCTTTATATTTTAACTGTTTTGAGGAACTGCTTCCCATAGTACAAATGTGCTTGCCATTTTTCTAGGACAATTTTTGCGAATTGTTGAACTTCTTTTGGAAATCTTGATGTTTCCAATATCTTAAGCAATTATTTGTGGTCGATGCTGTCAAAGGCTTTTTCAGTTTATTTGCGTGTTCTTTGCATATAGCTTTGTTTAACAAGACCTGTTCCTTGGCGCCTTGAGTTCGCTGCGTCGTTCCTATCTGATTGATAGACAGATATCGTTCCTTATTAATGTATTTGTTCAGCTTTCTAGATAATATCCGTGTGATTAATTTGTACAGGTTGCTCATGCAACTTATGGGGCGGTAGTTGCTGGGGGTGTTCTCTCCTCCTTTAGGAAACAAGAAGAATTTTGCAGAGAACATCCAGTCTGGATTTGTTTCAGGATTCCTTATAGCTTGAACAACGGCTTTATATAGATCTTCGTGCAGCGGGATTATAATTTTTTTTTAAAGAAATTATTAATTTTATCTATACCGCCTGCTTTCCAATTTGGCAATTTTTTTTGTTTCCTCGAATTATTATTAACTTATTTATATTGTTTTTATTTTAGAGTTATTTATATTTGCTCGATAGGTTTGTTTGTTTTCTCTATATTCTGGATGAGGTATTCTGGAATGCCAAGGTCTTGATTCTTTGTCCAAGTTTTGAACCAGAAATATGTTAATTCTTTTTTATTAATGGGCCTTCGTTTGCTTTTTGTGGCTTCAACTTTCAGTAAAATGCTACCCTATTCAGTTCAAACATATAATTTGCCTTATTACATTCACTTATCTTTTCTGGCGCCTATATTCTATTCTGTATTACTTTTATTTCTTTGTTTATTTTTGGTGAACTATTTTTAAATCCGATTATTTCCTGGGGTCGCTTCTATATTTCTTGGCTACCATGTTGTTTTCTTTGCTGTTCATTTTCCCAGATTCTTTTCGTTTTTTCTATTATTCTCAGCATATTTTCTTTCTCTTGGATTGATTTGTTTGATTAATATTTCCAGTTTTCCGCTCTTTGCGACTGTTTTGTTAACTCTTCATATGCCATTTACGCTGCATAAATTATTTTGCTGATTTTTTCCAAGTTTAGATTCCCCATTAGATTTTTTAAAAATAATTGTTAATTTCCTTAAGAAAATATGCCTCTTATATTTAACTTATGGGATTTAAACGTCGTTGTTCACTCATTAACTGGATTGTTCGAGCATTCTTCTGTCGCTTTCTCCATTGCCCTTGTTACTCTCTGTTGTAATAGTTAAGTGTTATCTGAATAAGACTCGGTCTGGCTTACAAGTTGAACTGAATCTTTATTTAATCCAGTAATCTCCTTTTATACAAGATAGAGATAAAAAGGAAATAATTTACATAAGTTTTTAAAAAATTGACAAATGGCATAATTTTGCATAGTCAATAATAGATAATAAATATAATACGTAACATGTGTTATTTAACATATCACAACACTCTCAGTCGCAATTCTATGTTTACCGGATTATTGCTCTTGTGATTTTGCCTCTTCAAGTTTCTTTTCCCTTACCTGGTTGGCTTACTAGTTCTAATGGATCCCTAGCTTCCCTCTCGTTTGTTTTCTCAGCTTCCTCTTGGTTTATTTGGTTATAAGTTGTGTCGTTAGTAATATCACTATTGCAGTTTCTACTATCACTGGTTTGCTCCCCATTGTTTAGAACATTTGAGGTGCTTATTATTTCGTCTTCTCCCTAACTTTGGCTTACAGCAGGTATAGATCTGTTGGATGACCCTCTGTATTCATTAACGATATCTGTGTATTTTTAGTCCTTGATAAGTTTGTAAACCTTTATTCTCTTAGAGAACCAAGGTTTATTGCGCCTCCAAATAGGCTTTTTCGGTACTCTTTTTGGATTTCAGGCCAATAATTTATTCCTATCGATCCATTCCGCGACTAATTGGCCATTAAAACATGGTCTTCTAATCCTACTAAAAAGCCTCACCAAGCAGACTGATCACAATGCACTGTGGGAATAAACCAAGCAAGCACTAAGCCACCAGAGCTGTAACACAATAATTTCTTCTTGCCCTTTCCTTTCTATACTCATATTTATAAAATGATTGGATAAGAAATATATTCTCACTTCTCTCTATATCTTCATCTGAGACACTGGCTGGAGTGACCACTTTGCCTCCAAGTTAATGTAGGATTCAAGTTGATATTTTCTTGAAGGTTTGATTTCAGTCATCCTCAATGTGATTAGAAGAAAAATGGAAATAAATTTCACACACACAAATCCTACTCACTTGAACAAAATAAAATCGATAAAATGTATAATAATAGGGTATATTTTTGCTCACATGATTTATATATAAAATTATTTATATATATATCGTTTGATTGATATTTTTCTCTACTTTTGTACAACCATGAAATTTCTAATTTTAATTAAAGAGAATTGTTACAAATTAAAAAAAAAGAGCAAACTTAACTCGAGGGTGAGTGCGACACCTATTTAGAAATCTCTAACTTGGTGGAAGTTTGTTAGTCAATATTTAAAAATATTTCAACAAATTTCGAACGTTGTTTTTATTTGAATTTGAGAATAGGGACAAGCATAGTCATGGGAATACTCTTTACTTTGAATAGGGACCTGCATCGCCATGGTTGGGACTCTTAGAACAGAATCGGTACTTGTATCATCATGACATTTAGTTTAATAAAATGTTATTTATGGGGCGCCATTTTGAATTATATATATATATATATATATATATATATATATATATAGCTTCAATATATATTTGAAAATATGATTTTTTTAAAGTGGTTAGGTACTCTTCCTTTATAGTGAATCTAGGAACCTATAGCTACTGTAGAATTACCTACCTTCTGTGAGAAACGACTAGGAATAAAGATAGACTCCTTGTCCGTTCTGTGGATTGATACGTAAGGTAGACTTAAAGGGTATAAATAATATTTATTTATTTCTCTCCATAATTACCTTCGAGATTCCACACGTTGGCCAACGATATTCAATCAGTCCGGTTCTGTAGAGGTCTCAGTAGAGAGTGTCAAAATTTTTCACAGCAGAGATGACGCCAAAAACAATGACTCCGAACCATTCTTTAAGGTTGACTAAAGATGGTAGTTTCTAGTTGATAGGTCTGGTGAGTAGGTTGGAGGTATTGCAACAATTTGTGGAGTGTAGTCATTACGACCTTGGACCTGTATACGTTGTCTCGAAGGAGTAGCTATTTGCTGACCAACTGTTGTTTATATATCCATATTTCTTCCCTAAGCATTTTCAGTAGCTCTACATAATTGTCCGTTTGGATTGTTATTCTATTGAAAGCTAATATAATTCGGGTGCAAATATTTTTCTCATACAATCCCAGTACAATATCACATTTGTGCTATTTTTCACATTGTTTCGCGGTCTCACGCAATTTTGGCCTTAACTACCCGCTTTATGATTTTTCAAGATGCCTGAATGATCAGTTTTTATTTTTTTTTATCGTTGAGGTGCAACTTGCACCACGCTGATGAGTGCCAGCAGCCCGAAACGCGTACGAGGTCATATTTTCCTCATTAATCAAGAATAGGTATTTGGCCAATTCTAGAATAATTAAAAACCAACGAAAATAGTTGATATTTATTCCGATAGATGGCACAGGCCATCAGCAACTCTCAGTTTCTCGATAAGGAGATATACGAGGTGTGTTCAAAAAGTATCTCGACTTTTGAATTTTCGCGGGTCACGTATATTTGAATTTCGATCTTTTTGTGGCTTTATGTTGTTACTCATGTCTCTCACTTATGCCGACAAGCTCGGCCATTTTGAATGCTCACTTAATTGTTGACAGCTGCTTTGCTTGCATCGTCTTCGATTTTTACCTATTAAAAAAATTGGATCAAAGAACCTGTATCAAATTTTGTGTGAAAAACGAAATTAAGTGCGCGGATGCATTCCGAATGTTTACTGTGGCATACGGAGAAGCTACCTTGGACCGAAGCAACGTTTATCGGTGGTACAAAATGTTCTCAGAAACCCGAGAAGATGTGAACGACGAAGAGCGTGCCGGACGCCCGAGCACTCAACAACAGACGAAAAAATTAATGAAGTGGAGAAAATGATATTGGCCAATCGTCGAATCACCGTTAGAGAAGTTGCTGAGGACCTAAACATATCGATTGACTCGTGCCATTCGATTTTTATCAATAATTTGGGCATGAGACGGGTCGCCGCGAAATTCGTACCAAAATTGCTCAATTGCGACCAAAACAGCATCGCATGAACATTGCTAATGAGATGTTGGACTCTGTCCGCGACGACCCAAATTTGCTCCAGAGGGTCATAACTAGTGACGAAGCGTGGGTTTATGGTTATGACGTGGAAACCAAAGCTCAATCATCTCAATGGAAGCTGTCGCACGAACCAAGACCGAAAAGCGCGCCAAGTTCGGTCGAATGTGAAAGTTTTGCTGACAGTTTTCTTCTATTGCAGGGGCATGGTGCATCATGAAGTCTTGCCACAGTGTAGAACGGTCAATAAGGAATATTACCTGAAAGTTATGCGCAATTTGCGCGAAGCAATCCGCCAGAAACGCCCGGATTTATGGAAGAACAAAAATTGGCTTTTGCACCACGATAACGCCCCTGCTCACACATCGTTGCTTGTGCGCGACTTTTTGGCCAAAAACAACACACTAATGATGCCGCAGCCACCGTATTCCCCAGATCTGGCCCCCTGTGACTTTTTCTTGTTCCCTAAACTGAAGAGGCCCATGAAAGGACGACGTTACGCTACGCTTGACAATATAAAGACGGCATCGAAGGAGGAGCTGAAAATATTATTTTAAAATGATTTTTTGAAGTGCTTCGAAGATTGGAAAAACCGTTGGCACAAGTGTATAATATCTCATGGGGATTACTTTGAAGGGGACAAAATAGGTATTCATGAATAAATAAATAATTTTTGAAAAAACACAAAAGTCGCGATACTTTTTGAACACACCTCGTATTTTTCATTTTTAATTTGGTTTAATGAATTTAAATTTGGAAAAACTAATCTTGGAGATGAACCTTGCTCAGGTCGACCACCAACAGCAGTGACCCAAGAAATATTGAGCTGGTAAGATTTTTACTTAAAGAAGATCGAAGAATTACGTATCAGCAGTTAGAGAAAAGTGTCAGCATTGGATCGGCAGCAATCAACACCATCATTAATGATCAATTAAAATACAGAAAACTTGTTAGTAGAGATGGGTACCTCACAGCTTGATTGAAGACCAAAAACTTTGTCGCGGTAAATAGTAAAATTTCATGTTTAAAAATTTGATGAGGCAAATCAAAGGCTGTTTTGATATTATTACATGTGACGAACTTTGGTTTAAAATTTTGATATAGAAACAAAACTGCAATCTACTATTTGGTACTTTTGAAAATCTCCTCCTCCTAAGAAAGTTCGCAGAGCTCGAAGTGTTGGAAAACAAATGGGTCACTTGTTTTTTAAAAAAAGTGGTTTCATTGATATTGTGAAGTTAGAAGATCGAAAGACAGTTAATAGTGACTGGTATACAACAAAATGCCTTCCAGTAGTATTTAAGAAAATCAAGCAAAGCAGACTAAGAGCTCAACTCTAAGGAGTCCTTCACCATGAAAATGCAAAACCGCTTACTACTGCTCAAACATTAGACTTTTTAGTCAACTCTGGTGTCCATTTAGCCACTCATCCACCATATTCACCAGACCTAGCACCTTGAGACTCTTTTATTTCCAAAATTCATTGTTGAAAGGGACAAAATTTGACACTGATGATCAAGCACTGCAAGGCTTTATCAATGCTGTAAATTCCATCTCGAAGATGACTGGTGTAAGTGCTTCGATAATTGGTTTTCACGGATGAAATCATGCATAGGAGCTAAATGATGCATGTATAATTTAATGGTATAATTCATTTCAGAATATTTTAATTAATTAATATTGAAAGCAAGAACTCTTTTGGAGTTACCCTTGTATGTGTGGCACTGAAGGGTGATATCTTATAAATGGTATTTAGGAAAACTAGGGAGTTAGGATTTTAGGACATTAGAATTAAATATAAATATTTGAATGGACCAATACTCTTCCAAAAACAAGAACTAGAAACAGATCATAAGCCACTTATTTCTATATTTTCAACCAAAGCAGTGTAATATTTGTCTCCAAGAATACAAAGAATGAAGTTAACGTGTGATGCGGTACTCCTTCAATATCAAATATCAAGTTTCTGATAAGTGGACTAAAGAAATTGCTGTTCATCAGAGTGAAGATCCTACAATCCAAAGTGTGAAAAGTTATAAACACAAGGTAATAAGGCCAAATCCAAATAAATAAATAGTGTGTGACGTTTCGGTAACAGCGTTGTTACCGAAACGTCACACACTATTTATTTATTTATTTGGATTTGGTTTTATTACCTTGTGTTTATAATCTATAATCCAAATTGTGCCTTATCAAGTGAAAGGTTATGTTCAAGATCACTGGCCAGATAAAAGTAAACTTTCCCAAAAGGAAGTCGAATTTTGGCACGTACGGAATGACCTCATAATTATAAATAACCTTCTGATGAAAGGAAGCAGTTATGTGGTCCCAGGTTCTTTAAGATCCGAGATACTTAGCCGCATACATGAGGGTCATCAAGGAGTTACTAAATCCAGAAGAAGAATGCGAGAAAATGTTTATTGGCCAAAGTCCTACAAAGACGTTGAACAGATGGTTCTAAACTGTAATGAATGCATCAAAGAAAGAATTTCAAGGTAGAACCAATTATCATGACTGACTTCCCAGATAGACCCTGGAAGGAGGTTGCGATGGATCTTTGCTAATTTGAAGGGAAACACCTTTTGGTAATAACTGATTACTATTCTCAGAATTACCCAGGTTACCCAGAATTTAGTAGATTGGATAACTTATCAGCAGAGAGAGAGAAACTGTGATCTTGCATACCAAGTCTATTTTCGCACGACATGGAATACCAGAACTTGTAAGGACGGATAATGGTCCACAATTTAAAAACTATTTGTTCCAGAATTTTGGAAAAAGGTACGGATTTAGACACATCACAAGCAGCCCTAAATATCTCCAAAATAATGGAATGACAGAAAGTGCTGTGAAGATGATCAAGGCAAGATTGAAGAAATCACATGATCCTTATCTAGGTCTTCTAGCTTACAGAACTACTCCTTTGGAAAATGGATTCAGTCCATCTGAATTACTGATGGGAACAAAATTAAGAAGTGATCTTCCTACTCATCCTGACCTTCTTAAACTTACTCTGGTCAACCAAGGACTTCTTAATCAAAAGGAATATAAATACAGAGAGAGGGAAAGAAGAAGTTACAACAATCATTGGAAAGTTCGAAATCAGAAAGAGTTTGATGTCGGAGATCGAGTGTGGGTCAGAGATCTAAAAGTTCCTGGAACTATCATAGGCAGAGCGAACCAGCCGAGATCCTACTTTGTAAAGTCTCCAAAAGGGCAATTGAGAAGAAACAAAATTCATTTGGCTCTGAATTATAAACATAAGGTTTCCAGAGAATGTGAAGAAAATATCCCGGAGGTAACCCAAGTGGATATACCTCAGTCTTCAGAACAAGGCCCTTCTTCATGTGAGGTGGAACAACAAGAACCTTCTTCATGTGAGGTGGAATTCCAACAAGATTATCAAGGACTGCTGGGGGAAGGTGGAACTTCAAGGCCCTACATTACAAGAACTGGCAGAGTGGTGAAACCGCCCGTGAGACTAATCCTTTAGCTTAAGGGGGAGGTGTTATATAATGTGTTCTATGAATAAGTATTAAGATAATCATCAATTGGTAGGTGATTGTGTGCTTTCTTGTAAAAAGGTAGAATGTGATGTGCCCTGTAAAAGTTATCTAATAAAAATAACTAAAGAGTTTATTGGCCTCATTTATTAATAAAAGATTAATAATCAAAAGGAAGACCAAATATAATACATGGTTCACCAGTTATTCCTTAGCTGTAAAAGTTTTTATCTAAATTTGACTAAAAATGTTTAGTACATTACAAAGAAATAAAATCGAAATCCCCTCAGTTTGTCTTCAGCTGAGGTAGAAGTCTGCACACATATTATGGGCTTTTCAAAGTCATCACTTCTTTTATACAAGCCAAAACTTTTTAAGAGGCAAACTTTACCCATCGCGAACTTTCATGGCATTAAAGAGGCGAGACCACCGCCGAGTTAAAAGAACACATCATATCCGAGTTAACAAAATCGCCTGGTTCATGCTACAAGGGCAACAGACTTGAAATATTTACAATGCTTTTTGCGTTTAATTTGACATAAAAACTTCTTAAATAATGATTTTGAATAAATCGAGAGTATGAGAGTTTTAATTTATGTAAAAATACATTTGAGAGATATATTTATAAATGTCTATGTAAAACAACAAGAACAACCTACCATTTCAAGAATTTTTTCCTTGATAACGAAAAAAACTAATAATAATTTATTTCTCCAGAGCGTGCGCCGGGATTACTTAATAAATAAAGGTCATTTCTCTAACAAAATTTAATATCAACTAAATGTAAACATTTCGAAAAGTGTCAAAATAATAACTCCTTTTGAGCGGGCGACTCAAAATTATCATAATATAAAAAATTATTTCTTTGTGAATAATAAGAAATGTTTATTTTCGTGTATTTTATTTTATATGTTAGCTATTACACAATTTCTCACGTTCCTAGAAACGGAAATTAATTTTTCGATTGAATATAAACAATTCTTACAATGAGTATAATATTGTCCCCTACAATATAAAAAAAAAAATCCCAAAGTAAGAATATATATATGTAATATTGTTGCAAATGTGATCCTGCCGACGTATGGATAAGCTGGCAGTCGTGTACGTGAGGCGAGTGTTGATGTTCTTCCCACACGCGGACAACAAGAAGCAGAGGCAGGGCTAGATGTTAGCACCGAGAGTGATCCTGACAGCCCACGGGACAGAAGAAGAGGCCATGACACAAACTTGGATGCCTATCACCGAGACATGGAGAGACAGCCTGAAGCGGACTGCCGAGAAACACACCCTAGAACCATATGCTGATCCCCTGACAAAATATATATTTTATATAAAATTCCTGGAGGGAGGGGGGCCCCCCCATCTGGGCTTTGACATTTTCCTCCTCTCTCCCCAGCTGTTCCCAGCTGACCGCTCTTTGGATTTTTATTTTGACGTCACCAATTTTAGTTTAAATACAAATATAGGTTTATAGGTATTATTAATAAAAATATAGCATATACTACTCTGATCAAAAAGTTTCGACACTCTGCTCATAAAATCCTGAAAACTCTATATATTTTCTCCCGGTTTGTGGCAAACGCAAGCGTCGCCCTTGGCTTGGAAACCTGCCAACTTTCAAAAATCACGCGCCACAACAGCGCGAGCAGCGGCTGTTCGAAGTGAAGCCATTTTGCCGGTGCTTCGATTTCGGTAGTCACTGAAATGGAGGATCAACGAATTTGCATCAAGTTCTGTGTGAAAAACGGATTCAAGGGTGCCGAAATTTTTTGGATGTTGCAAACAGCCTACGGGGATGCCGTCTTGAGCCAAAGACAAGTTTTCGAGTGGTACAAGCGCTTCAAGGAGGGTCGGGAAGACACCGCCGACAACGAGCGTCCACATCAACCACGCCTGAAAAGGTGGATGGTGTTCTTCGACTACCAGGGCATCGTTCATCATGAATTTCAATAACAAGGCTCTACAATAACTGCTGACTCCTATCTGGGAGTTTTGAGGCAATTGAGGGAAGCGATCAGGCAGAAACGGCCGGAGCTGTCGAGGAGCAAGTCGTGGATCTTCCACCACGATAACGCGCCGACGCACACAGCCCTCAAAATCTCGAAGTTCCTGCAGGACCACTCAACCTCTGTGTTCCCCTAACCCCCCTACAGTCCCGATTTGGCCCCCGCGACTTCTTCCTTTTTGAAAAGCTTTAAAAAAAGTTAAAGGGTCGGAAATTTCAGAGCATAGAAGAGATCAAAGCAGAATCGAAGAAGGCCATGAAGGCGATCCCGAAAACAGACTACCGACTGGAAAAAAGGTGGCTGAAGTGTATCGCGGCCAACGGGACTATTTTGAAGGGGACAATTTGAATTTGGTAGAATAATAAAGTTTTTTTTTTACTTATGAGCAAAGTGTCGAAACTTCTTGATCAGAGTAGTAGATTGAAAACATAATAAACATGGCTGATACATATAGTATATACAAAATATGGGGGTGGTAGCAAATAAAAACAGTGTACATTTTAATAGAAGGGTAGGATCTTATAAGGTATCGGCTCTAACTAATTGGAAGATATGTGACATATACTAAAAGTGGCATTATTATACAGTTTAAAATATATGAATTATATATAGATGGAAAAATTGCCGGGAGGAAATTGATCCATAGAAGCATAGGGCGCTTCTCCCATCAAAATAAACGTCAAAAACTGACGCCATCTATTGACCGTCGCCGCAAACTAGCGGCCTCGGGTCGGTGACAAAGCCACAACACCAGCTTTGGCAAATTGAGAAGCGTCCACCTAGAGATCATGATTTCAGGCTAATGGCCCTCGTCAGTCTAGGGCGGACTTTATTCCATGAGATCCACACGGGATCTAATGGAATCTTCACAATCTACCAAAAGGGTTATTTGCTGGCAAGGTGGCTGGGCCAAATCTATGGCTAGAATATAGATGGCAAAATTGCCGGGAGTAAATTGATCCATAGAAGCATAGGGCGCTTCTCCCGTCAAAATAAACGTCAGAAACTGACGCCATCTATTGACTGTCGCCGCAAACTAGCGGCCTCGGGTCGGTGACAAAACCACAACACCAACTTTGGCAAATTGAGAAGCGTCCATTCTAAAACATTTTCTAACATTAAAATGACTCTAAAAATTAGGACCCTTTGGCTTGAAGAGTTTTATCTTTCGACGTTTCGACAAAAATCTTTTGTCTTCTTCAAAAAAAAATTGAAAATAAGATATTATAGGAAGCCGCTAAAATTATGTTCAAGCAAAAACACTTTTTGAAATTTCCCCAAATGTTTCAATTCCATTTTTTCCTGACGAGTAAAAATATTTTTGCCAAAATGTTAGAAATAAAACTCTTCTGGCCTAAGTGTCTCTTATTTTAATGAATACTAGCTTAATGACTCGCCTAAATTCCAAGCCTGGGTTTTACCTGAGGGTATTTTCGTATACATATGTATAAAAAGTTGTTTGTATCAAAATACTATTCTTTATAATTATAAATTATGACCCAGCTTCACCTAGGATCTCCCCAAGTGAATGTTTACCCAATGAATAATGTTTGAAATGAGACACTTTATGGTATACAATACAAACAAAAAAATAAGAAAAAAGCATCTAAAATAGTGCAACTAAAAGTTGCTGATGGCCTGAGCCATCTATCAGAATAAATATAAAATAATCGTTGATTTTCAATTATTCCAGAATTGACCAAATACTGTTTCTTGATTGTTCAAATAAAGCAAACCAACGTTTCTATCTTTTACAAGCTAACTACTTGACCTAGACCTACCTTACCTATGGCATCAAGTGCTCCCTGTGCTCAAGCAGGGACACAAACGAGCAAACTACTCGAAAGACTGGCTTTCAGGAGGACAGGCTATTGCTCCCTATGGATGCTCCTGCTGCAAGCACAAAAGTCTGAACCAAGTCGCCCTCCACTTCGAACGCCTCTCCTGTTGCAACACCACCATCGGCTGCTACTGTGGTCGCAGATCCTCCTTCCAGAGACACAGTGATAAAAGAAGAGGCGGTCGACCCGACTTCTCCGAAAATCAGGGCGAAACTCAAGTGTCTGAATCTCCCCTAGAACGGCGCACTATAGCTGAAATTCAGATGGACGTTCTACTGAAGAGCGAAAAGGTGTTTGAAGTCATAGTGCGTGCACATAAGCAGGACCTGGAGATATAAAGTATCCTCCAAGCCTTCACGCAAAACGGGAAGATAGACAGGCTTTTCGCCCAATCAAGCGCCGAACAGAGAAAGTCCATTGCCAACCTGGCCAACGAGCTAATGACTCATACAGGGAAAACGAGCTGTACTCTGTACAAGAAGCTCTCACGCGCTAGGAACTCTGCTCGGCAGCTCAAAGGAACTTTAGAGTTACAACCGTGAACACGCGCGGCATCGTCGCTCTTTGCCGGAGAATCCAGCTCTGCTGTTTTCTAAAGGAGCATGAGATTGACATCTGATTACTGCATGAGACAAAGAAGACCTCTGCCACGACTACAGCGCCGTTGTTTCGCCCGCAACGCGTGAGATCAGTCCTCGTCTCGGTCTTTGCGGCCGGGGTCGATGTTCATTGACAGCAGATCCTATGGCCTGGAAAGATTGCAACGCGCGTTGTAGGGACAGAATCCTATTACCATCAGGCATCTGCGACTGCGTGACCCAATACCAAATTATCGACTACGCCTACTCGGACCACAGTGCCGTCCTGATCCAAGTAGGAGTCCCAGCTTCTACAAGACTTCCCTGCATCGGCAAGGTGCTATGGTCAGACCTGTTTTTCATTCAAATGGAAACGTTCATCAATGAAATATCAGAAGACCTAACAAATACATTATCCCCCCGATGTTATGGGAACACTGGACCAGGATCAAGGCAAATACAATTACTCGCGCCTGCCGTCGCCGAGTCCGGAAGTGGATACATCGAGAGAACATCCCACTTTCTGAGGCGGAGACTGGAGGATAACACTGCCCGCTTCGACTATCCAATTTCGGGGCCAATTTAGGCGTTTCCTTCTGGAGCGCTTAAGCAGTCGCTTCGCCCAGGTTCCAAGTTCAGCAGAAATGATCGACATTCCTAGCTGAAGTAGCCCCTTGGAGTTCAATGATTGGGACCAGCTCTTTCTCGCCGACATCTCCCAAGACCAGATAGCGGAAGCCATCCACCGCCTGCCGAACGGCCGTGCTTCAGGATGTAATGGTTTAACCTGCGAGTTTGTCAAAGCCTTGGAAGCATTTTTCGCCGAAGTTTTTTTGATAAGTCTTAGAGGCTTCTCGACTCCGCGGGGCCTTGCTTCTATCTTCAAGGTGCAGCAAGGCGATCCTGCTGCCGAAATCGCACGGTGGTCGGAGTCTACAGGCATTCCGGCCAATCAACCCCTCAACGACATACAGGGTCATCAGCGGCGTGCTCATGGCACTTCTTCGTCGTCATCTGCCAGACCTGGTGCTCGATTGTTAAACCTACGCCGTTCTGGGATGGTCATTTTCCTGGAACATTGCGCTGGTGTCTGAAGAAGCCGCCGGAGCAGCCAGACATGACACGCCACTGGCTGTCATCTCTTTGGACCTGATGTCGGCGTAGGAGCTACCCGTTCACCCTGTTGGAGAATCTGGGTTTATCATCTGCCTTCCTCGGGTGGATTGCTCTTTTCTATGGATATGAAGATACCCCCATCCGGATCGGAGATGTCCACACTAGGGCTTTCTCGCATTTCAACAGGGTAAGGCAAGGATGCCGTCTCAGCGCCGCTCACTTCAGCATAAGAGTTGGACCTCTGCTACGCTGCATCGAGAGGATCTTGGGCCGCGGATGCGTGGTTGCCTGTGCGGATGACATTGTACTCTTCATCATGGACGAAGCTCAGTTTGAGCTCATGCTCCTGATTTTTAAAGAGTTCCGCCTGGCCTCCAGGGTGGCTGTCAACTGCAGCCAGTACTGCGGGCTCTGGTGCGGTTCATGGAAACATCGGACGGATTCTCCTAATGGGAATCTCCTGGAAGTCCGAGTCGCTGACCGTCCTGGGCTGCACAATTTTTGCCCAGAATACTTTCGCCTTTCAGGCCTTCCACCTGAATGGGGCTGCTGGAGCGAGTCATCGCGAGGTGGTCACCCTTCTCCCGCGGTCTGTCGCTGGTGGGTCGTGCCCGCGCGGCCAACAGCATGGTCCTGAGTTCCATCCTGCACCACCTCCACGGCTACCTTACCTCTGAAACAACCATCGACTGGCTGCAAGCGCGGCTGGCGCGGTTCGTGTGGGGAACAAGCTGAGTCTTGTGGCTCCCCGAGGTATCCTGGCTCGTAGGGCCTCTGAGGGTGGCGTCGGCCTGCTTGACATCGCGGGTAAGCATCGGCCAGCCTGCCAGAAGGGGGTTCAGGCCTCACTGCGCGGGGCCGCCAACGGCTTCTCTTGGCTGGTTTGCAGCTTGACGTGGCTGACACTGCAGACTCCTGACGTCAGGCTCTCGCCGAGAAGGAGACTGCTGAGCCTCTGGAAGGCCTCCTGGAGCGTCTTTGATCTGGACCACCGGGTTCTGCGTCTCACCATCCTGAAGTCCCTGCGTCTTCGAGGCGACAACAGGTTCCTGAGGCCGCCAGACCATATGGCTCCCGAGCGCTGACTAGAGGCGACTTCTCTGATGGCGCCCCTTCCCTAGCGCTCTCAATTCGGGCCGCGCAGCACCTGGTGGTCTTCTTCCAGCGTCTACTGCAGGAAACGCCAACTCCAGCTATTATGTGGAGCGCGAGGCGGAGACCATCGTCCTGCGGAGGTCGGCGTCCCCATTACCCATCTTACCAGCCGGATGGCGCGCCGGGCACTGGGTTCGGCACGGCTGCAGGAGAATCTTGTTGTCTAACTTGCTGCGCGGTGGACCCCCACCGTGGATGTGCCCCGCTTTATCCCCAGGGCCGACTGTGTCGCAACTGCTTCTCGAAGCACGACGCAGATGTCGTCCTACGGCTGGCCCTCCACGCCCTATCACATCCTGACCATCCTGCCTCGAGGCGTGCCAACTGTACCGCTTGTGGATTTAGCGATGGATCGCTGACCCACAGATACTGGAGTTGCCGAGCCGTGCGATCCCTGCTCCGGGAGGTATTCGTCTCCTGCGAAGTGCCCCTGGATCTGCAGGCCTGGCTCTTCGGCGTCGGCCTCCATTCTAAGACAATGAAGCTGACAAGTGTGGCGAAGGCTACCATCTACAAGTACCATCTTGGGTTTGAGTTGGGTAAAGCCAGCCATCACCTCGACCTGCCCACTCTGTGGGAAAGAACTCTCGCAGTCCACTGGTGGCGGTGTCGTTCCCGTGGTGGACGATACCAATGAAGAACTTGTATTTATTTTATACATATGTATTTTTATAAATATAATATTTTACAGTTATTTATCCATTCATCCTTATTCAATCTTATTCATATATATTCATATTTATATTTATTTTATATTTAACCTTAAATAACTGCATAAAAACATTGTAATAAAGTAGTTTCAATCTTTTTTTTTTCTTATATACCTCAATTTATTTTTTCAATGCAGTAAGAACAGTAGAAGTTTTCTTTATTGTATAACGAATCACAAGTTTTACGAAGGAGCTTCTTTTATTATACTTTTGCTAGCTTTCGAACCTTTCGGTTCTTCAACAGGCGTGGCTAGTATGACTATACTAACAGGGTATAAGCGCGCTTGAGCCATTATATACAACATATAAATTTACATGCGAAGTGATATTTCAAATATAATTAAAATAGAAATAGGAATTATGACTATGAAACATAAAATAAAACTATGCAAATGAACTTAAAGATTTTTAAAATTTAGATAAAATTTTAGAAAATATACGCTAAAAGTTAAGTAAAATTATGATATTCACTGTATGCAAGTAGTGTGACACTTTAAAATTTGTAAAGTCTAAAACCAGTATAATTTAAAACACCTCAACACAGAAAAGCCAAGCGGGGGTCCACTCCAACCCGACCACACACCAGAGCATATCACGGGATAACTATTGAGATATTATATGATATATTTCCGGTAGATCTATTTTCCTATTGATGCTGTTTGTTTGTGATGATATGATGGACTCCAGTACCAATCTGTGCTGCTTATTGTTTATGTGTTGATATAGGACTTTGGGATGATCTAAGTTAAAGTTATGGCCAGTGTTTGAAATATGTTGGTATATAAGTCACTTCGGGTCTCTATTTTTTATGTTTCGTTTGTGTTCGGTGATTCTGATATACGCGGTTCTGCCAGTCTCCCCCACATAGGAGGCTGGGCAATCCTGGCAAGAAACCGCGTATACTGCTCCGGTGGAGTGGATGGGATTGCTGGGTGTGTCTGCTTTGGTGATAGGATTCCTGAGAAGGGCAGCAAGATTGGGGGGGCTGCTAAAATAAACTTGGATGCCATATGGGCGAAGGATTCTGGAAATGGTAACAGAGAACGAGGAATATGGAAGATAGCAAACGGCTCTATAAGTCGTGGAGGTCCTCGGAGCAGTGGGATCAAACGTGTGTTTATCTATGAATTTTCCCGGGTATCCTGCAGTGGTTAGAAGGGTGGTAATTCTGTTTTTTTTCTATGGCTTTGAAAATGGCAGAATTCACCGAAGTAATCATGTCCATCACTAGAGACATCCAACGCAAAGAAAAGATCCTTACAGGCAGGCAACAAACAAAGATGTCATATTGGGTAAAGAAATACCAGTTCCCGCAGTCCGCAGCCTTTCCAAACAATTCATCTAACGGAAAAGGAGGAAAGGATGTTAGCATTGGGGTTACATTACGTTCCTCCCGACAAGCCCGACATACCCAGGTTAATAGCAGGAGTGGAAGGTGCACTCAAAAACCTCAACCATATGGAAACCCTCAGGATTAGACACGCAGTTACCCAGGTCTTGCGCAGGCCCTATCACCCAGTGTCATATACCCGGGATCATCGCTCCCTTATCCACAAGCTAAAAAAGACTAGTTCGCTGGTCATCACCAAAGCAGACAAGGGAAACCAGACGGTGTTGATGGATAGAGCTGATTACGAAGGAAAAATGATGAGCATACTCGCTGACACATCCACTTTTACGAATATCCCAACATCTGCGAAAGACGCCATGGTCAGGTGCTACATGTCATCACTTAGGAACTTGATGAAGGCGAAGCTGATCACCAGGGAACAATTGACTCAGTTCACCGGTTCCCTCGCACGGGATGCATACATATATGGTGCTCCTAAAATACACAAGTTTGGGGTACCACTCCGACCCATCATAGCATACCACCTCTCCCCAGCACACACTTTAGCTAAATATCTGGCTCAGCTATTGTCGCCCATCATGAAGAACAATCCTAACCAATACAACATCACGCACCCACCCAGTTTTATTCAAGAGATCACACAAATGCAGCCACCCGCACATCACACTATGGTTTCATTTGATGTCACAGCGCTATACCTCTCCCTTCCACACGCCCTCATTTTAAACAAGTTACAGTCCTTTCTCAAGTCAGCAGGTATTCAAGATCAAACAATAACCCTGATAACCCAGCTAACGTCCTTATGTTTTTCCATTAGTACCTTTACATTTAATCACCAGCATTATAAGCAGATCAGAGGCACCCCAATGGGCAGCCCTCTTACATCCATAGTTTCTGAAGTCGTGATGGGGTCCTTGGACCAGTGGATCAATCAGACGCATTCTTCTGACATCCATTATTGGAGGAGGTATGTGGACGACATCTTCTGTATACTCAAACCGAATAAGCTCCAACCTATTCTTGACACTCTACATACCTTTCACGCAGACATCAAATTTACATATGAAACAGAAACAAACCTAGTATTACCTTTTCTGGACATCCTCATTATTCGCACTCCACACAGATTACACACAGCAGTTTATCACAAAAAGAATATCCCACCCCTATACACCTATTTCTCCTCCAATAGCCCGGTAGCCTATAAAATAAATACAGTCAGGACCTTAACCAAAAGAATACATACGCATTGCTCATTACCTATATTCAAAGCCATAGAAAAAAAAACAGAATTACCACCCTTCTAACCACTGCAGGATACCCGGGAAAATTCATAGATAAACACACGTTTGATCCCACTGCTCCGAGGACCTCCACGACTTATAGAGCCGTTTGCTATCTTCCATATTCCTCGTTCTCTGTTACCATTTCCAGAATCCTTCGCCCATATGGCATCCAAGTTTATTTTAGCAGCCCCCCCAATATTGCTGCCCTTCTCAGGAATCCTATCACCAAAGCAGACACACCCAGCAATCCCATCCACTCCACCGGAGCAGTATACGCGGTTTCTTGCCAGGATTGCCCAGCCTCCTATGTGGGGGAGACTGGCAGAACCGCGTATATCAGAATCAACGAACACAAACGAAACATAAACAATAGAGACCCGAAGTCACTTATATACCAACATATTTCAAACACTGGCCATAACTTTAACTTAGATCATCCCAAAGTCCTATATCAACACATAAACAATAAGCAGCACAGATTGGTACTGGAGTCCATCATATCATCACAAACAAACAGCATCAATAGGAAAATAGATCTACCAGAAATATATCATATAATATCTCAATAGTTATCCCGTGATATGCTCTGGTGTGTGGTCGGGTTGGAGTGGCCCCCGCTTGGCTTTTCTGTGTTGAGGTGTTTTAAATTATACTGGTTTTAAACTTTACAAATTTTAAAGTGTCACACTACTTGCATACAGTGAATATCATAATTTTACTTAACTTTCAGCGTATATTTTCTAAAATTTTATCTAAATTTTAAAAATCTTTAAGTTCATTTGCATAGTTTTATTTTATATTTCATAGTCATAATTCCTATTTCTATTTTAATTATATTTGAAATATCACTTCGCATGTAAATTTATATGTTGTATATAATGGCTCAAGCGCGCTTATACCCTGTTAGTATAGTCATACTAGCCACGCCTGTTGAAGAACCGAAAGGTTCGAAAGCTAGCAAAAGTATAATAAAAGAAGCTCCTTCGTAAAACTTGTGATTCGTTATACAATTGTACCAATTATACGGAGTTTACCTGTAGAAAGTTTTATTTATGTTTAAAATAAACGTTGTGCTTAATGCTTCCATTTCTTATATATATTGATGGCACGGTATTGCCTTATAATTAACTATGCCTAAATGGTCTTGTATATATATATGATATATTTTGTATATAGTAAACCATGATTCAATTCCATATTGAACACACAATTGTTTTTAATGTACTAGTTTTGTTTAATCTTTTATTTTTGTCTAAATTGTTTCACAAATTGCCAAATACATTTTTTTAAACATGTAAATTCCATGTTAAAAAAAAAAAAAAAAAAAAAGCTGAATGATATGTAAATTTACTAAAGTATTTTTTTTTAAATAACAAAAATTGGCCGGCATAAAACTTTTTGTAAGTATGTAAATTAGTGTAACGACAAGAATTCAATTCTTCAAGTCGCCCGCCTCAAGTGAGTGTTGTCCAGTGTATGTGGCCTCGCGCTAATTGCATATAATAAAGAAGAATGAAAAAGGCCTAACGACTGCTTAATTGTCATTTCCAGATATTGAAACTTTGGAAAAATTTACAATACGACATATATATACTTATTTGGAGATTACAATGGAAACACCAATTGGCCCTATATATTTTCTCAATTCTCTGCAATTTTAGGATTAGGTTTAATTACCAACTTGAATATAATAATTCCAAAGAGTATTTATCTTGGTGGGTTGAGGGCGGTATTCGGCCTACACCGAAGTGTGCGCAAGCCAATACTGTTCCGTCCATTTGTTAAAGTAGCAAAGGGAACTGCACTTGGAAAAACCACCTCTAAACCCTTTGTGTTAGACGAATTTTAATCACGGCAAGCTTGGTTTCACCCAGTTACCCTCGAACAAAGGGGCAGTTGAGCTTTATCTAGGGGACCACGATGAGGTGGCGGCGTTAGATCTTCCATAATTCTGTGAAGGGCCCATGTCCAGACACTGGTTTGAGAGGCTTTCAAGTTCGCGAATAATTGGAATAATTTCCTTTTAATCTGTTGAGTTCTTCCATATTCTTTTCCAGGCATTTAGGTGGGCTTTACCTTGACTTACATGCGCTTCTTCAATAATTATCCTCTGTCCAAGAAAGAGGGCTCTGTTTTCCTAAGCAGGGTGTTTTGTCGCAAAATCTTTGAATCGAGTCTTCCGAAAGTGGACCCTACATAGATCTTCATATGACTCAAGTCTGGTCACACCTGATGGCTGATAGAACCAGGTTTGCGAATATCATCAGTACTGGTGGTGCTGTGGCAGCCAGTGATTATGAGAGCTGCGGCTTTCCAGTACGGCGAAGTTTACTCCAATGAACCTCCATTACCCGGGCTTCTGCACAATACAGAACGGTATTTCAGGGGAATACATTATTCTGTGGATCCTTCCAGCTTCTCCTCTTCTACCAATATTCAATATTTCCAGGTTCCAGACTGTTTTATAAATTTTATGATATTTTGGTAACATTGCGGCCCCAGGAGAAAGGGAGTATGGTAACATTACCTCGAGAATATCTGAAACCAATCGGCTTCGAGAAGCATCCATGCTTAGGGCAGGGTTGTGTTTTCAGCCACGGGGGATTTTCTTGGATCTTGAGTCTCTACTTGGCCACTTGGATCTGTTGGGTTTAAGCGTAGTCTCCTCTTGTTTGTTCATTTTGAAATCACTTACGGTACAGCGTTCGCAGTCAGCTCAATCTTTCACCTGGATTTGTCAATGATGATTACTCTGACAATAGCCACGCGCTTCGTCGATGCAGATTATCATGTTCCAGAGAACAAATCCGCGTTCCTAGGTGGAAGGAGGAATCTTTTTGTGAGGGATTATTTGGCTTTGATGCCCCAAATAATAATTTCTACCTGCCTGCTGGTAAGGAAGAATAAAAAAGTTATACTATCAGGTTTAAAAGGAACTTTTATTCTCATTAATTTAAAGTCAAAATTCCTGTTTTAATTTTCAAATTCAGTCTCAATGTTCAGGTAGACAACATTCTTTAACACTTTGTTTGTCCATTCAGTTTCAGATTACATATCCCAAGCGATGGAATTGAGTTCACCCTGCGAAATCCGCGAATGTTGTCTTTCAGGATTCCTACCTTCTCGATCCACTCTTTAGGCAGGAAATCTGTCTAGCAATTTCTAATTATTGGTAGAATAGTATTTAGTCTGAAACGTTGGGTGGGTAGTAGGTTTCCTCTCCTTCTACAATAGTACAAACTAGGCCACTTCTTGTGTGGGTGTGTGTTGTGTGTGAGGTGTTGGAAAATGATCCAACAAAAGGCACATGAGAAGAGGGGGTTAGTATCCGGCGTTCTTGCACCATTACTTGCTTTCTGAAGTACCAATCTTAGGCTAGTGTTGTGGCTTTGATCTGAGTCTGCTAGAGTACTGAGGCTAGTGTGTCGTTGATTTGACCCAAGTCTGGCAGAGTACTAAGACTGGTGTCGTTGCTTTGACTTGAGCCTGCCAGAGTACAGAGGCTGGTGGTGTGGCTTTGACCTGAGTCTGCCAGAGTATTAAGACTGGTGTCGTGGCTTCGACCCGAGTCTGCTGTAGTACTGAGACTGGTGTCGTGACTTTGACCTCAGTCTGCTGTAGTACTGAGACTGGTTCGTGACTTCGACCTGAGGCTGCTGTAGTACTAAAACTGGTTCGTGACTTCGACCTGAGTCTGCTGTAGTACTGAGACTGGTGACGTGGCTTTGACCTGAGTCTGCTGTAGTACTGAGACTGGTGTCGTGGCTTTGACCTGAGTCTGCTGTAGTATTGAGACTGGTGTCGTGGCTTTTACCTGAGGCTGCTGTAGTACTGAGACTGGTGTTGTGGCTTTGACCTGAGGCTGCTGTAGTACTGAGACTGGTGTCGTGACTTTGACCTGAGTCTGATGTAGTACTGAGACTGGTTTGTGACTTCGACCTGAATCTGCTGTAGTACTGAGACTGGTGTCGTGACTTTGACCTGAGTCTGATGTAGTACTTTGACTGGTGTCGTGGCTTTTACCTGAGGCTGCTGTAGTACTGAGACTGGTGTCGTGGCTTTGACCAGAGTCTACTGTAGTACTGAGACTGGTGTAGTGGCTTTAATCTGAGTCTGCTAGATTAAAAGGCTGGTGTTGTGGCTTTGACCTGAGTCTGCTAGAGTACTGAGACTGGTGGCGTGCCATTTACCTGAGTCTTCTAGAATATTGGAACTGAAGTCGTGCCTTTGACCTGGGCTCTTTGTCCAGTGATATTCGCCGTGTACCCGGGTGGCGTCGACGTAGAGAAATGTCCAATTCGGCAACGCCCCAACGCGCGACAACGCAGAATAATGGTTTGGGGCGCAATCGTGTATGATATCAGGTCACCTTTAGTTTGTATTGAGGGCACTATGACGGCCCAACGATACGCTGATGATGTGCTGCGACCGGAGACACTCCCCAACCTTCAGGGGGCACCCAATGCCCTTTATTAGCAGGATAACGCCCGACCGCAAACTCCTCACATTAGCCAAGATGGACATTTGCTTCCCTGGCCACCGTGCTCTCCTGCTCTCTCACCAATCGAGCACGTCTGGGACATTATTGGAGGCCGTTTGCATGCCTTGATTCAGCCGCGTTCAGGACGCCATTCATAGTATAATCGACTCTCTACCTAGGCATCCGCGATGGTCTTACTTGCTACTGAGCCGACGCAGTTCTCTTCTGTATATTATGAAATAAAAACCACTTATTGTTCGGTTCTGCCTCTCTCTGTTTGCCAAGTTTCATCACTATCTGGCTTCTCTTTCTTGATGTTCCATTTTCAATGTCATGCAGTGTATATTTGTTTAAATTTTGTTGGAACAATATTTTTCTAAACTTTTACACAACCATGAAGTTGCTACATGTGTGTGAACAGTGTAATTAAATATTATATAATTCACAAATTGAAAAATTATATATTTCAAAAATCAACTAGAGCATGGCAGCGACACCTCTTAGAAATCTCTGACTAGTCGAAAGTTTGTGGCTCGAATGTCAAAAATAATTCAACAAATTTCGAACATTCTTTTAATTTAAACTTGAGAATGGGGACAAGCATCGAAGTGGCAGGACTCTTAGAACTGAGAATAGAGACTTGTATCAACATGGCAGGGGCTCTTGGAATTGAGAATCGGGACTTGTATTCTCATTGCAGGGGCTCTTGGAACTGAAAATTGGGACTTGTATCGTCATGGCAGGGGCTCTTAGAACTGAGTATTGGGACTTGTATCATCATGGCAGGGGCTCTTGGAACTGAGAATCGGGACTTGTATCGTCATGGCAGGGGCTCTTGGAACTGAGAATTGGGACTTGTATCGTCATGGCAGGGGCTCTTAGAACTGAGTATTGGGACTTGTATCATCATGGCAGGGATCTTGGAAATGGGAATCAGGAAATTTATCATCATGGCAGGGATCTTGGAACTGAGTATTGGGACATGTATCATCATAGCAGGGATCTTGGAAATGAGAATCAGGACTTTTACCATCATGGCAGAGTCTCTTGGAAATGAGAAATTGGACTATTATCAACATGGCAGGGGCTCTTGGAACTTAGAATCTGGACTTTTATCATCATGGCAGGGGCTCTTGGAACTGAGAAATTGGACTATTATCATCATGGCAGAGGCTCTTGGAACTTAGAATCTGGACTTTTATCATCATGGCAGGGGCTCTTGGAACTGAGAAATTGGACTATTATCATCATGGCAGGGGCTCTTGGAACTTAGAATCTGGACTTTTATCATCATGGCAGGGGCTCTTGGAACTGAGAAATTGGACTATTATCATCATGGCAGGGGCTCTTGGAACTGAGATTCGGGACTTTTATCATCATGGCAGGACTCCCGGAGTTGGGAAAAGAGTTTTGTATCGTCAAGGCAGGTCACTTGGAATTATAAATAGGGACAAAAGGCAGGCCTTTTGAGGAGTTGGGAATTAGAATTACATTCTCAAGGGGCTGGTTCTAATACTTGAACATTTTATTTTCAGCATTCGAGCATGGTTCTTAGATTCCAGGAGAGGATCACGGGTCAGACTGTAGGTTTGCTTCTCCCTAGGCACACCTCAAAGGCCAGCACATCGCCATTCATACAAGAGATAATTAGATGTAGAATTGAAGTGATTATGAAAACTTTAGTAAAACTGCCTTCTTTACATGGTAAATAATGATAGCAAACTAGGGACCTGGATGGACAAGGTCTCAAATCACCCAACTACAATAATTTAACAAACCTTGAATTCCCGCACGAACTAGACGAAAGATCGGGCTAGAACGAACACCCAGTCTAGTACACACAAGGTCCAAGCACGCTTGGACGCCCCAGCTGAACGGACAACGTTAGTACGAACGCGCGAACTAGGCTAGAACAAACATCCAAGAGCATTGCACGCACTAGAACGCACAGTACGCACTAGACCGCACGACGCCTCCTGGACGAGCGATACGACCTAATACGCATGTACGCGATAGATACGAACAACACCCAAGAACGCCTGAACCAACACTAGGACAGGGCGAACGAACTAACGGGAACGCACAGACAAGAACGCCAAACGTCAAGGACGATAGAATGGACTAGGACTGATTGAACGAACTAGGTGACCAGACGGACCAGAACGAACGAGTCCCTGGAAAATTCGACCAAAATAGTCTGACAACCTTGAATTCTCGCACGAACTAGCCGAAAGGTCAGGCTAAAGCGAACAACCAGTCTAGTACATGGAAAGCCAAGCACGCCTGGACGCCCCAGCTGAACGGACAACGCTAGAACGAACGCGCGAACTAGGCTAGAACAAACATTCAAGAGCATTGCACGCACTAGAACGCACAGTACGCACTAGACCGCACGACGCCTCCTGGACGAACGATACGACCTAATACGCATGTACGCGATAGATACGAACAACACCCAAGAACGCCTGAAACAACACTAGGACAGGGCGAACGAACTAACGGGAACGCACAGACAAGAACGCCAAACGTCAAGGACAATCAAATGGACTAGAGCTGATTGAACGAACTAGGTGACCAGACTGACCAGAACGAACAAGGCCCTGGAAATTTCGACCAAACTAGTTTTACAAACCTTGAATTCTCGCACGAACTAGTCGAGCAATCATACTAGAACGAACACCCAGTCTGGTTCATGAAAGGCCAAGCACGCCTGGACGCCCCAGCTGAACGGACAACGCTAGAACGGACGCGCGAACTAGGCTAGAACAAACATTCAAGAGCATTGCACGCACTAGAACGCACAGTACGCACTAGACCGCACGACGCCGCCTGGACGAGCGATACGACCTAATACGCATGTACGCGATAGATACGAACAACACCCAAGAACGCCTGAACCAACACTAGGACAGGGCGAACGAACTAACGGGAACGCACAGACAAGAACGCCAAACGTCAAGGACGATCAAATGAACTAGAACTGATTGAACGAACTAGTAGACTGCAGGGACCAGAGCGAACGAGTCCCTTGAATATTCAACCAATCTCTTTCAAAAACCTTGAATTCTCGCACGAACTAGCCGAACGGTCAGGCTAGAACGAACAACCAGTCTAGTACACGGATGGCCAAGCACACCTGGACGCCCCAGCTGAACGGACAACGCTAGAACGAACGCGCGAACTAGGCTAGAACAAACATCCAAGAGCATTGAACGCACTAGAACGCACAGTACGCACTAGACCGCACGACGCCTCCTGGACGAGCGATACGACCTAATACGCATGTACGCGATAGATACGAACAACACCCAAGAACGCCTGAACCAACACTAGGACAGGGCGAACGAACTAACGGGAACGCACAGACAAGAACGCCAAACGTCAAGGACGATCAAATGTACTAGGAGTGATTGAACGAACTAGGCGACAGGACGGACAAGAACGAACGAGTCCCCAGAAAAGCTGATCACACTAGTTGATTATATGAACTAGTGTGAAGGACATACCAGAAATCTCGCGCGAAATAGGTGGTAGATGGACTAACAATGAATAAAATAAATGCCCCAGAACACATCCAAACTATCTCAACAAATTAAATAAACAGCCAAAAGATCTTGATAAGAATGAATGAACTAGTTATGCAACCAGAGACTGAAAAATTAGGCTGACATGATCCAAACTAAAATCTACCAAAAAGACAGAAAATGAACAAAGCAGCTAGAAATTTGAAACTATTATGAAGAGAGAAACTGAACTATGATACCCGACACACACAGATTCCAATACAACTTTAACCACAATATATACATATATAAATAATAAATTAATCTGGAGCATACAAAAGATTTTGCTAGCTACCCGAATTTTCCGTTTAAACGACGATAGAGGCCAGATTATTAGGTGGCTCCAAGTAGATTCATATCTTGAGAGAATTTCTAGCGATGTGTAGATGAGGTTGGGAGATTCTAATACAATGAACGTCTGAAATCATTGGTGTTGGAAAGTTCAGTAGATGAAGTGGTAGTCCACGGTTTGATCTTCAACTTGGCATTGGAAGCAAATCTATCACGTTTCAAAGTTTTTGCGTAGTATTTTTAAATGTAGCCCTGAACAGTCAGGATGGTTGTTGAAGTGCATCATGTTTTATTCTTGGAAGTATTAAGAGAAAAAGTATCGATTTCTAATATTGGCGAGCATATTTTTCTTATTGCGCGAGACATTTTTTGAAGGATCGTGAGAGACAATGATAAGTTAGAATTTGACTGCTATAGGACCGCTAGATCATTTCCCAAAATTCCTTTGTGACCTTTGACCGAGAAGAGTGGCACATTTGGTGTGTACGATGTAGGATACAGATGATTTCTACGAGGTGAGATCCAAGAAATGCACATTCCAGGAAGAACTGCTTGGGACAGTTTGAGTCAATTTGGAATATTCCATCTCAGTAAATTTGTAAAGTTTTTGTTGCGCGTAAAGTTAGACGAAGAATTATGCTTGGGAGTAATGGTGGAGTTTCAGGTGTATAGGTCTTAAGGAAAAGTGTAGAGAGATAACTTCAGCTCCTTCTGTGGACTGGAATCCACCGATATATTTGATGGTAACATTTTCATTTTGTAAAATTTTAGAAACTCCGAGAAAGAGGACAGGGAATTAAGGAAGGGCTTGGAGATGATCCATATGATCCAGTGGTCGGCAACGTGCTGCTCTCGATCCACATGCGGCTTTTGGATGTTAAGTTGCTTGTAGTACTCATATAATCCCGGGTAGTTGGCGACTTCTGTACGCTCCAGGAACCTGGGTTACTTAAATAAATAATAATACTCATATAACCGGGTAGTTGGCGACTTCTGTACGCTCCAGGAACCTGGGTTACTTAAATAAATAATAATACTCGTTTAACTAAAATATTTTTTATGCGAGAATTAATTGTTGACAAGAAAAAAATTCATGGCTTTTTAAAAACTTGGATATTTTGTAAATTGTGATTTTTGACTCCTCCGACTCAGAAGGTTGACGACCTGTAAATATAGGCCAATGTTCAAAGTTTTCAAATACTGATGGTTATCCTTTACGAGATGTCGAGAAGATTGCAGCTTGTATAGAAACAACTTTGCAGCTATGTAGACGGACCACATCTGATGTCTGCTCCAGCAAACTTTAGTTAGTGTAGATTACGAGGTTCGCGAGCACCATTGGGCGCGTCTGCCCTTACATCCATTTGGGAGAACATCCATTTGGTAGTTGGTTTGATCAGAATTAATTGATGATCGACTTTAACGTCGTAAATAAGCCTTTGAAGGATCCACTGGCATTTTAACGCTCTTAAATAAGAGCCACTCGACCAAAAAGATGTTTTAAGTACTATGGATGCCGGCAAGGCAACTTCTATATTCACCATTTTTAACACTGTTGTCGATATGTTTGTTGAAATTCCTCTTGGTATCGAAAATGATGTCTGGATTTCGAATGATTCTATTGATAGTAGTGATGTTTGTCTGCTTCCAACAAATCAATACGTTTGTGTTTACTGTGGATTTACCACGTTCTTTACCCTGCCTTCTACACCATTAAGAATATTTGTAATCGGGGTTTATTTGAACAATGGGAAGTTTACGTGGTACTTGTATTGGATTGCCTCAAATGATTGACTGATATCAAAAACAATGACGCGCGCGCGGGGGTGTTATCGTTATTATTCAAGTTTAGTCAATTGAGTTATTTGTGGTTTTTAGAGCGTTTTCAGTCGAGTAGCGTGGAACAAATCCAAATTTAAATGGGGAGAACCATTATATCGGTCTGCTAACCGTTGTAATCGATCTAGAATGCCGCGCTTCCACATATATTTTGGCTAGCGATTTGAGCTGGTAATAGGTAGGAAACTGTCTAAAGGGCGAGCTGCAGTACTGTTTGATTGGGTATGAGGACCAAGAGGCTAATTTTCCTGAGTGGTTGAAAGACAATACATAGCTGAGAGTCTTTGGCGAAATGTTTTGTCATTAGCGGGTGCAAGGTGACTCTTTAAGAAAAGGCTGAGTGGTCAGGGCTAGGAGATTTCCTGAGTGCACAACATTGCACGGAAGACTTGAGCGCCAGTGGAATTTGGTTCTGAGGAGATATTAGGATACGTTGTGGATTGAAGCGGCAGAATCGATGCTCCAGGTGGGCAAAAATGCTTCAGAATTTGGTGACAGGTTTCTCCAGCTGTGTATGGGTTCTACAATTGTATTTGAGTAATAGCGGTATTCTCTGGGTGGTTCGTTCTTCGGACATAGTTATTTGTATTAAATTCCAAACTACCGAATGAATTTCTTTATTTAGAGTTTATAAAATAAACTTGTACAATGGTTATCATTTATTTCACATTTAAAAGGCTAGCTCTAAAGTTTAGAACTCTTCAAAAGCCTATTTCCCTGGAATAAGACCAACAAGCTTGTGGCAACAATATATTTATAATCATATATCATAGATTTCCTTAAAACGCGTTATCGGTGCATGTTTTTTTAACATCTCAATTCAATTTTCAGCTTGTTAGGACATGCATTGCGGAATATCGAAAATTTTCTTATATGATTTGAGGTGCTCTGGGATAGGAGTTGTATGGCCTAAAATTCACTTCGTGATTTAGGTAGGGCTTGAATGGTCTGTTGAACTTATTTTCTTGTAGATGCACTGCAGGTAAATGGAAGGGTCGTAGTAAGAACCTTGATTCACTTGGTTAATTACTGGGAGGAGGGGGGTGGTTATTTAAGCATTGAGACTGCATGTGGCAGTGAATGTCGTGAAGACACTCTCCAACAAGTTGATTCTCCTCAGGATTTATATCTTGATAACGCTAATAATTCTTGAATGATGGCTAGAAAGAATCTGTGATGGTAATTTTCGGCAGACATGTTCTAGGGGCTGTGGTGGCTAGAAACGAAGGTTACATCAATGAAGAATGACTTACATACACTGGTCTAATACACGGGAGCTCCCAGGAATTGTAGGTTGGTGGTCGTGGAATAATTCTCCAGACCGCGGAATGTCTCGAAGCTCCAGGTTGACCACTGGCCTCCATTCCAAGTATACATGGTAGCGCACATCTGGTGAAGATGTATTCAAGGCTGGAGAGAAATACATAATCTGCGATGCCATGGTTCTAAATAAGTTAAAGAGACCAGGAGGGATTGAATGCCAAGCCAAACAATGACAGCAGTAATATTTGGGTCAGAGGAATTAACCTGTATAGATTATCCTGGGAACCCTGTATAACTGATCCTGAGCGGACGAAGTTTCCAACTGAGGCAAGGATTAAGTAGGAACTGGAGGATTGTTGTAACAGAATATATTTTGACACTCAGCCTTCAACTAGAAGGCTTAAGCTTATTTTTGTTTAGCCCACGTAAGGCGCTGCGTTCTAATAATCAAAAATTAAATATTCAAATATTCAATACCTGATTTTTTGTTGTTGTTTCTTGACTGCAAAACAAATGGATGCGAATCAACTCAAGGAATTCATGCTCGCTTTACAAAATCTACAACAGCTATTCTTTCAAGAAATATTATCCACGCAGCATAAGCATTCGCCATCACAAAGGGCCGAGAGTTATAGTCTGAGCCAGACTATTATAAATATTGTTTTACTTTAAACTTTTGAAAATTTAGATCCCAAAAAGAATCTTTCAAATTTTATCACTAGATTTGAAAAAAATCCTCGAACTGAAAAATATAAATTTACATTAAAAAAGTATGTGGCCAAAATATTTTCTAAATTCAATAGGTGCATCCATTCACAATATGTTAGCAGAACTGGTTACATCTAAAACCCCCTCTCTCAACTAACCTATGAGGAAATTATAAACGCTTTTGAAGTTCATTTGTGTTCAAAGAAAAATTAGTAATTTCACAATATCAATTCTTTTAAACTTATCAATCTGAAAATATAAATATTTCTGACTTCATTGCTGCACTCAGACGTAATATAATGTATTGTGGACTTGTTTCACCATGTGAGATTGAAAGGTATCGATTGCAGATATAATTTGAGGGCTCAATTTGTACAACTCAATTCGTGAACAAATATTATAATCAAATTTGTTCACTTTCAATGAAATTACAAAAAGAGCACTTGAAGCATCAAAAATCGATAGTCAAGAACTTCCCAAAAGCCTTTCAATATATATAATTCAATGGGGAGATCAATAAAATATCAAGGGATCGCTCGAAGTTCGATCTCAAAATCTTGACAATGACTTCTCAAAATAAACAGAATTTTAAAAGAGGTCAAATTCAAGCTCGAAATTTGATTTTGAAAACCTAATTTAAATGGCCTCTCACTCCCCTGCGGCCTGATACTAACATCTCAAAATATTGCAGATCTAAGCATGAGACACTCAAATGTACCGCATTCAAGAAAACAGGTCATATCAAAAAGATATGTACTCAAACAAATCTAAGAGAAAAACCCCATCCATCAAGAAACTCATTGAATAATATTTCACATGAAGATTACCATTCTTGTGGCATAAATAGAATTTTTGACATATATCAAAACTGGCAAGACAGATCAAAATACCTCGCCAAATATTACCTCTATGTGAGCATCAAAGGTAAAAAGGGAAATTCAAAGTGGTCTCTGGTGCCGGATATATCTTTATGCCCCAATATAAGTTCTCTAGGCTCAACATTGAAGCACAAATTCAATGTTCAAACACCGCCTTCAGATCATATACTGGTAATTTTCTCGTACCAGATGGAGAAGTGAAGGTTTTTGTGGAATACCAGGGAAGGACAATGTATGAAGAACTCAATACTAATATATGAAATATCAAACAGCAGGTACTGGTGACAATGAAAGGAGTCATTCGTGAAAACCAATTATCTACCAATTATACCACTTACGCCATTCATCTTCGAGGATATAATATACAGGCATTGATAAAAGCTTGCTGTGCTTTATTATCAGTGTCAAATTTATCCCTTTCAACAATAAATTTTGCAAATAAAAAGTCACAAGGTGCTAGGTCTGGTGAATATTGTAGATGAGTAACTAATTGGACACCAGAATTGGCTAGAAGTTTAATGTTTGGGGTGAGGTGTGCTATCTTGCATTGTCATAGTGAAGAACGATTCATCTAAGTTGAGCTATTGGTTTGCTTTGCTTGATTTTTCAAATACTTCTGGAAGGCATTTTGTTGTATACCAGTCAATATTAACTGTCTTTCGATCTTCTAACTTCACAATATCAATGAAACCACTTTTTCTGGAAAAACAAGCGAGCATTCGTTTTCCAACACTTCGAGCTCTACGAACTTTCTTAGGAGGAGGTGATTTTGAAGAGCACCAAAGATTGAATTGCCGTTTTGTTTCTGGATCGAAGTTGTAAATCCAAGTTTGTTATTCTTCGATCATTTCTAAGTAAAAATCTAACCAGCTCAATTTTTCTTGGGTCACTGCTGTTGGTGTTCGACGTGGAAGAGGTTCATCTTCAATGTTGGTTTTTCCAAATTTAAATTGATTAAACCAATTAAAAACTGTTCTAATAGAAGGAGATTTATCTCCTAAAGCTTTCCTCAATATAACAAATAAAATAATTAAATAATTTCTATAATCATAAGTGATCATGGCGAGTAAACATCCGCTCAACTCCATTGTGTCTTATGCAATGTTTAATATTATCGCTGCCGCTGTAAACAAAGTCGGCCCTCTATGAGTAATTTCTGTTGCTATTTTATGAAAATGTTTATGCTAGGTACAAATACATGTAAATTTATTATGGTTTATTTTATTTTTTAATAATTCAATTATTTTATTGATTACAAAATTCTTTGGAGTGACCCTTGTACATACCCCTATTAGCTATGATAAAATACATATTCTAGAATGCTGGTAATATTTTTAAAATATAAAGATAGGTTATAAAATTTATTATTGAGGTGAAAATATCATGCTTCTGAGGATAAGTTCCTTTTGAAAATTCTATTTATATATATAGGGCAAAAAATGTTGTGTTTGGATTCTGTATGACTTTCAAGTAAAACATTAATTGATAACAAGGGCATGTACAGGGGAATGTTGTGTTTGGATTCTTCATGGCTTCAAGTAAAACTTTATGTACTAACAATGGCATGTACAGGGAAATGTGTTTGAATTCTGCATGGCTTCAAGTAAAACATTATGTGCTAACAATGCATGTACAGGGAAATGTGTTTGAATTCTGCATGGCTTCAAGTAATGCATTATGTGCTAACAATGTGATGTACAGGTAAATGTGTTTGAATTCTGCATGGCTTCAAGTAAAACATTATGTACTAACAATGTCATGTACAGGGAAATGTGATTGAATTCTACATGGCTTCAAGTTAAACATTATGTGCTAAAATTTTCATGTACAGGGAAATGTTGTTTTTGGACTCTGCCTGGCTTCAAATAAAACATTATGTGCTGAATATTCCATGTACGGAGAAATGTTGTGTGTATATGCTATGTGAGAAATTAACATCACTAACCAAATCTGGATAGTGGAGGAAAGACGACATGATCTCTCCAGAATCCTGGATCCTAAAACAAAAGTATACTTCAAGACAAGTTTTTTTTTTAAGTTTTGAATGTTAAAAAATATAATAGACACATATCTATATTACACAAGGGGGTATATACGAGTATAGGGGGTATATCGTATATATAAAGAATAAAATGTTAAAGAAATTTGAAATTGTTATAAAAAGAATTTAGAACTTGAAATCTGTTTAAAAGCAAATATGGAATTAAGTCTCGAAAAGTTTAAAAAAAGAGAATAACATTGAAACAATTAGGTCAAATATCTTTATATCATCAATTTAAATGATGTTCCTAGAATTGGTGAAAGGAAAGAAAATGCTTTATTCAAACCATGGATATATATTTTAATTAACGCTTTTTTTCATTTCATAAAGAATCATTTTTAAAGAAAATTATTCTGAAGGAGAAGAATAAAAATTCAAATTTCTTCGAATATTAATCGCCTTAGATATATATGCAATAATTAATATAAAAATAAATATTATAAAATTTTCAAATATCGTTGTGAAAAATTTACATTAGATTCTTATATTTTTAAAACACACTCAGTTTGGAGCGGGACGTTTCACAAGAGTGACATTCACGCGCCAATTTATAATTTTAACGAATAGTATTTTAATAAAAACAGTTTTAAAATGTATACGCACTCGGGTAAAACCCGGGCGTTGCTTGAGTCATTCGGCTAGTATACCATAAAGGAATAAAGAATTCAAAAACATCACGGAAATACGTTTTTTCAATTTAATTATAACGTTCAATATATCAATATGGTTCATTTTTCTAAATAATAATCCTTCAGAAATATAGTACAAAAATAAAGAACAATAGTCTTTTTGTAAACATAATTATTCTTATTTTAAAAAAAGAGAGAAAAACCATCGAAAAAAGACTAAAATATTTTCATAACCTCAAATTTTAATCTCTGAAATAATTAAAATTCAGATGAAAGAGAAAATTCAACGTCGTCAACCATAAAAAGAATGCCCAAAGTGCCTTTTTTATAAACAAAAGATTTTGATGATGGTTAGGAAAAAGAGAGATCTATGAATGCCATTCCCGGCAGACATGTTCTAGTGACTGTGGAATTTAGAGTGGTTGAAACTAAAGTTACAATGATTGAGGATGACTTACGTCCATTGCTCCATGCCTAATACGCGGGGACACTCAGGAATTGTAATGTTGGTGAGCTTGGAGGAAGTCTTTAGACTGGCGCCGCGGAATGCTCGGAGATTCCAGGTTTGGCGTACATTCCAAGAATACATGGTAGCTCACATCTGGTGATGGTGGGTGGAAAGACAGTCACAATCTGCGATCCCACGGTTCAATTAGCAGGAAAGTCTAGTAAGGCATGAATACCAAAACATAAGAAAAGTGATATTTTGATCATGGCAATTACCCTGTATAGGATAATCCTGTAAACACTGTATAGCAAATCCTGATGAGACGTAGTTCCCAACTGAAGCAAATATTAACTAGGAACTGGAGAAAAATATCAAATTTTGATATTTCTTTTCTTTTCGCGCAGTGTGCCTGTTAATTGGAAAGTTCCAGAACTGCATATGAGGACTTTCTGAGATTTTCCTGCAGAACTCTCAGGAAGTCTTTTTTTTTCTATTGCTATCTACAAACTCTATAAATGTTTTTCTGAAATTATATTACTACTTTTTTAATTGTTCTTTTTAGGTATCAAATTAATAATGAATTCAATGAATCCTTTCTTCAAAACCTTGTCAATGATTCACTAAACAGATAAACATTTTTGAATAATTCTAGTAAATCTTTGAAATTATAATTTGCCTAATTTTTGCGAAAATATTTATAATAATTATTTTCAGATGGTGTTTCTTATTATATATTTTATCTCTCTACAGACCTGACTACAATGATAAATTCTACATATATATAAGTGAAGGGACTCAGCTCATCAGTACTGAACCCCTTCTGCGGCTTCGACAAATTAATCTGCAGACTGGGAGTTCGGTGGATGACTGGCCTAAACCGTTGGTTTTCGTCTGCTCCGGCCCACGATCGCATATTGGGCACTTTTTCTAATAAAATAATGTTTTAATGACTCCCGACAAAAGTCCAACCCTACCAACGCGTGCAAGTAACCAAACGAGCTTCTAACACTCTTGTAAGGGCAAAATTTGAACTGCTTTTTACCTCTGTAGACATGTGATGGTTTACTTACAGTAAAGGTAGTCGCTAACTTCTATCCACCATGAATATCATGGCCTGTAACAAATCTACTAGGGATAATAAAAAGAAAATTCATACTGCTCCACTATTATACTTGAATGTTTATCTTATATACCCTACGTTTATTAAGGAATACAGCTTTAAGGGTGTTAGGGAACTTATGGACATAAGCTTATAGGTCTGTAGAGGTGTGTATACATATAAAATTACAAATATTCATTAAATAAAATATAATATGAATCAAATATAAATGTAAATTAAAAGAGAAAGAGAGTAGAAGAGGGATGTCTATATTCAAAACATAGAGAAATGTGTTTTTGAAAATTGTGCTTTTTATTCCATAAAAATATCTCAGGAGGAAAATAATGCTCAGAGAGAATAATAAAATAATGACGTTTTGTTTCAAAAAGCGACAATCCCCCAGCAAAAGAGACTATAATATTCTCACCGTCAAACATACATCTCTGAAATACAGTGGACCCTCGGTTTGCGAGCATAATCCGTTCCAGAGCCATACTCGTACACCAAAACGCACGTAGTGCGAAACTAATTTCTTATTTTTAATAATTGAAACTCGGGCAATTCTTCTTGCTACGAACAATTGCACAGTTTCCCACATTTTACATATTTCCCGAATCTGATCTGAAGGGAGGGATCCCAGTGAATTTTCATCCATCACGATTACGGGCAACCATCACGAGTTGCTCGTAATGCGAAATTTCACTCGTAATCCGAGGTAAAAATTTTCAAAAATATTTGCTCGTACTGCGAAAAGCTCGTACTCCAAGGTACTCGTAAACCGAGGGTCCACTGTAACTAAAATTCAAATGGCTGAATGTCATTCTTTTCTTCTTTACTCAAATTAGTCTTGTTATATTTTTCTAATTTCTTTAAATTTGGGGCTATTTCTGTTTTAATTCTTGCCTTTTGTTGATCTGAGAAATATTTAATTAAACTCTCTCTCTCTATAGCGGCTAATGTTTTAGAAGTGTTTATCTTTTGAGATAGCACAAAGTTCAAACCTTTTGATAATAGTTGTTGCTTCTGGGGTGAATGAATGGGTTGAAAGATTAATCACAGTGTTTTGGTCTGTGAGACGTTGAGGTTTGTTCGTCCAGTTATTAATTTTTTTGGAATGTCTTTGTTGTCAAGATTCTCTTTTGTTTTGACACTTACTAGCTAAATATGTGTTCAACCTTTCAAAATAATCATCGCTGATCGATGGTTTCAAATTAGGAATAATAATTTCAATATTCGATTTTGATTTATTTATGTTGTAGTGACAGTTTTTGATGCGCGATGATTATAATTTTATTGTGATGATATATTATAATTTGGGTGAAAATATTTTCCTTTTCCTCCCGCCAAAACTACTTATCGTTTAGTAATTTCGCGTGAATGGGTATATATATATATATATATATATATATATATATATAATAATAAATAGTTATTTAATTTTATAGTCCAGTTTTGTATTAAGATTATCTTCACTATTATGATCATTTAAATTCAAATTATAAAATTTATAAAATGTTATTAATTTGTAGATAGAGAGAGAAAAAAAAAAATCCTTTACTTCTAATACATCATCAAGTTAATTATATATTTATAATTAATAACAATAAAAATTAACAACGTAACGTCTTTTGCATCGGCTTTTACACGTCATTTAGACATACTCTAATCCTATATATAGAATAATCGAAGTGAGAATATATATAATAGTTAGAAAAAAAGAGAGAAAGACAGAACCATGCACTTTTAATCAAACTAATAATAAGGAAAAAAAAAAAGTTTTGTAAAGAAGGTAGATAAGATTGTTAGTATATATATATATATTTTTATAATTTTATATTTTATCCTTTTTTTTTTTTAAAGATTTTTTAAGGTTTTTTTTATTTTAAAATATGATTATAAATAGTTGTATTTAGTAATATATCTATAGTATGAATTAACATTTGTTATAAGTTTGGATATTATGTTTTGAAACCCTAATGGTAGACCAGACATACACAAAAAACTTTAAATTGAAATAAATTGGAAAAAGAGATCTGCTGGACTGGGGATCTTCAGATAAAAGTCCAGCGACATTTCACCCCTTCTTTATTATGTCATAGATATCTTTTAAACCGGATTTTATGTGTTAATATTAAGTTGTTTCAGTGAAATATTTAAATGAACATATATAACAGATACAAGTGTTAACAAATTCAAACTGTAAACCTACCTCGACCGCGGCGTCCTCCATTGTGAATATCTATCTCTGGCTGACACATGTTGCGGGGGGGGGGGGACATTTCAAATTTAGACCATTTATTCAGAATTTTTTGAACAACAAGAAAATTAAAGAAGAAAGGAAAAATAGTTAAGGGAAGAAAGCTGAATTTCATAATCTTTACAGCTAGTTATATCAAAATAACTGATTCAACACTTATTCATCTTTTAATATTCCTTTAAAAAGGCAAATTATAAGAGTTTAATAAAGCTATTAATTGTGCAAATTCACCTTTATTTAACTTCCATTTTCCTCCCCAGAAATTGGAGATTAAACAAAATGAACTATATACTATAACATTTTAAAAATCTTGTGAAAAAATCTTTTAATCAGTTATTTAATCAAAGTTTAATTAACTGTTAAAGATTATAAATTTGTATTATTTATTATTAAGAGAAATTATAGGAAGTTGATTTCATAAATGGATATTTCCATTTATTTTTTTTTTAAATATTTTATAATTGATATACTGTTGAAATATTTTACTTGTCTGATACAAAATTTGTTTTTTATAAATTCCATGTTTAAATTTTTAACATCTTCTATGAAATTATCTAATATATTATTTATTCTATAAAATCTTAGAAACTGACCATAATATATACCCTTACAGCAATTTAATGATATATTAGAATTCATATTACAGTATTTTATAATATTGAAATTATAATTACTCTTTTTATTATAAACTCTAACAGCACTATTTGTAAGGTCTATATTCAAGTCTAAAAAGTTAACTTTTTTGTTTCTATAAATTTTTTCATTGTTCTTAAGTTTCAAGTATTTAGGATATATTTCAGGTATTAATTTTTTAAACTGTGGATTATTAAATATTATTATGTCATCTACATATCGGAATTTTTGCCAATTAATATTATTTTGTAGAAAGTATTCTCTTTCGTACCAGAACAATATTAGATTGGCTAATAAAGGACTAGAAGAAGTTCCCATGGGAACGCCTTCTGATTGAATATATATTTTATTTTTAAATTCTATATAGTTAAAATTTAAAAATGTTTCCAGTAGAGTTTTTGCTGTTTTAAGATCTAATTTAATTGTTTTATATCTGTTATGAATAATTTTAATGTAGAAAGTTTTGTCATTAATGAATTCATTAAATAAATTGGTTATTTTATTATTTAGATCTCTTAAATTTATTTTAGAATATAGGTCCTCAAAGTCAAATGTGTGTACTGTTTCAATGTTTGTCCAATTGTTCATTAAATAATTAATGATTTTTTTATTTGAGTCGATAAATTTATAATTATATTTATTAGTTAATTTATTTATAATAAATTGTAGTGTTGAAGCTAATTGTATATCAATATTTTTTATGACTGAATTTATACCAGATGTGATTGTTCTGAAAGAAATAGGTTTTTTGTGTAGTTTAGGAATTATATAGAACTTTGGTATGTTTGGATTTTTGTGGTTATTATAAATTTTTTGTGAATTTTCAACGTTTTTGATGTCTTTTTTTGATTTTAGTGGCTGTAGTTCTAGCAAAAGTGTATTCATGATTATTATCAATTTCCTTTTTTAGTATATCGTGGTATAGATTTTTACAAATTAAAGATAAGTTATTGGAACATTTATCTATAGGAGTGATAATATAGTCCTTCTGTAAATTAATTATATTTTCTTTAAAAGAAGGAATGTCTGAATTAGGTTTTGTGTATTTAAGTGTATTATTATAATAATTTATAATTTCCTTTTTAATATTATGTTTCCATTCCAGAAAAGTAAATTCTGGAATACTGTATTTTATACTAGTTTTATTTATGAAAATATCTATATCTTTTAATATAGATTTAATTGTATTATTATAATTGTGGTTAATTTGAGGTATATATTTATACCCTTTATTTAAAATTTCCTGATATTCTGGATTTAAAAAAGAAAAATTGCTAGTTAATATATGACCTGAGAACTTATATTTATCAATATAGTTGTTGCAATTACATTTAATTTTTTTAAAATTTGCCAAATTATTAATAAATTGGTTATAATTGGAAACTAAATTACCTATATTTTTGTTGTATCTCCAGATTGTTTTGAAATTTAAATTTTTTATAGGGAAAAGATTATTGATGATTTGGTTATTAAAAATATCATTAAATTTAATATGATTAAATAAATTGTTATTAAATTTAATGATAATATTAATGTTATTAGTAGCTTGTTTAATTTTTCTGTATTTAAAGATGTCGTGTGTGATATCTATTAATCTGTTAGTCAGATTATGAATTTTAATATATTCTATGAGTTTGATAAATTTATTATTATTTAGTTTAAATAATGTTTTAATAAATTTATCGACGAAGTTGTTAGTGTACATTTGTTTTGGGTCCAGTAATTCTTCAAATTCAATGTAACCTAATTTATTGGTAGTTTTACCTCTAGTTTTATTAGGTTTAGTTTTAAATTCATTTTTTTTTTGTATTTGCAGCTGATTTCATATGTTGAAATTTCTTCTGTTTGTGGTTTGTATGTGTAGTTTAATTCGTCGTTAAGTCCATAAGGGAATAATGTGTTGTGTTTATAAATGTAGTTGTTTTCTAATAATAGTCGTTGTTTTTTGTTAATCTCCAATTTCTGGGGAGGAAAATGGAAGTTAAATAAAGATGAATTTGCACAATTAATAGCTTTATTAAACTCTTATAATTTGCCTTTTTAAAGGAATATTAAAAGATGATTAAGTGTTAAATCAGTTATTTTGATATAACTATCTGTAAAGATTATAAAACTTAGCTTTCTTCCTTTAACTATTTTTCCTATCTTCTTTAATTTTCTTGTTGTTCAAAAAAATTCTGAAGAAATGGTCTAAATTTGAAATGTGGGGGGACATTCCCCTCCCGCGACATGTGCAAGCCAGAAATAGATATACACAATGAAGGACGCAGCGGTCAAGGTAGGTTTACAGTTTGAATTTGTTAACACTGGTATCTGTTATATGTTCATTTAAATATTTCACTGAAACAACTTAATATTAACACATAAAATACGGTTTAAAAGAGATCTATGTCATAATAAAGGAGGGGTTGAAATGTCGCTGAAATTTTATCTGATGATCCCCGTTTCAGCAGATCTCTTTTTCCAATTTATTTCAATTTAAAGTTTTTTGTGTATGTCTGGTCTACCATTAGGGTTTCAAAACATAATATCCAAACTTATAACAAATGTTAATTCATACTATAGATATATTACTAAATACAACTATTTATAATCATATTATAAAATAAAAAAACCTTAAAAAATCTTAAAATAAAAAAGGATAAAATATAAAATTATAAAAATATATATATATATACTAACAATCTTATCTACCTTCTTTACAAAACTTTTTTTTTTCCTTATTATTAGTTTGATTAAAAGTGCATGGTTCTGTCTTTCTCTCTTTTTTCTAACTATTATATATATTCTCACTTCGATTATTCTATATATAGGATTAGAGTATGTCTAAATGACGTGTAAAAGCCGATGCAAAAGACGTTACGTTGTTAATTTTTATTGTTATTAATTATAAATATATAATTAACATGATGATGTATTAGAAGTAAAGGATTTTTTTTTTCTCTCTCTATCTACAAATTAATAACATTTTACAAATTTTATAATTTGAATTTAAATGATCATAATAGTGAAGATAATCTTAATACAAAACTGGACTATAAAATTAAATAACTATTTATTATTATAATTAATTTAGATTTAGCTTGCTAATCTAATCAAATTTAATTGATATAAGTTATCATTATTATCAGTTTGCTCCTTAAGTTTTAAAAGTAGAATCACTGTTATAATTTTGTTATATAGTTTCTACACTATATATATATATATATATTATATAATCTAAAAATATTAAAATATTATATAATCTAAAAACCTCAAATATTTCTATATTTTAAAAAATATATATTTTATTTTATTCATTGATATTTTTATTTTTGTTATCATCGTTTTTAAAAAGACTTTCAGTTTTTGTTATATAATTTTGTTGTAAATATGCGTAGTTAACCAATCAATCCTTTTAAATCACTAATATAGGATTAAATTATAAATTCTATATAATGTGAAAACTAACAAATGTGTAATCTTTCCTCAAGTAATTGAAAATAAAAGCTACTTGACGGTAAATATTTATCTTTTTTTTATCACGACTGCACCTCAACCCTTTATCTTATCGAACTTTTGTCTTATCAAGCCTAATCTAACAACAACACAAAATATTCATAACATATATATATATATATAGATGAAGATATAGTTTAGCATTAAAAAATAAAAGTAATAATGTTGCGGCGCAGTGAAGCGACGGGGCGAAGTGTGAGCCGCGGGACCATTACTTGGAACCTCCACAGATTGAGCAGGAGGTGCTGATGCAGAAGGCGGTGCTAGCCGGCTGGGCAGCTGAGGCGCGGTCGGTGATGGGACATCAGTGGGAGAGGATGATGATGCCTGCTTGGGCCCAATGGTCCTAGCAAGCATTGGGCAGTTGGCTCTGCGGTGACCTTGGTTGTTGCATTTGGGAGCACCTTATTCCGAAAGTCAAGAACGCCGGCAAGGTGTCGCCTTTAGTGTTGATGTCGAGGCGGGTGGGCAGCCTCTCGATATTTATGCCATCGTGGAGAAGGATGTAGGCCTCACGACGGCCGTCCGTGTAGCCATATTCCCCAGCTTCGAGTTGCTTGGGGACGATGGAGGTAACGCGCCCATGAGGCCTCAGGTCGTCGATGATGACGGCATCCTCCACGTAGAACGGGAGATTTCCGATGGTTAGTTTCTCATACCTTTTACGGGAGGGGAAGGTCCTGAGGATCACGCCCTCGATTTCAAGGCCATCGTCAATAAGGCGTTCCGCAAGGGTTTTGCTTGTCAGGCCCACCAGTACGTGACCATTCATTCTGGAGAATTGTATGATGTGCCTGGCCCTTCCGACCACTTTATCTATCGCCTGAAAGTATTAGTAAGGCGCGAATTCAGGGCAGTACTCTATGTAAACGCACTGCTCCTGGGTGGAGGACGCGTGCCGCGCCCTGGCTTTCGCGATGTGAGCCCTCGTGGCCTTCACCTCCTTCACCCGCGGTGTCCATCCTCCCGACGATCGCTATCGCCGAGGAGCTCCGGTGGTTCCGGCGCTGTTGGACTGCGCCGCCGTGATGCCTGGTGCTCCCGAGCCGCGGCGTCTTTTCTTACTTTGCACCACGTATGCCATCCTCATTTTCCGGATCATCAACCTCCAATATTTACGCCCATATCTTTTCGAATTTTACATCGCCAATCGAAGGCGTCATAGTCGCGATGCCACCCGACGCGGCTAAATTTACATATCTCTCGCCAGCGGGCGAATTTGCATAGATATCAGTTTCCTTCATTTCTGAAGAGAATTTATTCTGATATTTAATTTTCGCAGAAATCTTTGTACTTTCTTGAGGCTCGAAGCAGTGCCTATCAGGCACACATGCAGCTTTTAAAGTGCTATCATCCAATACCGTTTTCGGCATACCTGCCAACAATTTTACATCGCCAAAGGCGGAAAAACGGCGGAGCTCGAAAAAATCGCGGCCGCTCGCCTCGGTGTGTGCGTCTTATGTGTGTTAAAAATAATTGAAAAATTATAAAAAGGTCAGGTTGTGATATTAAAAATAAAGAAGGCATATCCTGATCAGGTGACATTTGATTTTTAGATGGCAGAGCGCCACTAAGTGGAACAAAAATCAACTAAACGTTGATTTAGCCTGTTCTCTGATATTTGGCCAACTCATTTTCTTGATGAATCAAAAAAAGCCATACACGAACGCGTTTCGGGCTGTTGGCCCTGGTCGGCGTGGGGCGGGCTGTACCACTGCGACCAATGGAACATTTTGAGCGTTCTGTTAATGAAAACAGTACATCACTTATATAAGTTCGTACTGCATTACAGATCTCTTAATATGTTTCTTTTCAGGAACATGCTCAGACATCTCCTATACCCTCATCAACCCTCTGCGTTAACTTACAACCTAACTCAACCTAATAGCTTTATGTTTCTTTATTTAGTTTTTATTTTTTCATTTGAATAAATTCTTACGTTTCCTTTTCATTTAAATTAATTTTACGTCATTTCTTGAATTGCAGGTTTTCTCAATTCTTATAATTTATTCTTGTGTGTTTTCTCTTTTATCATGTGCTATATCTTATTGAGACGTCGTCATTATAATATTGTTCTCTTTTATACTCATAAATTAATACTCATTTCAACTAATTTGTACATTGACCATGTACATGCACCTCCATCAACCAATTTGCACACACATTATTTTTTTTTCCAATTTTATAATATGTGTATTAGGTTATTATTCAATTCATTTGCCCACAAAAAATGCTTTTCAAATTTCAATTTGTAATAATATAATAACACAGTGTTAGTAAAGTGCATTTCTTGTATGAATAAGCTGAGTTAGTTCAAAGCATACCCCCTAATAAAATGTATACCTTATCTGCTACCACCTAAAACAGTCAACAGAGCCAACGGTTTATTCACAATTTATGTTAAACTAAGTAGGTGGAACCTTTATAGCTTTAATTTCTATGTGCATCACTGATTTCACCTCTAAGGAGCTTCTTGAAACCAGTTGTTTATGTCCACTGACCACTCAGCTAAAGTTATATACAGGGTGATCCAAAAGTCCCGCACTATTTTAAAAATTAATAACTCCGCGAATATTTGCGCTAGAGCAATGCGGTAAACACCATTGTATTCAGGATGCAATGGGATTTTTTATGGCAAATAATGAAAAATTCGAAATTGATTTTAGTTACAATTTTATTCGCCAGATGGCGCTCTACCAGAATCAGAGATTCAGCGGCCAAATTGTTTGATAAATTGAAAAATATAACTGATCGACACGTATTTTTCCTTTTTGAATACCAGGAAAGAACCCTTATAATATCAAATAACAAATTAATAAAACACCACTTCGCTAAAAGTATGAAGAATTGTTTAAAGATTTTAAATACAATCAGAGATATGTAAAATAGGTAAATGCAAATTAAAACATGTAGCAAAATATTTATTTTTATATGAGGTTTTGTGAAATAGATTGAATGTTTGAAAAACACTGCTGATATCGATACACGCATTTTTGAAATGTTAATATAGTACCAAAAATTATGATGGCACTATTAATAGGATTTCTTGCTATAAGAAATGTGTAGTTTCTTGACTGATTGGCGACCCTTGACTATTTAACTGGATATTTGTCATGCTCCAACAAATGAAATATAGAGGGGAGTGACAAAATATATTTGTCGTACTTTATTCCAAATATCCTATGGGCTTGTCAAATGTTATCATTGTTTATTATACTGTACACAATTTTAAAAATGTGTCCCCTCAAATAAAAATAAATTTTAAATCGACCTTTTGCGTTGAAAAACGTGGTAGTAAAATCATTTTGTATTATTTTTTTTTTCACAAAATTTCTAAAGTTATTGGTGTACAGAAAATATTCCTTATGCTACATGTATTTCTTATGTATGTATTTCTATGTTATCTATTATCTATTATCTATGTATTTCTTCTAATGAGCGAAAAGCGACAAACTAAACATAAGGGGTAAAATTGTGTGTACCAGTGTTATTCGAGAAGTTATAACACTCTGGTTTGCACGACATAATATGTGAGCAAATGACAAACAAAATATTACTGTTCACAAAAAAAAAAGAGTCAAGATGTGAGGACAGCATATATTATCCCCATATCCCAACACAAAAAGCTGCAAAATATTGATAGATAATATAATACATGGCGGCTTATACAACACATGAGGTAACTGCCTTCTCTCTTGTATTAGGTCACAATCCTTGCTCAATGTGGCACCCTTCATTCTCAATCACCGCCTGCAGACGATAAATGACAGAATGGACAGCATTAAATAACATATCTGTTAAATTGATAAAGCGTGCCATCTGATAGAAGCCTTCAACAGGGCCAATGTGGTAGGCCAGCATCGATAAACAGACGATTTAATGTATCCCCATAAACAAAAATCGCAAGGCGTCAAGTCTGTTGATCTTGGAGGCCACTGGTATATAAAGTGGAGACCTATCACACGATTTTCACCGAACGTATCCTTCAGAAATTGTTTGGCACCTCGGGAGATATGAGGAGGTCCTCCATCTTTCATGAATGTTATTTCGCTTAGTGCTTTTACCCTGCAATATGGGAATACCCTTTTCTCATAACGTTCACCAGTTACAAAAACGGTTTTAAAAGTTCTTCCATTGATTTTTCAAAGAAAAATGACCCAATAATAAAAGAAGTGAACCCACACAAAACTGTAACTCTAGGCTGGTAAAGTAGCATTTCTGTGAAAATCCTAGGGTTTTCTGTTGCCCAAATGCGGCTGTTTCGAATGTTAAATTCTCCGTTTAGAGAAAAGTGAGCATCATCTGTCCACAGAACATTCGAGAGCCAGTTTTCATCAATATCAATTTGCCGGAAAACCCATGCAGCGAATTCTTGACGCATCTCACAATCGCCAACTTTCAACTCGTGAAATCTTTGAATTTTGTATGGGCACACACAATAGAGACATTAAGTGAAGCGTCTTCGGATATCACAATCATACTTCGTCGAATTTAACGCCAAAGGTTCAAATCGGGGATCACCTGTCCAGGATAACAAAAGTCAGTAGGTTGAGGACATGCTAACCGACCTCGACCTTACACCGTTAAATAACGGAGAGAACACCTATCTATCTAAGTCCACAGGCACAGGATCCGCAATAGACATCACAGCGATAAATTACAACATCGCACCCACAACACAATGGAAAATCCTGAGAGGTGCAATCAGTGACCACAGACCAATTTTAACAACCCTAAACTTCAAAATTGAGAATGTCCATTAGAATAAAAGAACATGGAACTTTAGGAAAGCCGACTTGAAAAAAATTCACATAAAAGCTTGAAGAACTGTGCAACGAAAAATTGAATTACAGAACGCTTGACAAAAGCTTGGAAAAATTCTCTTCGAACATTTAAAAAGCTGCAAAAGAGCATCGATAACTAGAGGTAGAGGTAAAGACCTGTGGATACCTTTCTGGAAGGACCACAACATCGAGGCAGTGATTTCAGAGAGAGAGACAATATCAATGAACTTCTTAAAACAAATAAAACAGAAAGGAACTCATTGAAATTATTCACAAAATATAACAAGAAATTTGGGTATTCAAACAAAAAAAATGGCAGAATTCTGCGAAAAAAATGGATCCAAGAAAGGACAGCCAACACTGGAATATAATTAGAGTGTTAGAGAACAATCAAAACCAACACCAATCCTCCAATACTCTAACCGATATGAATAGAACAGCGAGAACGAGAACAAAAAACAGATGGCTGACATAATTGCTGAATATCTTTCAAGCACTTCCATTCTCAACTATACGAATGAAGACAGGACTCCCAAAATAATATAAACCAGTTAGTTAAACAAGCAAGAAACTTCCATCAACAAGATATTTTCTCGAGAGACTTCACACTGAATGAGCTAAACTCATCAATAAAAAAATCCAAGAGGTCACCAAGAGATAATCTAATTTTTGGTCAAAAGATTAAACACTTTGAAGTCAAAGCTAATAATCAACTCCTGCGAATACTGAATATTTCATGTCAAACTGGTAAACTACCAAAGAATTGGAAGATATCAATTATAGTGCCAATACTGAAGCCAAACAAAGATGCCAAGGAATACAAGAACTATCGGCCAATTGCTCTCGCCAGCATAATTTGTAAAATACCAGAACGAATTATCCACTCTAGGCTCATAGTCTGGCTCACAAAAAATAATAAGATAAACCTCTACCAAACGGCCTATAGATCCCAGCACTGTACAACTGATCAACTGTTCTACTTCTGTCAATCAATAATAGATTATTTCCGAGAAAAACCGCCAAAGAAGACCACGGCTATATTCCTTGATATGACCTCAGCTTTTGATCGAGTGTGGAGGGAGAAATTACGTGAAAAGCTGCACAACATCGGAGTAAGAGGAAAAACCTTAATCTGGATTGCAGACTTCTTAAGGGGAAGAAGGTTAAAGGTTCGGGTCAATGGAGAATTTTCCAAGGAAGGAAGAACATGGGCTGGTGTACCTCAGGGATCTGTGCTCAGTCCTCTACTCTATCTGCTATATATTAACGACATACATCCTTACCTCACTGAAGACACAAAGGTTGCCTGTTATGCAGATGATAAAGCCATATGGCACACAAGTAGCAGCATAGAAAAATCGTAAAAGATACTGAAGACATCAATGAGAGGACTGGAGAAGTGGGCAATGGAACTCCAAATGACCATAAACCCAATAAAACCAAACCTATGCGTCTTCTCCACTCCCAGGGAAAAAGGCATAAATATAACCACAAAATAAGCATAAACAAACAAATAATTGATAAAATTATAAATCCATAATACCTAGGTGTGATACTGCAGTCCTGGATCTTTCCAGTTGGTCTCGAGGACCACGCCATCACCATCTCCTAAGCGGCGAAGTACGCGATCTACGTATTCATCGTAGATCGCAAAATGCGTGGTGTCGCTGGAGACCCACTGGCGATTCTTCACCAAACTCTGCAGCGCTGGCAGAGGCGCCATATTCATTGTACATAGTGTATATAATGCATATTATCTTTTTTTTAATAGTGCAGACTGTGTATGTATTGACAAGATGTCAACAAAATTATTTTAATTATTATTTATGAGGAATTTTAATTTTCATAGCATATAATTAGCACCTCAAATAGAGCTATCAGAAAACTAAACATTCTGAGAAGGCTATGTGGAACAAATTGGGGAGCAAAACCCAGAATTTTCAGAACAACATATACCACCTTAATAAGACCGATAATGGAATATGCAACACCGGTCTGGGCTCCCTCAAGCTCATCACTAAAAGTAAGACTAGACAGTGTTCAAGAAAAAGCGGCCAAAATAATCACTGGTGCTGTTTCATCCACCAACAATGAGAAAATTCAGAGAGAATGTGTTCTAGACCTACTCGCTCGAAAGCAGAAGACAAAATAAAAACAACTTGGATCGGCACTTCGGAAACCAGGAACCAGAGGACGAGATCTCTCTGACCACTTGTGGTTTGGTGGATCCGCCCTTTTCTGAGAATGAGGTGAAACTGACGGCTTTCAAGTTCGGGAAAAGGAAATATTCTGGTCCCGAAGGGATCGATAACACGGTCGTGAAAGCCCTGGTAAGGATGCACCCATCGCTTCTTTCCAGGTTATTCAATAAGTGCCTGTACACTGGTACATTTTCTGAGGCATGGAAGGTTGCCCGAGTAGTGCTTCTCGAACAGTCTGGTAGAAAGGGTAATTCTCCTAATGATTATCGTCCGCTTTCTTTACTAGTGTGTCTAGGTAAGGTCCTGGATAGCCTACTAGCTCAGCGACTGAAGCACTGGCTAGAGAGTAATGAGGTCCTTTCCTCTTTCCAACATGGTTTTAGGGAAGGGAAGTCCACAACCACAGCTCTGAACGAGGTGTTAGAGGGGGTTGAGATGGGCTTAAATAAGGGTGCTTGGGTTCTTTTCGTGGCCCTAGACATTGATGGCGCGTTCAACTCCATGAGCTGGAACAAGTTGATGAGAAATTTGATGGACATGGGTTGTCCTGATAATTTGTGCAGCTTGATTCGTGACTTTCTGAGGGATAGACGGATTACCCTCAGTTTTGGTGGGCGGAAGTTGGAAAGAAACTGTGCTAGGGGTTGCCCCAGGGCTCTTGCTGCGGACCTATTCTGTGGAATATCCTGGTAAACACCGTTTTCCAGGAGGAGCTACCTGAGGGAGCCTGGCTGGTTCTCTATGCTGACGACCAGTTCCTCATCATTGAGGCTGCTTCGAGAACGAAGGCTGAGAAGTGTGTTGAAACTTCTCTCCAAATTTTCTCGATCTGGGCCCATGACTCTGGCCTTAAGTTCAATGTCTCCAAAACTAAAGCACTCAGATTTAAGCCTAGGGACATAAGAACTAAAAGGAAAGGGATCAAATGGGAACACAAGCCGGCTATCCGGATGGAAGGATGGAGGGTAGCGTTGGTCAATAGGATGACCATCCTGGGGGTGGTCATTGATGACAAGATGGGTTGGCAATACCAGGCGGAGGAGATGGTGGCGAGAGGCAGGGAGGCGTTGTGCAGGCCTGTCCTGGTTGGCCCTCAACAGGGGGGGGGGGGGGAGAGAAGGAGGGTACTATTTTTAGGAACCTCTGCCTCTCCTGTGTCGAGCCAATCTTGCTATATGCTTCCGGAGCTTGGTGGCGCCGAAACAGGGATCAGAAGGTGGCAACAACTCTAGAGAGAGTGCAGAGGACAGCGGCACTCAGAATCACAGGGGTATATCGCACTACCAGCAGTGAGGCCTTTTTGGTCCTCGCTGGGCTTATTCCCCTGGGATTGAAACTAGAGGAGGAGACCATCAGACAGAAGATCTGGGAGAAAAGGGAAGATGCCCTGGGACTTTGAGCGGGGGCCCTGGAATCGAAGAGGGACACAAGGAAGCCTCCGCAGTGGTTGCCAAACTGGAATTGGAGTCCTAGAGGGCCGACAGAGATTGGCACGGAGGTTTTCACTGATGGTAGTAAGTCTGGAACCAATACTGGAGCTGGGGTAGTGATATTCACTAATGGAGAGCTGATCTTCCAAGAAGGTTTAGCACTCAGAGTGGACGAATTGGTATTTTCAGCCGAGCTGGTTGCGATCAGGGTAGCCCTCAGAGTGTGTGCCGAGAAGAACTTCAGCCCGGACCGCCTCTATTCAGATTGTATGTCGGCCCTCGTCGTTATCAATCTGGAGAAAGGGTAACTCGCGCATCAAATAATCCAGGAGCTGGAGATGATGACGCGGGCTCCGGAGCTCCCTTGGTTTAGGAGACACAGCCTCATCGAAGGTAATGAGTTCGCAGACAGGATCGCTAAGGCAGGGTGCTTTAGAGGTAAATCACTGAGGACCCCAGTGACCAAGAAAGAAGTTTATAGGAGGATCAGGGGTCACGTCCAGGACTTATGGTTGGACAGATGGAGGAACAGTGTGAAGGGGAGAGAGGTATTCAATGGGGTAACAACACCCAAGTACCTCTGTAAGGTAATGTCCCACAAACTCATTAGGGTAGTTTGAGACATGGGCTCTTCCCCAAGTTTGCACAGATTTAAAATTAAGAGAAACCCTGATTGCGTCTATGGAGAAAGGGATGTGAATGCACGCCACTACGTCTTGGATTGTCCAAGGGTAGTGGGTGTGCATGAAGAGAGAAGGAGGGCGAGGGGCGCGATCGAGAGTAAGCTGCTGAGAAATCACAGCAAGCTTCTTGAGAAAGCCCACGACGTGGCAGCAGAGCTTTTCCTCAGCTGTGAGTGAACAGAGTCGACCGGGGGCTGCCTCCCCGCGGTCCCCGCTGGACACAGTAGATAGTTTCCTATTTTGCTGTGATTAAAGGCCACCGGTATAGAAATCCTTCCAGACACGTTGTCTGGGAGGTGGTGTTTCCAGGTACAATGTCCAAGCACTAGCTTGGATACCGTTACTTGGCTTATGAGTTGAACAGAATAGCAGCGAAGGGCATGCTTCGCATGCCGGCTTGTGGACTGAAAGGTCTGGGTGGCCATCTGCTTCTAGGGTGTACCAACTGTGCTTAGGTGGGATCCTCCAGTTCTTGTTTATTTTGGCTACTGTTTCTATTTCTTTAAAAGTAAGTTTATTTTTCTGTAGCAAGGGTTCTTTTGTGCCTTTTTTCGCTAGCGCATCAGCAGCTTCATTGCCTTCAATGCTAACATGTAAGGGTATCCATTGAAGGTGAATTTTTGAGGTATTGAGAGTTTTTGGAGATAACCAATTATGTTCCTGCTTACTTTGTCTCTAAGTTCCCCTGTGTGATTCAAGTGTTGTATGGCACTTCTACTATGAGTAAGAATCCATATATCGTGATGTTTAGTATTTCTGATGGATTTTAAGACTTCATAGATGGCTATAAGTTCTGATCTGAAGATTGAGCAAAAATCTGGGTTTCTTCTGTTCATTTTCTCATTGCCATTTGTGGTTTTAATGAGAGAGCCACTGCCAGTGTGTCCCAACTCGTCTCTGCTACCATCGGTATAGATAGTTATTGAATTTTTAGGAATTTTATTAATTATTTCTAATGATAATTGTTTTAAGTATTCTGCATTTTGGTATTGTTTGTTGGTGGGTTCGTTTAAGGTGGCATTAAAAATAACATTTTGTGAGTGGTTCGCACGTAGATATTTTTTCAGCTAAATAATATTTTTCTACTTTATATTTTAAAAATACATTTCTTTTGGCCAGGTGGAGAGGGCCTTCTTTTTTGAGTCTTATATTGGGTTCCCAAATAAGTATGCAATTGAAAGTTCTGTGTTTATTTTCATAACTCTTGATTTTGTTTATATATATTTGGCAGATTGTAGCTTATTCTATCCTTTAAGGGCATAATGTCTGCCTCGCAAAGTACAATATTATTAGGGCAGGTATTTCGAAGACCTGTAATAATTCTAGGTGCATTTAGTTGTATCATTTCCAGTGTTTTTAGATTTGTTTCAGATGATGTACCATAGATTTGATATCCATATTCCAAGATAGGTTTCATTAGAGATGTGTAAGTTAATTTTAGTGTTGTTGCTTCAGCTCTCCACTCTTCCTGAAATATATTTCAAGATTTTTAGTCGGACTCTTCCTTTTCTAACAACTCCTTCAATATATTTACTGGAGTTAATTTCTGGATCCAGGGAGTAGCCGAGATATTTAGGATGTTTATTATATTGCAATTGTTGTTCTTTCAGAATAATATTTGGTCTTATTTTGTTTAGTTTCTTAACGGGCAATAAATAGGGTGAAGAGAGTTGGGCTAAGGACTGATCCTTGTGGTAATCCTTGGTACAATTTGAAGGTTTCAGATAGAGTGCCATTATATTTTACCCAGATGTATATATTTTTAAGGGAATCATTTATCCAAGTGATAGCTTTTCCATCAATTTTGAAATGTTTGTATAATTTTGTAATTAACTTGTTTTTCCATACCTTATCAAAAGCTTGTGTAAGGTCTAAAAAGCAGCTATGGTGTGGTTAGTTGGCTTTTTGTTTTGTGCATCTTTTACCTTTTGTGTGAAAAATAAGAGTTGGCCTATTGTTTCATGTCCTTTCCTAAATCCATATTGTTCTTCTGGTAAGAGATTTCTTGTGTCGGGGTGGTAGGTGAGTCGTCTGAATATATTTTTTTCCATTAATTTGCAGCAAATATTTGTGAGGGAGATAGGTCGGTAGTTTTTTGGGTCATCAGTAGATTTGTCAAGTTTTTTAATGGGAATTATTGTTGCATTTTTACAGTCTTGAGGCAATTTTCCAGTTTTCCAGGAGTTATTGAAAATATTAAGAAGTCTTTCTTTGCCAATTTTTCCCAAGTTTGATATCATTCGGCCATGGATTCCATCTGGCCCAGGAGTCTTGTTTAGGTCAGTGTTTTCTAATGCATAAGCTAGCTCTTTCATATTGATTTTTTTCATGGAAAATATTATGAGTGCTGGTGACATTTTTACAGTCATGAATAATCTTTCGGGCCTTTTTTCAACCTTGATTTTACTACTTATTTGATATGAATTACCTAAAATATTGGCAGCAATTTTGTCATTAGTTGCTGGTGTACCATCTGTATTCTCAATCATATTTGTGTTTTCAGTTTGTGGCTGGACTCTGTCAATTTGTTTTGCCAAATTCCAAAGTTTTGTATTTGGGTTTCTTGGGTTCAGGTTTTCACAAGTTTGTTTCCATTTTTCCCTTTTCACATTTACGTATAATCTTTTTATTTTTGCAATAACAATGTTCAGTTCAGTTCTACAATTTGTTTGGTTTTGGGTGCACTTTTTTGTAGTTCATTTCTTTTAGTTATAAGTGTTTGAATATTTTTTGCCTGGTGTGTATAATTTGGAATCCATTTCTTAATATAACCTCTTGGTATTGAAACTTTGGCTGCTTTAATAATGGTGTTTTCGAAAGATATCATATTAGCCTTTTTGAAGTTCTATAATTTTTCTTAATTGAGCTAGTTTTGGTGTTGGTGCTAATTTCTATCAAATTAGGCGAATGATCACTTTTAAAACCTTTTAATATTTGCTATTTGCATTTGTGGAAAATGTCAGGATAGTAAAAACTTATATCAAGGGCTTGTGCAGTATTATAGCTGTAGGAATGATGGGTAGGATTCCCATCATTTAAGCACACGAGAAGGCATTGTCGTCAAATATGTTTGATAGTATTTTGCCTCTTGGGTTTGGCGTAGAACATCCCCATAGTTGATGTTTGGCATTAAGGTCACCTAAAATAATAGTGTTGTCTGTAAGAAATTGAGCCATTGTTCCATCGTCAATAAATGTATTGTTTGGAGGGTGATACATATTGTATATGTTGATGGCTTTGTTTTGATTGAGGTAGACTTTGATACCTTGGGTTTCGAGGTCTAATGTGTTTGGAATATTAACGGCTATGTCCTCATAGTTCAAATTATTGATTAAAAATGCTAGGCCACGCCCTTTAACAGCATATACAGATGGATCTTCAGACCTTACCCTGAGTAATGGAGGGGCCGGAATTAACATAATACTGCAAGATGGAACAAACATCAAAATCAAAGAAGGAGCAGGACAGATTTCGTCAAACTTCACTTGTGAACTGACAGCTATCTGGAAAGCCCTTGATGTATGCCTTAACCAACCATCCCTGCATCAAGAAGAAGGAATTTTAATATACAGCGACTCCATATCCGCTCTAGAAGCAATTCAGAAGGGCAATACTAAAATCACACAGAAAATACACTCGTTACTTACCCAACTGGAACCATTGGAGAATAACTGCAATCTACATTGGATCCCTGCCCATGCTGGGATCGGGGGTAATGAAATGGCATTTGAATTGGCAAAGGAAGCCAGAAAGTTGAGCCAAAGGAAAGAACAAATGTCATTATTTGACGCTTATTCTTTGTCAAAATACAAGATAATTAAGCAAAAAATAAGAAAAGATCAAAATGCGAAATAAACTCTGAGAGAAAATGACAAAGACTATAACAAGACTTAGAACAAAACACTATAAAGGAATGAAAATACATCCAGATGGCACAAGAACCTATAGGGCATGCAACAATTGTCCTGGTGTGGAACTTACACCTACCCACATATTCTCATGTCCGGCAATGGCCGCAGCCTTGCAGAAATTTGAAATAGACCCAGAGCAGCAGATTTACACACCCAAGATAGTAGACATTGCTGCTGATGTGATGGGGATGCATGGTACATCTGAGGCTCTTTATTGGACACGACAACAACAACGGCATTCCAGAGTAAAATAAAGTATCAGAGATAGATACATATTTTTCAAATGAATTAAAATAAATATAATCGATACTGAGTGAGAGTTGAATTAAAAATATTAGAAATTTATTATCTTCGGAAACAAACCGTATCTAAAATATCTATTTTCTTTTTGCTACATGTTTTAATTTGCCCTCACCTATTTTACATATCTCTGATTGTATTTGAAAATCGTTAACCAATTCTTCATACTTTTGGCGAAGTGGTGTTTTATTAATTTGTTATTTGATATTATTAGGGTTCTTTCCTGGTATTCAAAAAGGAAAAATACGTGTCGATCAGTTATATTTTTCAATTTATCAAACAATTTGGCCGCTGAATCTCTGATTCTGGTAGAGCGCCATCTGGCAAATAAAATTGTAACTAAAATAATTTCGAATTTTACATTATTTGCCATAAAAAATCCCATTACATCCTGAACACAATGGTGTTTACCGCATTGCTCTAGCGCGAATATTCGCGGAGTTATTAATTTTTAAAGTTGTGCGGGACTTTTGGATCACCCTGTATATACAGGGTGATCCAAAAGTCTTGCACAACTTAAAAAATTAATAACTCCGCGAATATTTGCGCTTGAGCAATGCGGTAAACGCCATTGTGTTCAGGATGCAATGGAACATTCTAGGGCGAATAATTAAAAATTCGATATCGATTCCAGTTACAATTTTGTTCGCTAGATGGCGCTCTATCAGAATCAGAAATTCAGCGACTAAATTGCTTGATAAATTGAAAAATATAACTAATCGATAATGATTTTTTTCTTTTTGAATACCCGGAAAGAACCCTAATAATATTGTCAAGAAGCTCCATCCAGATGGGACACCTGTCAATTATCCCTGGACCCCGGGAGGGACCACAGGTGTGAGGGGTTCTCGGAAACTTATCTGTAAATAAGGAAAACGGGACGCTTCGGTGGCTGATGACGTTCATTATTATTATCTTTACTTTAAGATGAGTTGTTTTTATCATCTGTCTCTCTCTCCCTTTAAATACCTCTTGTATATAATTTTATTGGAAAACTAAAAGGGAAATACCCACCTTTATAATAAATTAATTATTTCCAAATTTGCCCTTGCTTTATTTGTCTACGCGACATATTTTGGCGGAGACGCTGGGTAACGTGACGGAACTTCGAAGAAGTCGACGCCTACAGGGACGTGAACCAATTCTTGAACCTTTGCCACAACGAATAAAAATGGAAGAAGGTGAGATAGTTGCTCACATTATAAAGGGAATTTCGGAGGACACATACCAGGTATTGGTGGCGAAAGACATACAGACGGTAGATGAAATCCTGAAGTTTTGCCGTCATCTGGCAACCGTCAAGCAGCGCAGGATCGGCCGTATTAATAACTCCAAGAATATTTGCGCTAGAGCAATATGCGGTAAACACCATTGTATTCAGGGTGAAATGGGATCTTTTACGGCAAATAATTAAAAATTCTAAAAATATTTTAGTTACAATTTTATTCGCCAGATGGCGCTCTACCAGAATAAGAGATTCAGCGGCCAGATTGTTTGATAAATAAAAAAATACCTGATCGACAAGTAATTTTCCTTTTTGAATACCAGGAAAGAACTCTAATAATATCAAATGTTAAATTAATAAAACACAATTTCGCCAAAAGTAGAAGAATTGGATGACGATTTTTAATGCAATCCGAGATATAACAAAAAAGTCGGTGGACGAGTAGGTAACACCCTCGATTCCCGATAGTCATGAACCGGGATTTGATCCCGCGTCAACCTTTTGTTTAGTATGTAAATAACTCACATATTATTCATTGTTTCAATCAACATAAACTAGGTTGCTCTTGTTGAGCGGTACCTAATAAAGTGATTTTGGAACCGGAATCCGAGATGTGTAAAATAGGTAAATGCAAATTGAAACACATAGAAAAAAAAATATATTTTAGATGCGGTTTTGTGAAATAGATTGAATGTTTGAAAAACACTTTTGAAATTAATACACGATTTAAAATGTTAATATAGTACCAAAAATTATTATGGCACTACAAATAGGATTTCTTACTATAAGAAATTTATAGTTTCTTGACAAATTTGCTATGATCCAAAAATTGAATAAGAATAACCAAATATCCTATGGGCTTGTCAAATGTTACCATTGCTCAATATATTGTACAAATTTTTAAAAATGTGGTCCTTCAAATAAAAATCATTTTTAGGTAGGCCTTTTGTGTTGAATAACGTGGTAGTAAAATAATTTTGTATTTTTTTTTGCGCAAAATTTCTAAAGTTAGGGGTGTACAGAGAATATTCCTTATTCTATTTCTTCTAATGAGCGAAAATCGATAAACTAAACATAAGGGGTTAAATTGTGTGTAACTGATATTCGAGAAGTTATAACACTTTGGTCTATATGATATAATATGAGATGTGAGCAAATGGAAAACAAAAAATTGTTGTTCACAAAAAATAAGAGTCAAGATGTGAGGACAGCATTTATTGTCCCCATAATCCACAACAAAGAGCTGCAAAATATTGATAGATAATATAATACATGGCAGCTTATATAACACTTGAGATAACTGCCTTCTCTCTAGTATTAGGTCACATCTTGGCTCAATGTGGCGCCCTTCATTCTCAAACACCGCCTGCAGACGATAGATGACAGGTTGGACAGCATTAAATAACAAACTGTTGAAATTGATTAAACTTGCCGTCTGATAGAAGCCTTCAACATGGCAAATGTGGTAGGTCGGCATCGATAAACACGCGACTTAATGTACCCCCATAGCCAAAAATCGCAAGGCGTGAAGTCTGGTGATCTAGAAGGACACTGGTGTATAAAGTGGCGACTTATCACACGATCTTCACCGAACGTTTCCTTCAGCAATTATTTGGCACCATGGTATATATGAGGAGGTCCTCCAACTTGCATGAATGTTATTTTGCTTAGCGCTTATCTGTCCGCAAAATATGGAAAAGATATTTTCTCTCAAAAGTTGAACACAACGTTCCCCAGTTACAGAAACGGTTTTAAAAGTTCTTTCATTGATTTCTACAAAGAAAATTGGCCAATTATAAAAGAAGAAGTGGAATTTCTGTAAAATGTCTAGGGTTTCTGTTGCCCAAATGCGGCTGTTTTTCGAGGGCTTACTTCTCCGTTTAGAGAAAGGTGAGCTTCATCTGTCCACAGAACATTCGACAGTCAGTTTTCATCAATATCAATTTTCCGGAAAACCCATGCAGCGAATTCTTGACGCTTCTCAAAATCGCCGACTTTTAGTTAGTGAAATCTTTGAATTTTGTACGGGTATTTTTTAAGAAAAATTCTTAGTGCTCTCCAAACCTTTACATACGAAATTCCCGTTTGTTGAGAAACTTGTCAAGCAGTTACTTCTCCATAAGTGGATAACGTTTCAATAGCTTCAACATTCTGCGAAACCGTAACAGCCACTGACTTGCATGCCGATGGTCTTCCACTCCGAGGTTTTGCTTCCAGAGATCCAGTATTCTCAAAATGTTTTATCATTCGACTTAGAGAGTAGCAACTCATGGGTCCTTTACCGCTTCGAATACCTCTAAAGGCACGAAACGCTCGTGAGGCTTCAGTGGCAGATTCTGAATTGCAATAAAAAGATTTCATCAAGAATGGTTTATCCTCTAGTTACGGCATTCTAGAGTAAAATAAATTATCAGTTAGAGATAAATATTTTTCAAATGATTTGAAATAAATATAATCGATACTGAGAGAGAGTTGAATTTTAAAAAAATGAAATTTATTATCTTAGAAATTTAAATCGCTAAGAGGATTCCAGCAAACCGCATCTAAAATATATATATATTTTTTTGCTACATATTTTACATATCTCGGATTGCATTTAAAAATAGTCATCCAATTCCTCTAATATGGCGATATGGTGTTTTATTGATATATCATTTGATATTATTATGGTACTTTTCTGATATTCAAAAAGGAAAAAAAATGTGTCGATCAGTTATATTTTTTTATTTATCGAACATTTTTTTCTCTTCTGAGCCACTTGGATCTGTCGGGTTTTAAGCGTAGTTTCCTTTTGTTTGCTCATTTTGAAATCACTTATGGTACAGCATTCGTTGTCAGATCAATCTTTCACCTGGATTTTTCAATGATGATTACTCTGAAAATAGCCACCCATTTCGTCAGAGAGGATGCATATTATCACGTTCCAGAAACAGATCCGCGATCCTAGGTGGGAGAAGAGATATTTTGTTAGAGTGTTTTTGGATTTGATGCCCCCAATCATGATTTCAACCTGCCCGCTGATAAGGAGAAGTAACAAAGTTATATTATTAGGTTTGAAAGGCACTTTTATTATCATTAATTTAAAGTCCAAATTCCCTTTTTAATTCTCAAATTCAGTTTCAATGTTCAGGTAGACAACATCTTTTAACACCTTGTTTTTCCATTCAGTTTCAGAATATATATTCCAAACTGTGGAATTGAGTTCACCTTGCGAAATCCGTGAATGCTGTCTTTCAAGATCCCTACCTTCACTATCCACTCTTTAGCCAGGTAATCTTTCTAGCAATTTCTAATTATTGGTAGAAGAGTATTTGTAAATTAAATTTTATTGCCCTCTATCGTTAAAATTTTACACAAATAAATTTACTGGCAATGCGTTTCTTTTTAAAAGTATTTAGCATGAAACGTTTGATGGGTAGTGGTTTTCCTCTCATTCTCCAATAGTAAAAACTAGGCCACTTCTTATGTGGGTGTGTTGTGTGTGAGGTGTTCGATAATCATCCAACAAAGGACAAATGAAAAAAAGGGGGTTAGTATCCGACGTTCTTGCACCATTACTTGTTTTCTGGAGTACCAATTTTAGGATGGTGTTGTGGCTTTGACCTGAGTCTGCTAGAGTACTGAGATTGGTATTGTGGCTTCGACCTGAGTTTGCTAGAGTACTGGAACTGAATTCGTGCCTTTGCCCTGGGCTGTTAGTACAGTGATATTCGCCGTGTAACCGTGTAGCGTCGACGTGCTGCGACCGGTGACACTCCCCTACCTTCAGGGGGCACCCAAAGCCCTTTATTAGCAGGATAACGCCCGACCGCACACTGCTCACATTAGCCAACAAGTTCTTCAAGATGAACATATGCTTTTCTAGCCACCGTGCTCTCCTGACCTCTCACCAATCGAGCACGTTTGGGACATTATTGGAGGCCGTTTGCATGCCTTGATTCAGGAGCGTCTAGGATGCCATCCGTAGTCTGATCGACTCTCTACCTAGGCATCCTCGTCCGCGATGCTCTTACTTGTTACTGAAACGACGCCGTTTTCTTCTTCATATTATGAAATAAAGACCACTTTTTGTTCATTTCTGCCTCTCTCTGTTTGCCAAGTTTCATCACATTCTGGCCCCTCTTTCTTGATGTTCCATTTTCAATGTCATGCAGTGTATATTTGTTTAAATATCGTTAGAACAATATTTTTCTAAACTTTTACACAACCATGAAGTTGCTACGTAAACATTGTAATTAAATATTATATAATTTACAAATTAAAAAATTATATATTTCAAAACTCAACTAGAGCATGGCAGCGACACCTCTTAGAAATCTCTGACTAGTCGAAAGTTTGTGGCTCGAATGTCAAAAATAATTAAACAAATTTCGAACATTTTTTTAATTCAAACTTGAGAATGGGGACAAGCATCGAAGTGGCAGGACTCTTAGAACTGAGAATAGAGACTTGTATCAACATGGCAGGGGCTCTTGGAATTGAGAATCGGGATTTGTATCCTCATGGCAGGGGCTCTTGGAACTGAGAATTGGGACTTGTATCGTCATGGCAAGTGCTCTTAGAACTGAGTATTGGGACTTGTATCATAATGGCAGGGATCTTGGAACTGGGAATCAGGATTTTATCATCATAGCGGGGGCTCTTGGAACTGAGAATCGTGACTTGTATCGTCATGGCAGGGGCTCTTGGAACTGAGAATCGGGACTTGTATCGTCATGGCAGGGGCTCTTAGAACTGAGTATTGGGACTTGTATCATCATGGCAGGGATCTTGGAACTGGGAATCAGGAATTTTATCATCATGGCAGGGGCTCTTAGAACTGAGTATTGGGACTTGTATCATCATAGCAGGGATCTTGGAAATGAGAATCAGGACTTTTACCATCATGGCAGAGTCTCTTGGAAATGAGAAATTGGACTATTATCATCATGTCAGGGGCTCTTGGAACTGAGACTCGAGACTTTTAACATCATGGCAGGGGCTCTTGGAAATGAGAATCAGGACTTTTATCATCATGGCAGGGGCTCTTGGAACTGAGATTAGGGACTTTTATCGTTATGGTAGGGGCTCTCGGAACTGAGACTCGAGACTTTTAACATCATGGCAGGGGCTCTTGGAATTGAGAATCTGGACTTTTATCATCTTGGCAGGGGCTCTTGGAACTGAGATTCGGGTCTTTTATCATCATGGCAGAGTCTCTTGGAAATGAGAAATTGGACTATTATCATTATGGCAGGGGCTCTTGGAACTGAGAACAGGGACTTTTATCATCATGGCAGGGGCTCTTGGAACTGAGATTCGGGTCTTTTATCATCATGGGAGGGGCTTTTGGAACTGAGATTCGGGACTTTTATCATCATGGCAGAACTCCCGGAGTTGGGAAAAGAGTTCTGTATCGTCATGGCAGGTCACTTGGAATTATAAATAGGGACTTGAATCGTCATGACTGGGCTCTTCAAATTGAGAATAAGGAATTAGATAGTCCAGGCAGGCCTTTTGAGGAGTTGGGAATTAGAATTAAATTCTCAAGGGGCTGGTTCTAATACTTGAACATTTTATTTTCAGCATTCGAGCATGGTTCCTAGATTCCAGGAGAGGATCACGGGCCAGACTGTAGGTTTGCTTCTCCCTAGGCACACCTCAAAAACCAGCACATCGCCATTCATACAAGAGATAATTAGATGTAGAGTTTCAAATGCTTCTGAAAACTATGTTAAAGCGGTTGTGTTTACATGGTAAGTAGTGGTAGCAAACTTGGGGCCTAGACGGACTTGGTTTCAAATCACCCAACTACAATATTTTAACAAACCTTGAATTCCCGCACGAACTAGCCGAAAGATCGGGCTAGAACGAACACCCAGTCTAGTACATACAAGGTCCAAGCACGCTTGGACGCCCCAGCTGAACGGACAACGCTAGAACGAACGCGCGAACTAGGCTAGAACAAACATCCAAGAGCACTGAACGCACTAGAACGCACAGTACGCACTAGACCGCACGACGCCTCCTGGACGAGCGATACGACCTAATACGCATGTACGCGATAGATACGAACAACACCCAAGAACGTCTGAACCAACACTAGGACAGGGCGAACGAATTAACGGGAACGCCCAGACAAGGACGCCAAACGTCAAGGACGATAGAATGGACTAAGACTGATTGAACGAACTAGGTGACCAGACGGACCAGAACGAACGAGTCCCTGGAAAATTCGACCAAAATAGTTTGACAAACCTTGAATTCTCGCACGAACTAGCCGAAAGGTCAGGCTAAAGCGAACAACCAGTCTAGTACACGGAAAGCCAAGCACGCCTGGACGCCCCAGCTGAACGGACAACGCTAGAACGAACGCGCGAACTAGGCTAGAACAAACATCCAAGAGCATTGCACGCACTAGAACGCACAGTACGCACTAGACCGCACGACGCCTCCTGGACGAGCGATACGACCTAATACGCATGTACGCGATAGATACGAACAACACCCAAGAACGCCTGAACCAACACTAGGACAGGGCGAACGAACTAACGGGAACGCACAGACAAGAACGCCAAACGTCAAGGACGATCAAATGGACTAGAACTGATTGAACGAACTAGGTGACCAGACGGACCAGAACGAACAAGGCCCTGGAAAACTCGACCAAACTAGTTTTTCAAACCTTGAATTCTCGCATGAACTAGTCGAGCAATCATACTAGAACGAAAACCCATTCTAGTTCATGGAAGGCCAAGCACGCCTGGACGCCCCAGCTGAACGGACAACACTAGAACGAACGCGCGAACTAGGCTAGAACAAACATCCAAGAGCATTGCACGCACTAGAACGCACAGTACGCACTAGACCGCACGACGCCTCCTGGACGAGCGATACGACCTAATACGCATGTACGCGATAGATACGAACAACACCCAAGAACGCCTGAACCAACTCTAGGACAGGGCGAACGAAATAACGGGAACGCACAGACAAGAACGCCAAACGTCAAGGACGATCAAATGAACTAGAACTGATTGAACGAACTAGTAGACTACAGGGACCAGAGCGAACGAGTCCCTTGAATATTCAACCAATCTGTTTTAAAAACCTTGAATTCTCGCACGAACTAGCCGAACGGTCAGGCTAGAACGAACAACCAGTCTAGTACACGGAAGGCCAAGCACATCTGGACGCCCAAGCTGAACGGACAACGCTAGAACGAACGCGCGAACTAGGCTAGAACAAACATCCAAGAGCATTGCACGCACTAGAACGCACAGTACGCACTAGACCGCACGACGCCTACTGGACGAGCGATACGACCTAATACGCATGTACGCGATAGATACGAACAACACCCAAGAACGCCTGAACCAACACTAGGACAGGGCGAACGAACAAACGGGAACGCACAGACAAGAACACCAAACGTCAAGGACGATCAAATGGACTAGGAGTGATTGAACGAACTAGGCGACTGGACGGACAAGAACGAACGAGTCCCCAGAAAAGCTGATCACACTAGTTGATTATATGAACTAGTGTGAAGGACATACCAGAAATCCCGCGCGAAATAGGTGGTAGATGGACTAACAATGAATAAAATAAATGCCTCAGAACACATCCAAACTAGCTCAACAAATGAAATAAACAGCCAAAAGATCTTGATAAGAATGAATGAACTAGTTATGCAACCAGAGACTGAAAAATTCGACTGACAAGATCCAAGCTAAAATCTACCAAAAAGAAAAACTAAACGCTGAAAACCTGATACTGAAAAATTAGGCTCACATGATCCAAACTAAAATCTATCAAAAATACAGAAAATGAACAATGCAGCTAGAAATTTGAAACTATTATGAAGAGAGAAACTGAACTATGATATATATATACCCGACACACACAGATTCCAATACAACTTTAACCACAATATATACATATATAAAGAATAAATTAATCTGGAGCATACAAAGGATTTTGCTAGCTACCCGAGTTTTCCATTAAAACGACGATAGAGGCCAGATTATTAGGTGGCTCCAAGTAGATTCATATCTTGGGAGAATTTCTAGCGATGTGTAGATGAGGTTGGGAGTTCCTAATATAATGAACGTCTGAAATCATTGGTGTTGGAAAGTTCAGTTGATGAAGTGGTAGTCCACGGTTTGTTCTTCAACTTGGCATTGGAAGCAAATCTATCACGTTTCAAAGTTTTTGCGTAGTATTTTTAAATGTAGCCGTGAACAGTTAGGATGGTTGTTGAAGTGCATCATGTTTTATTCTTGGAAGTATTAAGAGAAAAAGTATCGATTTCTATTCTTGGTGAGCTTATTTTTCTTATTGCGCGCGACATTTTTGGAAGGGTCGTGAGAGACAATGATAAGTTAGAACTTGACTGCTATAGGACCGCTAGATCGTTTCCCAAAATACTGTTGTGAACTTTGACCGAGAAGAGTTGCACATTTGGTATATACGATGTAGGATACAGATGATTTCTACGAGATGAGATCCAAGAAATTCACATGCCAGGAAGAAATGCTTGTGACAGTTTGAGGCAATTTGGAAAATTCCATATAAGTAAATCTGTAAAGTTTTTGTTGAGCGTAAAGTATGGCGAAGACTTATGCTTGGGAGTAATGGTGGATTTGAGGTGTATAGGTCTTAAGGAAAAGCGTAGAAAGATAACTTAAGCTCCTTCTGTGGACTGGAACCCACCGATATATTTGATGGTAACATTTTCATTTTCTCAAATTTTAGAAACTCCGAGAAAGAGGATAGGGAATTAAGGAAGGGCTTGGAGACGATCCATATGGTCCATTGGTCGGCAACGTGCTGCTCGCGATTCACATGCGGCTTTTTGGATGTTAAGTTGCTTGTAGTACTTGTATAACTAAAAATTTATTTATGCGAGAATTCATTGTTGGCAAGAAAAAAATTCATGGCTCTTTAAAAACTTGGATATTTTGTAAATTGTGATTTTTGACTCCTCCGACTCAAAAGGTTGACGACCTGTAAATATGGGCCAATGTTCAAAGTTTTCAAATACTGATGTTTATCTTTAAAGAGATGTCGAGTTGATTGCAGCTTGTATAGAAACAACTTTGCAGCTATGTAGACGGACCACATCTGATGTCTGTTCTGGCAAACTTTAGTTAGTGTAGATTACGAGGTTCGCGAGCACCATTGGGCGCGTCTGCCCTTACATCCATTTGGTAGAACATCCATTTGATAGTTGTTTTCATCAGAACTAAATGATGTTTGACTCTTACGTCGTAAATAAGCATTTGAAGGATCCACTGGCATTTTAGCGCTTTTAAATGAAAGACACTTCGGCCACAAAAGGTGTTTTAAGAACTATGAATGCCGGCCAGGCAACCTCTATATTCAACCTTTTTAACACTGTTGTCGAGGCTTTTGTTGGATTTTTTCTTGGTATCGAGAATTATGCCTGGAATTCGAATGGTTTTATTGATGGTGGTGATGTTTTTCTCTTCTCCCAACTAATAAACACGTTTGTGTTTTCTGGATTTACCACATCCTTCTCCCTGCCTGCTACACAGTTAAGAAAATTTGTCAAGGGAGTTTATTTGAACAATGGTAAGTGTACGTGGTACTTGTATGATAATATTATCTCCACAGCAGATCCAATTTTTCCTTATTTAATTTTCTAGAGTCCAGAATTTTCTCTTGCAAATATATCGGAGTTAAAGGACATATATATAAAGCTGCTCTTTGTGTGACTTCTAATAAAAAGAGGGTTGTCATAAGCACAGTAGAGTTTTCTGTCGTTGAAATATTTTTCTGAATCAACACTTCAGATCATTTGAGACTTTTGAAGGTTCCAATGATGGATTGTCTATGAACTGCGTCTGTTGTCGACTGATTACAACACTAATGACAGGGGTTTTATCGTTATTATTCATGTTTTAGTCAATTGAGTTATTGGTGGTTTTTAAAGCGTTTTCATCTGAAGAGCGTGGTACAAATCCAAATTTAAATGGGGAGAACCATTATATCGGTCTGCTAACCGTTGTAATCGATCTAGAATGCCGCGCTTCCACATATATTTTGGCTAGCGATTTGAGCTGGTAATAGGGAGGAAACCGCCTAAAGGGCGAGCTGCAGCACTGTTTGATTGGGTATGAGGACCAAGAGGCTAATTTTCCTGAGTGGTTGAAAGACAATACATAGCTGAGAGTCTTTGGCGAAATGTTTTGTCATTAGCGGGTGCAAGGTGACTCTTTAAGAAAAAGCTGAGTGAGTGGTCAGGGCTAGGAGATTTCCTGAGTTCACAACATTGCACGGAGGACTTGAGCGCCAGTGGAATCTGGTTTAAAGGAGATAGTGAAATACGTTGTGGATTGAAGCGGCAGAATCGATGCTCCAGGTGGGCAAAAATGATGCAGAATTTGGTAACAGGTTTTTCAGTTGTCCAGTGGTTCCGCCATTGTACTTGAGTAATGGCAGTTTTCTCTGAGTGGTTCGTTCTTTGGACATAGTTATTTGTATTAAATTCCAAACTACCGAATGAATGTATTTATTTAGAGTTTATAAAATAAACTTGCACAATCAGAATCATTTATTTCACATTTAAAAGACTAGCTTTAAAACACTTCAAAAGCCCATTTCCCTTGAATATGACCAACAAGCTTGTGGCAACAATATATTTATAATCATATATCATAGATTTTCTTTAAACGCGTTATCGGTGCATGTTTATGTTTTAACATCTCAATTTAACTTTCAGTTTGTTAGGACATGCATTTCGGAGAATTCGAAAAGTTTCTTATATGATTAGTTCTGGGATAGGAGTTGTATGGCCAAAATTCACTTCGGAATTTAGTCAAGGCTTGAATGGTCTTTTAAACTTCTTTTCTTGTAGATTCACTGCAGGTAAATGGAAGGGTCATAGTAAGAACCTTGATTCACTTGGTTGATTACTGGGAGGGGGGTATTTCAGCATTAAGACTGCATGTGGGAGTGAAGACCTGAGAAATGTCGTGAAGGCACTCTCCAACAAGTTGATTCAGCCCAGGGTACATCTTGATAAAGCTAATATTTCTTGAATGATAGTTAGAGAGGATCTGTGAAGAACATTTCCGGCAGACATGTCCTAGGGGCTGCGGTGGCTAGAAACGAGGGTTACATCGAGGAAGAATGACTTACGTACACTGGTTTAATACACGGAAGCCCCCAGGAATTGTAGGTTGGTGGGCGTGGAAGAATCCTCCAGACTGTGGAATGTCTCGAAGCTCCAGGTTGACCGCTGGCCTCCATTCCAAGGATACATGGTAGCGCACCTCTGGTGAAGATGTATTCAAGGCTGGAGATAAATCCATAATCTGCGATGCCATGGTTCTAAATAAGTTAAAGAGACTAGGAGGGATTGAATGCCAAGTCAAACAATGACAGCAGTGATATTTGGGTCAGAGGAATTAACCTGTATAGATCATCCTGGGAATCCTTTATAACTGATCCTGAGCGGATGTAGTTTCCAACTGAGGTAAGGATTAAGTAGGAACTGGAGGATTGTTGTAACAGAATATATTTTGACACCCAGCCTTCAACTAGAAGGCTTAAGCTTATTTTTGTTTTGCCCACATAAGAGGCGCTGCGTTCTAATAATGAAAAATTAAATATTCAAATATTCAATACCTGATTTTTTGTTGTTGTTTCTTGACTGCAAAACAAATGGATGCGAATCAACTCAAGGAATTCATGCTCGCTTTACAAAATCTACAACAGCTATTCTTTCGATAAATTTTATCCACGCAGCAAAAGCATTCGTCATCACAAAGGGCCGAGAGTTATAGTCTGAGCCAGACTATTATAAATCTTGTTTTCCCTAAAACCTTTGAAAATTTCGATCCCAAAATGAACCTTGCAAATTTTATCACTGGATTTGAAAAAATCCTCGAACTGAGAAATATAAATTTACATAAGAAAAGTATGTGGCCAAAATATTTTCTAAATTCAATAGGTGCATCCATTCACAATATGTTAGCAGAACTGGTTACATCTAAAACCCCTTCTCTCAACTAACCTATGAGGAAATCATAAACAATTTTGAAGTTTATTTGTGTTCAAAGAAAAAGTAGTAATTCCACAAAATCAATTCTTTTGAATTATCAATCTGAAAATCTAAATATTTCTGACTTCATTGCTGCACTCAGACGTAATATAATGTATTGTGGACTTGTTTCACCATGTGAGATTGAAAGGTATCGATTGCAGATATAATTTGAGGGCTCAATTTGTACAACTCATTTCGTGAATAAATATTACAATCAAATTTGGTCACTTTTGATGAAATTACAAAAAGAGCACTTGAAGCGTCAAAAATCGATAGTAAAGTAATTTACAAAGCCTTTGAATATACAAGTATTTGTATGTAATTCAATGGTGATATCAATAAAATATCAAGGGATCGCTCAAAGTTTGATCTCAAAAACTTGACAACGACATCTCAAAGTAGACAAAATTTAGTAATAGCTTAAATTGAAGCTCAAAAATTGATTTTGAAAACTTGATTTAAAAGGCCTCTCACTCCGCTGCGGCCGATATAATCACATTTCAAAATATTGCAGATCTAAACACGAAACACTCAAATATACCGCATGCAAGAAAACAGGTCATACCAAAACCTCCATCCATCAGAAAAACTGATCGAATAATATTTCGCATGAAGATTACCATTCTTGTGGCATAAATAGAATTTTTGACATATATCAAAACTGGCAAGACGGATCAAAATACCTCGCCAAATATTACCTCTATGTGAGCATCGAAGGTAAAAAGGTAAATTCGAAGTGGCCTCTGGTGCCGGATATATCTTTATGCCCCAGTATAAGTTATCTAGACTCAACATCAAAGTACAAATTCAATGTTCAAATATCGCCTTCAGATCATATACTGGTAATTTTCTCATACCAGATGGAGAAGTGAAGGTTTTTGTGGAATTCCAGGGAAGGATATCGTAGGAAGAACTCAATACTAATATAAAATATCAAACAGCAGGTACTGGTGACGATTAAAAGAGTCATTCATGAAAACCAAGTATCCACTTTTTACCAATTATCCACCAATTATACATTTTACGCCAGTCATCTTCGAGGATATAATTTACAGGCATCGATAAAAGTTTGCTGTGCTTCATCATCAGTGTCAAATTTTATCCCTTTCAACAATAAATTTTGCAAATAAAAAAAACACAAGGTAATAGTATAATAACGAATAGATTCAAAAAGGATAAGTTTCTTTATTTGAAAAATCAATTCGAGCTTTCGGGCGCAAGCTGCCCTTCTACAGGAATAATAGATACAATTTTAAGTAGTCATGTATGTACAGATATATATATTTTCTTTAAATGGTTTCTCGCTTTGTTCTTGTATAGCGTGAGTGGATCTCATACCCACGTGATTCAGTTTAACTCAAAGAAAAGCCTTGATAAAGAGAGGCGTGTTGCCCCTAGAAATACTAGTTGATTAACAATTTATATCCAGTATATGCCCTATATTTATTTATACATATATATATAAGCTATTTTTTGCATACCTAGGATTATTTATGAAGTTTTATATTTTATTATTTAAGAAAAATTATTGCTATGTAAATTAGTCAATTGGTTATTATTATTATATGCTAATTGTTAAGTGGTGTGATGAAGAGAAAACGGATAATTCTATTTTAGTTTTTGGACCAGCCTATCATATGTCTCCGGGATATCTATGTGTCTATTTATACTATTATATTTTGATGAAACAAAGTGATAGGTCTGGTGAATATTGTAGATGAGTAACTAATTGGATGCCAGAATTGGCTAAAATGTTTAATGTTTGGGCTGAGGTGTGCGATCTTGCATTATCATAGTGAAGAACGACTCCTCTGAGTTGAGCTCTTGGTCTGCTTTGATTGATTTTTCAAATATTTCTGGAAGGAATTTTGTTCTATATCAGTCACTATTAACTGTCTTTCGATTTTCTAACTTCACAATATCAATGAAACCACTTTTTCTGAAAGAAAACAAGCAAGCATTCGTTTTCCAACACTTCGAGCTCCACGAACTTTCTTAGGAGGAGGTGATTTTGAAGAGCACCAAAGATTAGATTGCCGTTTTGTTTCTGGATCAAAATTGTAAATCCAAGTTCGTTGTTCTTTGATCTTATATAAGTGAAAATCTAACCAGCTCATTTTTTCTTGGGTCACTGCTGTTGGTGTTCGACGTGGACGAGGTTCATCTTCAATGTTGGTTTTTCCAAATTTAATTCGATTAAACCAATTAAAAACTGTTCTAATAGAAGGAGATTTATCTCCTAAAGCTTTCTACAAACTTTCATGGGGTTCTTTAGAATTCAAATAATTTTTATAATCATAAATGATCATGGCGCGTAAACATCCGCTCAACTCCATTGTGTTTTATGCAATGTTTGATATTACCGCTGCCGCTGTAAACAAAGTCGGCCTTTTATGAGTAATTGCTGTTGCTATTTTATGAAAATGTTTATGCTAGGTACAAATACATGTAGATATATTGTGGTTCATTTTATTTTTTAATAATTCAATTATTTTATTGAATACAAAATTCTTTGGAGTGACCCTTGTATATACCCCTATTAGCTATGATAAAATACATATTCTAATTGCTGGTGATCTTTTTAAAATATAAAGATAGGTTATAAAATTTATTATTGAGGTGAAAATATCATGCTTCTGAGGATATGTTCCTTTGGAAAATTCTATTTATATATATAGGGCAAAAACATTTTTGTTTGGATTCTGTATGACTTCAAGTAAAACATTAATTGATAACAATGGCATGTACAGGGAAATGTTGTGTTTGGATTCTTAATGGCTTCAAGTAAAACTTTATGTGCTAACAATGGCATGTACAGGGAAATGTGTTTGAATTCTGCATGGCTCAAGTAAAACATTATGTGCTAACAATGCCATGTACAGGGAAATGTGTTTGAATTCTGCATGGCTTCAAGTAAAACATAATGTGCTAACAATGTCATGTGCAAAGAAATGTGTTTGAATTCTGCATGGCTTCAAGTAAAACATTAAGTGCTAACAATGTCATGTACAGGGAAATGTTGTGTTTGGATTCTTAATGGCTTCAAGTAAAACTTTAGTTGCTTACAATGTCATGTGCAGGGAAATGTGTTTGAATTCTGCATGGCTTCAAGTAAAACATTATGTGCTAACAATGTCATGTGCAGGGAAATGTGTTTGAATTATGCATGGCTTCAAGTAATGCATTATGTGCTAACAATGTCATGTACAGGGAAATGTGTTTGAATTCTGCATGGCTTCAAGTAAAACATTATGTGCTAACAATGTCATGTGCAGGGAAATGTGTTTGAATTCTGCATGGCTTCAAGTAAAACTTTATTTCATAACAATGTCATGTGCAGGGAAATGTGTTTGAATTCTGCATGGCTTCAAGTAAAACATTATGTACTAACAATGTCATGTACAGGGAAATGTGTTTGAATTCTGCATGGCTTCAAGTTAAACATTATGTGCTAAAATGTTCATGTACAGGGAAATGTTGTTTTTGGACTCTGCCTGGCTTCAAATAAAACATTATGTGCTGAATATTCCATGTACGGAGAAATGTTGTGTGTATATGCTATGTGAGAAATTAACATCACTAACCAAATCTGGATAGTGGAGGAAAGACGACATGATCTCTCCAGAATCCTGGATCCTAAAACAAAAGTATACTTCAAGACAAGTTTTTTTTTTAAGTTTTGAATGTTAAAAAATATCATAGACACGTATATATATTACACAAGGGGGTATATACGAGTATAGGGGGTATATCGTATATATAAAGAATAAAATGTCAAAAAAATTTAAGATTGTTATAAAAAAGAATCTAGAACTTGAAATCTGTTTAAAAGCAAATATGAAATTAAGTCTCGAAAGGTTAAAAAAAAAAGAGAATAACATTGAAACAATCAGGTCAAATATCTTTATATCATCAATTTAAATGATGTTCCTAATATTGTTGAAAGGAAAGAAAATGCTATATTCAAACCATGGATATATTTTTTTAATTAACGCTTTTTTTCATTTCATAAAAAGAATCCGTTTTAAAGAAAATTATTTTGAAGGAGAAGAATAAAAATTCAAATTTATTCAAATATTAATCGCCTTAGATATATATTATATAATTAATATAAAAATAAATATTATAAAATTTTCAAATATCGTTGTGAAAATTTTACATTAGATTCTTATATTTTTTAAAACACACACAGTTTGGAGTGGGACGTTTCACAAGAGTGACATTCACGCGCCAATTTATAATTCTAACGAATAGTATTTTAATAAAACAGTTTTAAAATGTATACGCACTCGGGTAAAACCCGGGCGTTGATCGAGTCATTCGCGGCTAGTATACCATAAAGTAATAAATAATTCAAGAACATCACGGAAATACGTTTGTTCAATTTAATTATAACGTTCAATATATCAATATGGTTTTTCTAAATAATAATCCTTCAGAAATATAGTACAAAAATAAAAAACGATAGTCTTTTTGTATAAACATAATTATTCTTATTTTAAAAAAAGAGAGAAAAACCATCGAAAAAAGACTAAAATATTTCCATTACCTCAAATTTTAATCTCTGAAATAATTAAAAAACAAATGAAAGAAAATACAACGTCGTCAACAATAAAAAGAATGCCCAAAGTGCCTTTTTTATTAACAAAAGATTTTGATGATGGTTAGGATAGAGAGAGATATGTGAAGGCCATTCCCGGCAGACATGTTCTAGTGACTGTGGAATTTAGAGTGGTTGAAACTAAAGTTACAATGATTGAGGACAACTTACATCCAATGCTCCATGTCTACTGTACGGGTTCTACCAGAATTTATAGGTTGGTGAGCTTGGAGGAAGCCTTCAGGCTGGCGCCAAGGAATGCTCGGAGATTCCAGGTTGAGCGTTGACGTCCATTCCAAGAATACATAAGAGCTCACATCTAGTGATGGTGGGTGGAGAGACAGTCACAATCTGCGATGCCACGGTTCAATTAGCTGAAAGGTCTAGGAATGCATGAATACAAAACCATAAGAACAGTGATATTTGGGTCAGGGAAATTCCCCTGTTATTGAATATCCTGTAAACCCGGTATAATTGATCCTGAGGGGACATAGTTCCCAACTTAAGCAAAGATTGAGTAGAACTGGAAAAAAAAATTGAGATTGTGTCTTTTCGCCTAGTTTGGCTGCTAATTGGGAAATTCCAGAACTGAATCTGGGGACTTTCTGTGATTTTCCTTCAGAACGCTCAGAAAGTTTTTTTTTTTTTTTCATTTTTCCATCTCTATAAAACTCTATAAAAGTTTTTTTTTTTCTGAAATTATGATACATTCCTTTTTTATAATTGTTCTTTTATAAAGCTCTTTATATTTAAAATTTACTCAAAAATTCTTTCTTAAAAACCTTGTCAATGATTAACTGAAAATATATAGATTTTTTGATAATTCTAGTAAATATTTGAAATTATATTTGCTTAATTTTTTTACAAAAATATTTGTATAATTATTTTCAGAAAGTTTTTCTTATGATATATATTGCTTCTACAGACCGTACTATAATATGATGAAAAATATAATATATATAAATGAGAGTACTCAGCTCATCAGTGCTGAACCCCTTCAGCGGTTTCGCCAAATTAATATCAAGACTGGGAGGTCGGTGGATGACTGGCCTAAACCGTTGGTTTTCGTCTGCTCCGGCCCGCGAAAAAAACCCGGATATTGGGCACTTTTTATGATTTGAAATATTGTATTAATGACTCCCGACAAAAAAGTCCAACCCTACCAACGCGTACAAGTAACCGAACGAGCTTCTAACCCTCTTGTAAGGGCAAAATTTGAACTGCTTTATACATCTGTAGACATGTAATGGTTTACTTACAGTAAAGGTAGTCGCCCTCTTCTATCCACCATGAATATCATGGCCTGTAACAAATCTACTAGAGATAATAAAAATAAAATCCAGACTGTGCCCTACTATTATACAGGAATGTTTCTCTTATATACTCTGCGTTTATAAAGGAAGGCAGCTTAAGGATGTTTAGGAATCTTATGAACATAAGTTAATAAAAATGTATTTTCGATTTTCGCGCTTTTTCATTCCATAAAAATATATTTTGAAGAAAATCATGCTGAGAAAGAATAATAAAATAATAATTATTTTGTTTGTTTCAAAAGAGAAAAAACACCAGCAAAAGAAGCTATAATATTCTCGTCGTCAAACATACATCTCTGAAATAACTAAAATCCACATGGCTGAAATTACAACATCTCATAAACTGTGAGAAGGATGCCCAGGATAACGGTTAGGATATGATATATATATAGGTGTGTGAAGACAATTCCCGACAGACATGTTCTAGCGGCTGCTGTGATTGAGGACAACTTACATCCATTGCTTCATGTCTACTGTACGAGGACACCCAGGAATTGTAATGTTGGTGAGCTTGAAAGAAGTCTCCAGTCTGGTGACTCCAGGTTTGGCGTCCATTCCAGGAATACATGGTAGCGTGGTGATGGTGGGTGGAGAGAAAGTCACAATCTGCAACGCCAGGTTGCCAATAAGATAAACATTCTAGGTGGGCTTGGGTACCAAAACAGAGCAGAAGAGATATTCAGGTCAGAAGAATTATTCCATATGGGATAGAGGTTCGCGACTATAACTAATTTTGATGAGACGTATTACACAGTTGGAATTGATAGTTCTTAAGAAATTTGAGGAAAAGTGTGATATTGACTCATTTAATAATTTGGCTGCTATTTGGAAAAGTTACAGAACTGCATCCATGGACTTTCTGAGATAGGTCTGAAGGGATATGGTTATTTTAAAATTCCACACATATCTACGACCTATGTAAAGTTTCTGGAAATATAGAGCATACTCTTTTACATCTTCAAATTCAATATAACTCTTCATTTTCAATTGTTTAAAAACTTTGTTAATTAGCACTTAACAAAAGACATCTTTTAATCATTCAAAATAAAATCGAAAATAACTTTCAAGAAATTTTATGAACAAAGATATTACGGGGACAATAAAAATATTTTAAATACTATTCAATTGGTATATCTCTCTTTTCGACACTAAATTTTAAAAATCTCTTGAAATATTGAAATAATAAAATTTTAACACATACACAATTATAAATTTAAAAATTCAAAATTTTTAATTTATATTTTTGCTATTTGATAGAATATTAAATTCATTTAAAGACTTCAACAAATAAAGAAGCAATTATATTTGCCTACATCCTTTACCATAGAAAAAGAACACAGTCAGGCCATCCCCTTTTTAGACATCTTGATTTTACGTACCCCTAATGCCTTCCACACTACAGTCTACTACAAGAAAGGCAGTCACCCTAGTTACACCCACTTTAGTTCTTTCTGTCCAATTGCACACAAAATTAACCTTGTAAAGACCCTGACTAAACGCATCCACACCCATTGTTCCCTCCCCATCTTTAAATCTCTATAGAAAAAGATAATATAATCTCGAATCTCACCTTAGCAGATTTCCCACTTCCTTTTATTAATAGACACACTTACAAGCTTAGTCCCCTCAACCCTCCAACAGTTTACAGATCCACATGTGTTTTACCTTTTCCTCCTACACAGTTAACATTTCAAGAATCCTCAAAACATATGGCATCCACACATATTTCAGCAATACCCAAAATTTATCCACACACCTCAGACATCCCATAACCAGGTCAGACTCGCCCCCTAATCTCCTCCATTGTACCTGCGCGGTCTACTATGTCTCATGCTCGCAATGTGCTGCCACATATGTGGGTGAGACAGGTAGAAACGTGGCTCTTAGAATATCAGAACACACAAGGAATATTGAAAACAGTGACCCCCCACTCCTTAATCTACCAACACATGTCTTCCACAGGCCACACATTCAACCTCAGCCAGCCGAACATTCACTACCATCACGTTCCAAACCAGCACCAAAGATTGGTGTTGGAAGCACTAATCTCGGTCAGGCTGAACAGCTTTAATAGAAAATAGACTTACCAGATATTTATAAAGTATTCCTGTCCTGATGTGTTTTACTGTCTTCCCATTCATAATGATATCCCGGTCTCCCCTAATGTGTCAGATTTAGAAATTTACCTCATTGTCCTTTTCCTATATTTTGCATATCTTAATTGTAATCATAGTTGTGTTTTTGTTTATTTGTCTATAAGAAAATAATGTAAATATTCGGAAAAAATGTAAATATTCTAAATTATCGCCTACCATAATATAAATAAGCTTGTATCTTTTGGAATCTCTTAACTTTTTAGCCAGTAGAAGGGCGTGTGGCCCGAAAGCTCGCTCGCGTTTATTAAAAAGAAAGTCATCTTCCTTCATGCTTTATTTATTTGATTACCTAAACAGGAAGAGTTCTATCGCTTATTCAATATATTTTTTTATTATTTTATTTCAACACACAAAACGCGATATCCCGGCGAGGGATAATTGCGTCGATTTACATTTTTTAAACAGAAACAGTTATAAACATATTATACAAGTAAAAATAATTGAAAATAGAAAAGAGAAACAATAATATATAAGAAACCTGACCCTTTAGGTTAGAAAGATAATCATAAATATATTCACAAAAATAGCTAAATCTATGATAATTCTCTCTGCTATTTACAAATTGATATAGATCTACAACAATATTTACTGCCTGTTGTCTAGCGGTAAACAAGAGTGGGCATTCCAGCAGTATGTGCCTCGAATCCTGGAATTCGTTTCCACAATGACAGCTAGAGTTTTCAATCGCTCCAATTTTTGATAAAAATCCCTTAAAATTTCCATGGTTCGTTGTAAACTGGGTATTATAAAAATTGGAACGGAAAAATGTTGGAATTCCAAACGGGAAAAAGCTTTGGGAATTTTCATTTGTTTTTAGAAATAATTCAACCATTTTTGCATTTACAAATGATCTAATTATACTTGGAGAATGTGGTCTAAAAGCATTTTAAACCTCTATCGAAAGATGAACCTATTCATATTTAATATATTAATTATTCATATTCAATATAATCTGTAAGAAGGAGGATGTTCGCAAGACACAGTTGGAAGATGTAGGCTTGTAGACTCTAATCGCCCAAAGAAGAATATTATTGTGTTGTTTGCAATTTTATTTTCTGGTTTATTTTCTTTCTTTTTCCCATTAAATATATTTAAACTTCTTACCAATGCCTATAGTATCTCACTGAAAGGAATATTTTGTATTATTTGTTCGCTAATAAACTAATCATTATCAATTATTTAGAGTTTTTGGTCTTCTCTTTATTTCCCTATTCCTCCACTTCTTTATACATTAATTCTCTACATTTTTGCTCTGTGTTGTCTAATCTGTTGTTAATTATAAGGTTTGTTATGGATGATATGATTCCATTCTCATTTTGATATCGAAATATATTAGATCTGCCCGAATGTATATACTTTGATTAGAAAGTATATTTACACACCCTTATACTTGAAATGCTGCTTCTAGGAAATCATATTACACTCATTGCAATTTTTAAGCCACTATCTATATTCTTAATGTCTCTGCGGGCCTTTCGGGTGAACCAAGGCAATGCCCGGGTCACTTGGCATATAACATGTTTGGCACATAATATGTTTGGATTCTGCAATGGCTTCAAGTATAACTTCCACGTACAGAGAAATGTTGTGTGTGTATGCGATGAAAGAAATAAACATCACTAACCGATTCTAGATAATGGAGGAAAGAGGACGGGGTATCCAGAGTCTTGGTTCCTAGAACAAAAAGCTTCTTACCCCAAGACAGGTTTCTTTTAAGATTTAATAGTAAAACATATTCCCATATACGACTAAATATTATATATATATATATATAATTGAATGTCTGTCTGTCTGTCTGTTTGTCTGTACTCTATAGATTAAAAAAAACCATACATCCAATCGCCGTGAAATTTTGGGATATTATTAGGTATATCACCGGGAAGGTTTTTGAAAAATAATTTCCTGAATATCTTGAATATCCTTAGAGTTATTTGCAGATTTGTAGATTTAACTCGCAAGCAGCGCCCCCATTGTGACGATGATAACAAGTTTTCTTATCACTAAGTTTGTTATCTTAAATATTATTTATCAAAAGTAAGATTATCTCAGGATGACACGACAATGTGACACGGGAAAAAATGTTCACTAGATAAAACTATGATTTTCTAATGTAGAAAATTAGGAAAGACAAAATTCAGGATGACACGGCACACAGGGACCGGGAAAAAATGTTCACTTTATCGAGAGATTCAAATTTACGAGTTTCAAATTATCAAAATATATCTTTTTTTTTTAAATAAGTTTTTAGAGAATTGTTTTAACAAATGTTCGCTAGACAAGTTAGTTGTTTACATTTGTTTTGAGGCATAATCAACGCGGGCTTCTATTGCGCGTGCTTCACGTTGATTATCCTTCCAATATTAAGGATGCCATATATTCCATAGAATGCAAAGAATGCAAAACCAAATATGTTGGCGAAACTGGCAGACATTTAAATATAAGAATATCAGAACATAAGCGAAATATCGATAATCAAGACAGTAGATCTTTAGTATACCAACATATAAGAGAAACAGGCCATTCCTTCTCCCTATCAGAACCAAAGACCCATTACTCCAACATCCCCAATAGACTACAGAGACTAATAATAGAATCCATCATATCCAGAAAGCACAATAGTATTAACAGAAGAATAGATATCCCGGAAGTTTATAAAATTATATTTCCTGAGCCCTCCCCATAACCTCCAAGTGAAGCACGCGCAATAGAAGCCCGCGTTGATTATGCCTCAAAACAAATGTAAACAACTAAAGGACTTTATTTAAGTTTAAATATTATTTTATTGGCGTATAAAGGATGTAAAATAGTTTCTCCCGTAGAAGGGCTTACTTGCCCGAAAGCTCGAGATATTTTTAAATAAAAATATTTTTAAAAGAATATTTTCCCTGGAGGATTTATGTTTTTATTTTAAAAAAAAACTTCTATAAAAACTTCGGTTTAATTCTTATGTAATAGGATGGTTAAATGTTTGTTAGTTTAGAAGAATTTATTATAGTGATAAATATTGTTGTGTTTGGAATCAATAGTTTAATGGATCTCATGATCCCAATCTCATGAATTATTGGTCTTCACAAATAAAACGATCTCATATTTAGAGCTTTAAGGCTTTAGTTCTTATGGCAAAAGAAATTACCGAAAGAATTTTCCATTTATGAGAAATTCTCTGATTCTCTTGACTTCCGATCGATGGAATATTCTGAGTCTCCCGGAAGAAGACATGTGATCAGCAGCTTAAAAACATTTGAAGAATTTTTTATAATCATATTTTGATCTAAGATGTGAGCATTTTCCGTGATTTAGATTGTGTGAATTTTTATTTTGAAAAAAAAAAGTAAACAAACCATTGTTATTTTGGACGCCATCTTTATAATCACTTTTATTAATAATTTGAAAATAAAGATTTTGTTTCATAAAGTGTTAAAGACGTTTTTAGGGTGAATCTAGGAACATCTAGATACTGTGTAAGACAGTCCTTTGATGAAATATTTGGAATGAAGAGAGACTCCTGTGGCCTCTTCTACCAGTATATTACTTAAAAGGTCTCACTACGAGGGTGTATTTAGGTAAACGGATAGCGAAGACTAATCCATAGTTATTTATGTGGGAAATGCAGCTACCAGGTGGCGTGAACTTAGTATGTAAGTCACATGACAACACGAGTACTATAAATTGCCTTGTTTTGTTCGCCTTGGGAAGGTAGTTTATATATTATAGTGTGGATTGAATAAATGATTCGAACAACCTCTGAGAAAGAGGAGGCCTGTACCTAGACTCGGAATTCCTCCATCCTCACATTTATTTTCTTCATAATAACATTTTAGGTCTCCACACCTTGGCCAACGATATTTCATCATTCCTGTCCTATAGAGGTCTCTGTGTCGAGTATCAACACCCCAAGCCATTTTTAAGGTTTACTAAAGATGGTAGTTTCTAGGTGCTAGGTCTGGTGAGTAGGTTGGATGTGTTGCAACAATTTGAACAGCAATTCGTGGAGTATAGTCAAGCAGAACATGGGCTTATATACTTTATTTTGATGGGGAATACCTTTTTCCTGGACAACTATGGCTTATTAATCCGTGTTTATTCGCAAAACCTTTGCAGTAGTTTTGCATAATAGCCTCATTGGGTTGATATTCCATTAGAAGTTAATTTAATTTGGGTGCAAATTCTGCCCTCAACCTTTCCACTTTCCACCTTGATGACTTCAATCGCACGCCGTTAACCACCATTTGGCGGATCACCTCTTGCTGCTTGCCTCTTCATTTGTTTCTTTTTCCTTAACTGGTTGGCTTACAATTCTGATGGATCCCTAGATTCTCTCTCGTTTGTTCTCTAAGCTTCTTCTTGGTTTATTTGGTTATTATTTGTGTCGTTAGTGATTTCACTATCGCAGTTTCTACTATCACTGGTGTGCTCGTAATTTTTTAGAACATTTGAGGTGCTTTCTGTTTCGTCTTCTTCCTGACTTTGGCTTACGACAGGTGTAGATCTGTTGGATGTCCCTCTGTATTCATTGACGATATCTGTGTTTTTTTTTCCGTCCATGATAAGTTTTTAAACCTTTATTCTTAGAGTACCATGGTTTATTGCGCGTCCAAATCGGCTTTTTCGTACTCTTCTTGGATTTTGGCCAATAATTTATTCCTATCTATCTATTCCACGACTAAATGGCCATTAAAACATGGTGTTCTAGTTCTACTTAAAGGCCGCACAAAGCAGCCTGGTCACAATGCAGTGTGGCAAAGAATCAAACAAGCAGTAAGCCACCAGAGCTGTAACACAATAATTTCTTCCTCCCCTTCCCTTTCTATCGGCTTATTTATAAAATGATTGGATATGAAAAATATTCTCTCTAGCGATGTGTAGTTGACGTTGGAATCTCCTAGTACAATGAAGGTCTAAAATCGTTGGTGCTGGAAAGCTAGATAGATGAAGTAGTCCACGATTTGGTCGTTATCTTGACATTGGAACAAATCTATCCCGTTTCGGTTTTTGCGTAGTATATGTTTAAACATAGCCATGACCAGTTAGGATGGTTGTCGAAGTGCGTCTATTTTTGAATTTTTGTAGTATAATGAAAATACATATCTTCTTGGATTCGAATTTTCTTTGAATCCTGTTTTACCAATCTCTGCCAATCCATGTATTCTATGCGAGATGATTTTTCTTATTGCGAGCGACATTTTTGGAATGTTCGTGAAAGAACTTCGACATGAACTTGGCTTCTAGGGGTGTTAGCTTGTTTCTCACAATACGAAATTTCAATCCGAGTAGCACTGGATAATTTTTGGTTGCGCGTAAATTACGGCGAAGAAATCTACTTGGAAGACTGAAAAGTAATGGTGGCAGCTATGGCAAGATAACTCCAACTCCTTCTGTAGACTGGAATACAACAATATATATGATGCTAACATTTTCATTTTGTAAAATTTTATCTACTACGGAAAAGAGTTCAAGGTTTTCAAGAACTAATGGTCACCCTTTATAAGATTTCGAGAGAAGGTCAGGTGTTATAAAGTTACAATTGGTAGCTATATAGATGGACCAAATCTGATGTTTGTTTTTGCAAATTGTAGTTAGTGTAAGAGAAAGGTATTGGCGTAGTTGCAAATACTCTAGGGACTTTATTTTATCAATCCCTAATTTATTGTCCTGTCCATGTATTCTGTGTGAACTGAATTTTTCTCATTGAGGGCGACATTTTTTTAAAGGTCGTGAGAGACGATGTTATGCTATACCTTGACTGTTAGGCTGTTTTCTCGTTTCCCAAAATACTGTTGTGGCCTTTGACCAAGCAGAGTTGCACATTTGGTGTGGACGATGTAGGATACAGATGATTTTTGCAACGAGTTGAGATGCAAGAAATACATATGGCAGGAAGAATGCATATTTTAAAACTTTTTCTTTTCATCTCATAAAGATTACTTCTAAAGAAAATCCTGCTGAAAGAGAATAATTTATATTTTTATAAACGAGAGAAATTATCAGAAAAAAAGGCTAAAATATTTTCTCCGTCGAAAATACATCTCTGAAATAACTAAATTTCAAATGGCATAAGATACAAAGTCAGAAACTATGAAAACAATGCCAAGTATGTTTTTTTTTATTAAAAAATTGGTTTTGGATGGTGAATAGGATATAAAGGTCTGTGAAGGCCATTCCCGGCAGACATGTTATAGTGGTGGTTAGATACCAGGGTTACATCGGTGGTTCAGGACGACTTACGTCCATTGCTCCATGTCCAATACATGGGTTCTCCCTGAAATTATAGATTGGTGAGTTTGGAGGAAGTCTCCAGTCTGGCTTCGCGGACATCTCGGTATGTCTCCAGGTTTGGCGTCCATTCCAAGAATACATGGTAGCGTGGTGATGGTGGATGGAGAGACCGTCACAATCTGCGATGCCACGGTGATAATAAGATAAACAGGCTAGGTGGGTTTGGGTACCAAACCAACCAATAGAAACAGAGATATTTTCCAAACATATGTTTTGAGTATTATTAATTATTAATAGTAATCCATGAGTTGAATCTCACTCTCTTTTCGATAATCTTATTGATCAGGTTTTAAGGACTCTTATATAAATAAATATTTTGTTAAATCCTCATCCAAATACGATTTAAGAAATATTAATACAGCTGATTTGATGTAAATTTTATAATGTACATATAACTTGCCATAGCATAGTTAAGTTTCATTTTGTATCAATTTTCCTGTAGAAGGGCGATATCCCGAAAGCTCAAAAAACGTTTATTAAAAGATACTCAATCATAGACGTTTACTTTATTATATAAATATTGGATTAATCCTAGTGATGAATAATGATGTGATTAGATTCTACATGGCTTCAAGTTGAACGTTATGTGCTATCAATCCTATATATAGGGAAACTAGCCGAATGGCCCGGGCAACGCCCGGGTTTTACCCGATTAAATGCTTTTATTCAAATACTATTCGTTACAATTATAAATTGGCGCCGTGGATGTCATTCTTGTATAATATATAAATGAGTTTTAAAAATTGTAAAAAAAAAAATGCATCGACCTGGAATCGAACCTGGGACGCCCGCATGGTAGGCGAGCATTCTACCAGTGAACCACCGATGGTTAAGAGAAATGGCCATATTTGGCTATTTGTTCCATTCACAAAGCAAACAGTGACAGAATTGATTAAGAAAGAATTGATTATGACGCTGATAACTGTATATTTAATGTTGTGTGTATGCGACGAGAGAAATAAGCATCACTTACCAAATCTGAATAATGGAGGAAGGAGGACGGTGATCTCCAGGGTCTTAGATCCTAGAACAAATAGACCTACCTCAATAAAAATAGTTTTTCAATATTTGAATTTAAGATTTAATATTAGAGAGGACCAAATATTCTCCATATTCGTCTATATAAAGTGTAAAACATCAATGAAAGAAACTATATATATATATATATATATAATAATAAATAGTTATTTAATTTTATAGTCCAGTTTTGTATTAAAATTATCTTCACTATTATGATCATTTAAATACAAATTATAAAATTTGTAAAATGTTATTAATTTGTAGATAGAGAGAGAAAGAAAAAAAAAAAAAGAAAATCCATTACTTCTTTTACATCCTCAAGTTAATTATATATTTATAATTAATAACAATAAAAAAATTAACAAAGTAACGTCTATTACATCGGCTTTTACACGTCATTCAGACATACTCTAATCCTATATATAGAATAATCGAAGAGATAATATATATAATAGTTAGAAAAAAGAGAGAAAGACAGAACCATGCACTTTTAATCAAACTAATAATAAGGGAAAAAAAAAAGAGTTTTATAAAGAAGGTAGATAAGATTGTTAGTATGTATATATATATTTTTTTATGATTTTATGTTTTATCCTTTTTTTTTTTAAAGATTTTTAAAGGTTTTTTTATTTTATAATATGATTATAAATAGTTGTATTTAGTAATATATCTATAGTATGAATTAACATTTGTTATAAGTTTGGATATTATGTTTTGAAACCCTAATGGTAGACCAGACATACACAAAAAACTTTAAATTGAAATAAATTGGAAAAAGAGATCTGCTGAAACGGGGATCATCAGATAAAATTTCAGCGACATTTCAACCCCTCCTTTATTATGTCATAGATCTCTTTTAAACCGTATTTTATGTGTTAATATTAAGTTGTTTCAGTGAAATATTTAAATGAACATATAACAGATACCAGTGTTAACAAATTCAAACTGTAAACCTACCTTGACCGCTGCGTCCTTCATTGTGTATATCTATTTCTGGCTTGCACATGTCGCGGGAGGGGAATGTCCCCCCACATTTCAAATTTAGACCATTTCTTCAGAATTTTTTTGAACAACAAGAAAATTAAAGAAGATAGGAAAAATAGTTAAAGGAAGAAAGCTAAGTTTTATAATCTTTACAGATAGTTATATCAAAATAACTGATTTAACACTTAATCATCTTTTAATATTCCTTTAAAAAGGCAAATTATAAGAGTTTAATAAAGCTATTAATTGTGCAAATTCATCTTTATTTAACTTCCATTTTCCTCCCCAGAAATTGGAGATTAAACAAAAATGAAATATATACTTTAAAACTTTAAAAATCTTGTGAAAAAATCTTTTAATCAGTTATTTAATAAAAGTTTAATTAACTGTTAAAGATTATAAATTTGTTTTAGTTAATATTAAGAGAAATTATAGAAAGTTGATTTCATAAATGGATATTTCCATTTATTTTTTTTTAAAATATTTTATAATTGATATACTGTTGAAATATTTTACTTGTTTGATACTAAATTTGTTTTTAATAAATTCCATGTTTAAATTTTTAACATCTTCTATGAAATTATCTAATATATTATTTATTCTATAAAATCTTAGAAACTGACCATAATATATACCTTTACAGCAATTTAATGATATATTAGAATTCATATTACAGTATTTTATAATATTGAAATTATAATTACTCTTTTTATTATAAACTCTAACAGCACTATTTGTAAGGTCTATATTCAAGTCTAAAAAGTTAACTTTTTTGTTTCTATAAATTTTTTCATTGTTCTTAAGTTTCAAGTATTTAGGATATATTTCAGGTATTAATTTTTTAAACAGTGGATTATTAAATATTATTATGTCATCTACATATCGGAATATTTGCCAATTAATATTATTTTGTAGAAAGTATTCTCTTTCGTACCAGAACAATATTAAATTTGCTAGTAACGGACTAGAAGAAGTACCCATGGGAACGCCTTCTGATTGAATATATATTTTATTTTTAAATTCTATATAGTTAAAATTTAAAAATGTTTCCAGTAGAGTTTTTGCTGTTTTAAGATCTAATTTAAATGTTTTATATTTGTTATGAATAATTTTAATGTAGAAAGTTTTGTCATTAATTAATTCATTAAATAAATTGGTTATTTTATTATTTAGATCTCTTAAATTTATTTTAGAATATAGGTCCTCAAAGTCAAATGTGTGTACTGTTTCAATATTTGTCCAATTGTTCATTAAATAATTAATGATTTTTTTATTTGAGTCGATAAATTTATAATTATATTTATTAGTTAATTTATTTATAATAAATTGTAGTGTTGAGGCTAATTGTATATCAATATTTTTTATGACTGAATTTATACCAGATGTGATTGTTCTGAAAGAAATAGGTTTTTTGTGTAGTTTAGGAATTATATAGAACTTTGGTATGTTTGGATTTTTGTGGTTATTATAAATTTTTAGTGAATTTTCAACATTTTTGATGTCTTTTTTGATTTTTGTGCCTGTAGTTCTAGCAAAAGTGTATTTATGATTATTATCAATTTCCTTTTTTAGTATATCGTGGTATAGATTTTTACAAATTAAAGATAAATTATTGGGACATTTATCTATAGGAGTGATAATATAGTCCTTCTGTAAATTAATTATATTTTCTTTGAAAGAAGGAATGTCTGAATTGGGTTTTGTGTATTTAAGTGTATTATTATAATAATTTAAAATTTCCTTTTTAATATTATGTTTCCATTCCAGAAAAGTAAATTCTGGAATACTGTATTTTATACTAGTTTTATTTATGAAAATATCTATATCTTTTAATATAGATTTAATTGTATTATTATAATTGTGTTTAATTTGAGGTATATATTTATACCCTTTATTTAAAATTTCTTGATATTCTGGATTTAAAAAAGAAAAGTTGCTAGTTAATATATGACCTGAGTACTTATATTTATCAATATAGTTGTTGCAATTACATTTAATTTTTTTAAAATTTGCCAAATTATTAATAAATTGGTTATAATTGCAAACTAAATTACCTATATTTTTATTGTATCTCCAGATTGTTTTAAAATTTAAATTTTTTATAGGGAAAAGATTATTGATGATTTGGTTATTAAAAATATCATTAAATTTAATATGATTAAATAAATTGTTATTAAATTTAATGATAATATTAATGTTATTAGTATTTTGTTTAATTTTTCTGTATTTAAAGATGTCGTGTGTGATATCTATTAATCTGTTAGTCAGATTATGAATTTTAATATATTCTATGAGTTTGATAAATTTATTATTATTTAGTTTAAATAATGTTTTAATAAATTTATCGACGAAGTTGTTAGTGTACATTTGTTTTGGGTCCAGTAATTCTTCAAATTCAATGTAACCTAATTTATTTGTAGTTTTACCTCTAGTTTTATTAGGTTTAGTTTTAAATTCATTTTTATATTTGCAACTGATTTCATAAGTTGAAATTTCTTCTGTTTGTGGTTTGTATGTGTAGTTTAATTCGTCGTTAAGTCCATAAGGGAATAATGTGTTGTGTTTATAAATGTAGTTGTTTTCTAATAATAGTCGTTGTTTTTTGTTTTGACATATGTCTAGTATTTCTATCTTAAAGTTGTTAAAAGTATGTAATTGATTGTGTTCTTTCATATATATATTACCAATTGATTTTTTAGCGTGGTTTCTATGTAGGTTTATTCGTATATTTAATGGGTTACAAGTTTGTCCTATATATGATAGTTGACAAATTTGGCATGTTAATTTATAAATAGTATTCACTAATTTACAACTAGTTGTTTGAAAAGTGTCATGGTTCTTAAGAGAGGGACAAGTTTGACAATTTTTTCTTAGGCAATTCTTAGCGAGTTTAAATTAACATAAAAGAGGTGCTAACACTAATATGTTTGTAGTTTTTTTTAGTTTTTTTAGTTTGTTATTCTTATGAATTTTTTAAATATATTTTACTTAATTGTTTTTGTGGTGATAAAATTTGTAATAAATTGAATAATTAATCTATAAATATATAGATATTACTGTTTGTTATCTGTTATATTTTTAAGAATAACTAATAAAAAAAACATCTTTAAACTAACAAAAACACTGAAAAAAACAAAAGTTCTGAAATTATTTTTTTTTCTAGAATTACTTTTATAATTTAATTTTTAATAATCAAACAATGAAAGATAATTAAAATTTGTATGAAGATTTATTTATATTAGAATATCTAATATAATTTAATTTGTATATTATGTTATATATAAAAAAAATATATATCATAGAGCAAGCTCATATGAATTAATATAGTGTAGAAACTATATAACAAAATTATAACAGTGATTCTAATTTTAAAAAATTTAAGGAGCAAACTGATAATAATGATAACTTATATCAGTTAGATTTGATTAGATTAGCAAGCTAAATCTAAATTAATTATAATAATAAATAGTTATTTAATTTTATAGTCCAGTTTTGTATTAAAATTATCTTCACTATTATGATCATTTAAATACAAATTATAAAATTTGTAAAATGTTATTAATTTGTAGATAGAGAGAGAAAGAAAAAAAAAAAAAAGAAAATCCATTACTTCTTTTACATCCTCAAGTTAATTATATATTTATAATTAATAACAATAAAAAAAATTAACAAAGTAACGTCTATTACATCGGCTTTTACACGTCATTCAGACATACTCTAATCCTATATATAGAATAATCGAAGAGATAATATATATAATAGTTAGAAAAAAGAGAGAAAGACAGAACCATGCACTTTTAATCAAACTAATAATAAGGGAAAAAAAAAAAAGAGTTTTATAAAGAAGGTAGATAAGATTGTTAGTATATATATATATATTTTTTTATGATTTTATGTTTTATCCTTTTTTTTTTTTTAAAGATTTTTAAAGGTTTTTTTATTTTATAATATGATTATAAATAGTTGTATTTAGTAATATATCTATAGTATGAATTAACATTTGTTATAAGTTTGGATATTATGTTTTGAAACCCTAATGGTAGACCAGACATACACAAAAAACTTTAAATTGAAATAAATTGGAAAAAGAGATCTGCTGAAACGGGGATCATCAGATAAAATTTCAGCGACATTTCAACCCCTCCTTTATTATGTCATAGATCTCTTTTAAACCGTATTTTATGTGTTAATATTAAGTTGTTTCAGTGAAATATTTAAATGAACATATAACAGATACCAGTGTTAACAAATTCAAACTGTAAACCTACCTTGACCGCTGCGTCCTCCATTGTGTATATCTATTTCTGGCTTGCACATGTCGCGGGAGGGGAATGTCCCCCCACATTTCAAATTTAGACCATTTCTTCAGAATTTTTTTGAACAACAAGAAAATTAAAGAAGATAGGAAAAATAGTTAAAGGAAGAAAGCTAAGTTTTATAATCTTTACAGATAGTTATATCAAAATAACTGATTTAACACTTAATCATCTTTTAATATTCCTTTAAAAAGGCAAATTATAAGAGTTTAATAAAGCTATTAATTGTGCAAATTCATCTTTATTTAACTTCCATTTTCCTCCCCAGAAATTGGAGATTAAACAAAAATGAAATATATACTTTAAAACTTTAAAAATCTTGTGAAAAAATCTTTTAATCAGTTATTTAATAAAAGTTTAATTAACTGTTAAAGATTATAAATTTGTTTTAGTTAATATTAAGAGAAATTATAGAAAGTTGATTTCATAAATGGATATTTCCATTTATTTTTTTTTAAATATTTTATAATTGATATACTGTTGAAATATTTTACTTGTTTGATACTAAATTTGTTTTTAATAAATTCCATGTTTAAATTTTTAACATCTTCTATGAAATTATCTAATATATTATTTATTCTATAAAATCTTAGAAACTGACCATAATATATACCTTTACAGCAATTTAATGATATATTAGAATTCATATTACAGTATTTTATAATATTGAAATTATAATTACTCTTTTTATTATAAACTCTAACAGCACTATTTGTAAGGTCTATATTCAAGTCTAAAAAGTTAACTTTTTTGTTTCTATAAATTTTTTCATTGTTCTTAAGTTTCAAGTATTTAGGATATATTTCAGGTATTAATTTTTTAAACAGTGGATTATTAAATATTATTATGTCATCTACATATCGGAATATTTGCCAATTAATATTATTTTGTAGAAAGTATTCTCTTTCGTACCAGAACAATATTAAATTTGCTAGTAACGGACTAGAAGAAGTACCCATGGGAACGCCTTCTGATTGAATATATATTTTATTTTTAAATTCTATATAGTTAAAATTTAAAAATGTTTCCAGTAGAGTTTTTGCTGTTTTAAGATCTAATTTAAATGTTTTATATTTGTTATGAATAATTTTAATGTAGAAAGTTTTGTCATTAATTAATTCATTAAATAAATTGGTTATTTTATTATTTAGATCTCTTAAATTTATTTTAGAATATAGGTCCTCAAAGTCAAATGTGTGTACTGTTTCAATATTTGTCCAATTGTTCATTAAATAATTAATGATTTTTTTATTTGAGTCGATAAATTTATAATTATATTTATTAGTTAATTTATTTATAATAAATTGTAGTGTTGAGGCTAATTGTATATCAATATTTTTTATGACTGAATTTATACCAGATGTGATTGTTCTGAAAGAAATAGGTTTTTTGTGTAGTTTAGGAATTATATAGAACTTTGGTATGTTTGGATTTTTGTGGTTATTATAAATTTTTAGTGAATTTTCAACATTTTTGATGTCTTTTTTGATTTTTGTGCCTGTAGTTCTAGCAAAAGTGTATTTATGATTATTATCAATTTCCTTTTTTAGTATATCGTGGTATAGATTTTTACAAATTAAAGATAAATTATTGGGACATTTATCTATAGGAGTGATAATATAGTCCTTCTGTAAATTAATTATATTTTCTTTGAAAGAAGGAATGTCTGAATTGGGTTTTGTGTATTTAAGTGTATTATTATAATAATTTAAAATTTCCTTTTTAATATTATGTTTCCATTCCAGAAAAGTAAATTCTGGAATACTGTATTTTATACTAGTTTTATTTATGAAAATATCTATATCTTTTAATATAGATTTAATTGTATTATTATAATTGTGTTTAATTTGAGGTATATATTTATACCCTTTATTTAAAATTTCTTGATATTCTGGATTTAAAAAAGAAAAGTTGCTAGTTAATATATGACCTGAGTACTTATATTTATCAATATAGTTGTTGCAATTACATTTAATTTTTTTAAAATTTGCCAAATTATTAATAAATTGGTTATAATTGCAAACTAAATTACCTATATTTTTATTGTATCTCCAGATTGTTTTAAAATTTAAATTTTTTATAGGGAAAAGATTATTGATGATTTGGTTATTAAAAATATCATTAAATTTAATATGATTAAATAAATTGTTATTAAATTTAATGATAATATTAATGTTATTAGTATTTTGTTTAATTTTTCTGTATTTAAAGATGTCGTGTGTGATATCTATTAATCTGTTAGTCAGATTATGAATTTTAATATATTCTATGAGTTTGATAAATTTATTATTATTTAGTTTAAATAATGTTTTAATAAATTTATCGACGAAGTTGTTAGTGTACATTTGTTTTGGGTCCAGTAATTCTTCAAATTCAATGTAACCTAATTTATTTGTAGTTTTACCTCTAGTTTTATTAGGTTTAGTTTTAAATTCATTTTTATATTTGCAACTGATTTCATAAGTTGAAATTTCTTCTGTTTGTGGTTTGTATGTGTAGTTTAATTCGTCGTTAAGTCCATAAGGGAATAATGTGTTGTGTTTATAAATGTAGTTGTTTTCTAATAATAGTCGTTGTTTTTTGTTTTGACATATGTCTAGTATTTCTATCTTAAAGTTGTTAAAAGTATGTAATTGATTGTGTTCTTTCATATATATATTACCAATTGATTTTTTAGCGTGGTTTCTATGTAGGTTTATTCGTATATTTAATGGGTTACAAGTTTGTCCTATATATGATAGTTGACAAATTTGGCATGTTAATTTATAAATAGTATTCACTAATTTACAACTAGTTGTTTGAAAAGTGTCATGGTTCTTAAGAGAGGGACAAGTTTGACAATTTTTTCTTAGGCAATTCTTAGCGAGTTTAAATTAACATAAAAGAGGTGCTAACACTAATATGTTTGTAGTTTTTTTTAGTTTTTTTAGTTTGTTATTCTTATGAATTTTTTAAATATATTTTACTTAATTGTTTTTGTGGTGATAAAATTTGTAATAAATTGAATAATTAATCTATAAATATATAGATATTACTGTTTGTTATCTGTTATATTTTTAAGAATAACTAATAAAAAAAACATCTTTAAACTAACAAAAACACTGAAAAAAACAAAAGTTCTGAAATTATTTTTTTTTTCTAGAATTACTTTTATAATTTAATTTTTAATAATCAAACAATGAAAGATAATTAAAATTTGTATGAAGATTTATTTATATTAGAATATCTAATATAATTTAATTTGTATATTATGTTATATATAAAAAAAAATATATCATAGAGCAAGCTCATATGAATTAATATAGTGTAGAAACTATATAACAAAATTATAACAGTGATTCTAATTTTAAAAAATTTAAGGAGCAAACTGATAATAATGATAACTTATATCAGTTAGATTTGATTAGATTAGCAAGCTAAATCTAAATTAATTATAATAATAAATAGTTATTTAATTTTATAGTCCAGTTTTGTATTAAAATTATCTTCACTATTATGATCATTTAAATACAAATTATAAAATTTGTAAAATGTTATTAATTTGTAGATAGAGAGAGAAAGAAAAAAAAAAAAAAGAAAATCCATTACTTCTTTTACATCCTCAAGTTAATTATATATTTATAATTAATAACAATAAAAAAAATTAACAAAGTAACGTCTATTACATCGGCTTTTACACGTCATTCAGACATACTCTAATCCTATATATAGAATAATCGAAGAGATAATATATATAATAGTTAGAAAAAAGAGAGAAAGACAGAACCATGCACTTTTAATCAAACTAATAATAAGGGAAAAAAAAAAAGAGTTTTATAAAGAAGGTAGATAAGATTGTTAGTATGTATATATATATTTTTTTATGATTTTATGTTTTATCCTTTTTTTTTTTTAAAGATTTTTAAAGGTTTTTTTATTTTATAATATGATTATAAATAGTTGTATTTAGTAATATATCTATAGTATGAATTAACATTTGTTATAAGTTTGGATATTATGTTTTGAAACCCTAATGGTAGACCAGACATACACAAAAAACTTTAAATTGAAATAAATTGGAAAAAGAGATCTGCTTGAACGGGGATCATCAGATAAAATTTCAGCGACATTTCAACCCCTCCTTTATTATGTCATAGATCTCTTTTAAACCGTATTTTATGTGTTAATATTAAGTTGTTTCAGTGAAATATTTAAATGAACATATAACAGATACCAGTGTTAACAAATTCAAACTGTAAACCTACCTTGACCGCTGCGTCCTTCATTGTGTATATCTATTTCTGGCTTGCACATGTCGCGGGAGGGGAATGTCCCCCCACATTTCAAATTTAGACCATTTCTTCAGAATTTTTTTGAACAACAAGAAAATTAAAGAAGATAGGAAAAATAGTTAAAGGAAGAAAGCTAAGTTTTATAATCTTTACAGATAGTTATATCAAAATAACTGATTTAACACTTAATCATCTTTTAATATTCCTTTAAAAAGGCAAATTATAAGAGTTTAATAAAGCTATTAATTGTGCAAATTCATCTTTATTTAACTTCCATTTTCCTCCCCAGAAATTGGAGATTAAACAAAAATGAAATATATACTTTAAAACTTTAAAAATCTTGTGAAAAAATCTTTTAATCAGTTATTTAATAAAAGTTTAATTAACTGTTAAAGATTATATCACACAGATATCACACACGACATCTTTAAATACAGAAAAATTAAACAAAATACTAATAACATTAATATTATCATTAAATTTAATAACAATTTATTTAATCATATTAAATTTAATGATAATTTTAATAACCAAATCATCAATAATCTTTTCCCTATAAAAAAATTAAATTTTAAAACAATCTGGAGATACAATAAAAATATAGGTAATTTAGTTTGCAATTATAACCAATTTATTAATAATTTGGCAAATTTTAAAAAAATTAAATGTAATTGCAACAACTATATTGATAAATATAAGTACTCAGGTCATATATTAACTAGCAACTTTTCTTTTTTAAATCCAGAATATCAAGAAATTTTAAATAAAGGGTATAAATATATACCTCAAATTAAACACAATTATAATAATACAATTAAATCTATATTAAAAGATATAGATATTTTCATAAATAAAACTAGTATAAAATACAGTATTCCAGAATTTACTTTTCTGGAATGGAAACATAATATTAAAAAGGAAATTTTAAATTATTATAATAATACACTTAAATACACAAAACCCAATTCAGACATTCCTTCTTTCAAAGAAAATATAATTAATTTACAGAAGGACTATATTATCACTCCTATAGATAAATGTCCCAATAATTTATCTTTAATTTGTAAAAATCTATACCACGATATACTAAAAAAGGAAATTGATAATAATCATAAATACACTTTTGCTAGAACTACAGGCACAAAAATCAAAAAAGACATCAAAAATGTTGAAAATTCACTAAAAATTTATAATAACCACAAAAATCCAAACATACCAAAGTTCTATATAATTCCTAAACTACACAAAAAACCTATTTCTTTCAGAACAATCACATCTGGTATAAATTCAGTCATAAAAAATATTGATATACAATTAGCCTCAACACTACAATTTATTATAAATAAATTAACTAATAAATATAATTATAAATTTATCGACTCAAATAAAAAAATCATTAATTATTTAATGAACAATTGGACAAATATTGAAACAGTACACACATTTGACTTTGAGGACCTATATTCTAAAATAAATTTAAGAGATCTAAATAATAAAATAACCAATTTATTTAATGAATTAATTAATGACAAAACTTTCTACATTAAAATTATTCATAACAAATATAAAACATTTAAATTAGATCTTAAAACAGCAAAAACTCTACTGGAAACATTTTTAAATTTTAACTATATAGAATTTAAAAATAAAATATATATTCAATCAGAAGGCGTTCCCATGGGTACTTCTTCTAGTCCGTTACTAGCAAATTTAATATTGTTCTGGTACGAAAGAGAATACTTTCTACAAAATAATATTAATTGGCAAATATTCCGATATGTAGATGACATAATAATATTTAATAATCCACTGTTTAAAAAATTAATACCTGAAATATATCCTAAATACTTGAAACTTAAGAACAATGAAAAAATTTATAGAAACAAAAAAGTTAACTTTTTAGACTTGAATATAGACCTTACAAATAGTGCTGTTAGAGTTTATAATAAAAAGAGTAATTATAATTTCAATATTATAAAATACTGTAATATGAATTCTAATATATCATTAAATTGCTGTAAAGGTATATATTATGGTCAGTTTCTAAGATTTTATAGAATAAATAATATATTAGATAATTTCATAGAAGATGTTAAAAATTTAAACATGGAATTTATTAAAAACAAATTTAGTATCAAACAAGTAAAATATTTCAACAGTATATCAATTATAAAATATTTAAAAAAAAATAAATGGAAATATCCATTTATGAAATCAACTTTCTATAATTTCTCTTAATATTAACTAAAACAAATTTATAATCTTTAACAGTTAATTAAACTTTTATTAAATAACTGATTAAAAGATTTTTTCACAAGATTTTTAAAGTTTTAAAGTATATATTTCATTTTTGTTTAATCTCCAATTTCTGGGGAGGAAAATGGAAGTTAAATAAAGATGAATTTGCACAATTAATAGCTTTATTAAACTCTTATAATTTGCCTTTTTAAAGGAATATTAAAAGATGATTAAGTGTTAAATCAGTTATTTTGTTATAACTATCTGTAAAGATTATAAAACTTAGCTTTCTTCCTTTAACTATTTTTCCTATCTTCTTTAATTTTCTTGTTGTTCAAAAAAATTCTGAAGAAATGGTCTAAATTTGAAATGTGGGGGGACATTCCCCTCCCGCGACATGTGCAAGCCAGAAATAGATATACACAATGAAGGACGCAGCGGTCAAGGTAGGTTTACAGTTTGAATTTGTTAACACTGGTATCTGTTATATGTTCATTTAAATATTTCACTGAAACAACTTAATATTAACACATAAAATACGGTTTAAAAGAGATCTATGACATAATAAAGGAGGGGTTGAAATGTCGCTGAAATTTTATCTGATGATCCCCGTTTCAGCAGATCTCTTTTTCCAATTTATTTCAATTTAAAGTTTTTTGTGTATGTCTGGTCTACCATTAGGGTTTCAAAACATAATATCCAAACTTATAACAAATGTTAATTCATACTATAGATATATTACTAAATACAACTATTTATAATCATATTATAAAATAAAAAAACCTTTAAAAATCTTTAAAAAAAAAAAAAAGGATAAAACATAAAATCATAAAAAAATATATATATATATACTAACAATCTTATCTACCTTCTTTATAAAACTCTTTTTTTTTTCCCTTATTATTAGTTTGATTAAAAGTGCATGGTTCTGTCTTTCTCTCTTTTTTCTAACTATTATATATATTATCTCTTCGATTATTCTATATATAGGATTAGAGTATGTCTGAATGACGTGTAAAAGCCGATGTAATAGACGTTACTTTGTTAATTTTTTTATTGTTATTAATTATAAATATATAATTAACTTGAGGATGTAAAAGAAGTAATGGATTTTCTTTTTTTTTTTTTTCTTCTCTCTCTATCTACAAATTAATAACATTTTACAAATTTTATAATTTGTATTTAAATGATCATAATAGTGAAGATAATTTTAATACAAAACTGGACTATAAAATTAAATAACTATTTATTATTATAATTAATTTAGATTTAGCTTGCTAATCTAATCAAATCTAACTGATATAAGTTATCATTATTATCAGTTTGCTCCTTAAATTTTTTAAAATTAGAATCACTGTTATAATTTTGTTATATAGTTTCTACACTATATTAATTCATATGAGCTTGCTCTATGATATATTTTTTTTTATATATAACATAATATACAAATTAAATTATATTAGATATTCTAATATAAATAAATCTTCATACAAATTTTAATTATCTTTCATTGTTTGATTATTAAAAATTAAATTATAAAAGTAATTCTAGAAAAAAAAAATAATTTCAGAACTTTTGTTTTTTTCAGTGTTTTTGTTAGTTTAAAGATGTTTTTTTTATTAGTTATTCTTAAAAATATAACAGATAACAAACAGTAATATCTATATATTTATAGATTAATTATTCAATTTATTACAAATTTTATCACCACAAAAACAATTAAGTAAAATATATTTAAAAAATTCATAAGAATAACAAACTAAAAAAACTAAAAAAAACTACAAACATATTAGTGTTAGCACCTCTTTTATGTTAATTTAAACTCGCTAAGAATTGCCTAAGAAAAAATTGTCAAACTTGTCCCTCTCTTAAGAACCATGACACTTTTCAAACAACTAGTTGTAAATTAGTGAATACTATTTATAAATTAACATGCCAAATTTGTCAACTATCATATATAGGACAAACTTGTAACCCATTAAATATACGAATAAACCTACATAGAAACCACGCTAAAAAATCAATTGGTAATATATATATGAAAGAACACAATCAATTACATACTTTTAACAACTTTAAGATAGAAATACTAGACATATGTCAAAACAAAAAACAACGACTATTATTAGAAAACAACTACATTTATAAACACAACACATTATTCCCTTATGGACTTAACGACGAATTAAACTACACATACAAACCACAAACAGAAGAAATTTCAACTTATGAAATCAGTTGCAAATATAAAAATGAATTTAAAACTAAACCTAATAAAACTAGAGGTAAAACTACAAATAAATTAGGTTACATTGAATTTGAAGAATTACTGGACCCAAAACAAATGTACACTAACAACTTCGTCGATAAATTTATTAAAACATTATTTAAACTAAATAATAATAAATTTATCAAACTCATAGAATATATTAAAATTCATAATCTGACTAACAGATTAATAGATATCACACACGACATCTTTAAATACAGAAAAATTAAACAAAATACTAATAACATTAATATTATCATTAAATTTAATAACAATTTATTTAATCATATTAAATTTAATGATATTTTTAATAACCAAATCATCAATAATCTTTTCCCTATAAAAAATTTAAATTTTAAAACAATCTGGAGATACAATAAAAATATAGGTAATTTAGTTTGCAATTATAACCAATTTATTAATAATTTGGCAAATTTTAAAAAAATTAAATGTAATTGCAACAACTATATTGATAAATATAAGTACTCAGGTCATATATTAACTAGCAACTTTTCTTTTTTAAATCCAGAATATCAAGAAATTTTAAATAAAGGGTATAAATATATACCTCAAATTAAACACAATTATAATAATACAATTAAATCTATATTAAAAGATATAGATATTTTCATAAATAAAACTAGTATAAAATACAGTATTCCAGAATTTACTTTTCTGGAATGGAAACATAATATTAAAAAGGAAATTTTAAATTATTATAATAATACACTTAAATACACAAAACCCAATTCAGACATTCCTTCTTTCAAAGAAAATATAATTAATTTACAGAAGGACTATATTATCACTCCTATAGATAAATGTCCCAATAATTTATCTTTAATTTGTAAAAATCTATACCACGATATACTAAAAAAGGAAATTGATAATAATCATAAATACACTTTTGCTAGAACTACAGGCACAAAAATCAAAAAAGACATCAAAAATGTTGAAAATTCACTAAAAATTTATAATAACCACAAAAATCCAAACATACCAAAGTTCTATATAATTCCTAAACTACACAAAAAACCTATTTCTTTCAGAACAATCACATCTGGTATAAATTCAGTCATAAAAAATATTGATATACAATTAGCCTCAACACTACAATTTATTATAAATAAATTAACTAATAAATATAATTATAAATTTATCGACTCAAATAAAAAAATCATTAATTATTTAATGAACAATTGGACAAATATTGAAACAGTACACACATTTGACTTTGAGGACCTATATTCTAAAATAAATTTAAGAGATCTAAATAATAAAATAACCAATTTATTTAATGAATTAATTAATGACAAAACTTTCTACATTAAAATTATTCATAACAAATATAAAACATTTAAATTAGATCTTAAAACAGCAAAAACTCTACTGGAAACATTTTTAAATTTTAACTATATAGAATTTAAAAATAAAATATATATTCAATCAGAAGGCGTTCCCATGGGTACTTCTTCTAGTCCGTTACTAGCAAATTTAATATTGTTCTGGTACGAAAGAGAATACTTTCTACAAAATAATATTAATTGGCAAATATTCCGATATGTAGATGACATAATAATATTTAATAATCCACTGTTTAAAAAATTAATACCTGAAATATATCCTAAATACTTGAAACTTAAGAACAATGAAAAAATTTATAGAAACAAAAAAGTTAACTTTTTAGACTTGAATATAGACCTTACAAATAGTGCTGTTAGAGTTTATAATAAAAAGAGTAATTATAATTTCAATATTATAAAATACTGTAATATGAATTCTAATATATCATTAAATTGCTGTAAAGGTATATATTATGGTCAGTTTCTAAGATTTTATAGAATAAATAATATATTAGATAATTTCATAGAAGATGTTAAAAATTTAAACATGGAATTTATTAAAAACAAATTTAGTATCAAACAAGTAAAATATTTCAACAGTATATCAATTATAAAATATTTAAAAAAAAATAAATGGAAATATCCATTTATGAAATCAACTTTCTATAATTTCTCTTAATATTAACTAAAACAAATTTATAATCTTTAACAGTTAATTAAACTTTTATTAAATAACTGATTAAAATATTTTTTCACAAGATTTTTAAAGTTTTAAAGTATATATTTCATTTTTGTTTAATCTCCAATTTCTGGGGAGGAAAATGGAAGTTAAATAAAGATGAATTTGCACAATTAATAGCTTTATTAAACTCTTATAATTTGCCTTTTTAAAGGAATATTAAAAGATGATTAAGTGTTAAATCAGTTATTTTGATATAACTATCTGTAAAGATTATAAAACTTAGCTTTCTTCCTTTAACTATTTTTCCTATCTTCTTTAATTTTCTTGTTGTTCAAAAAAATTCTGAAGAAATGGTCTAAATTTGAAATGTGGGGGGACATTCCCCTCCCGCGACATGTGCAAGCCAGAAATAGATATACACAATGAAGGACGCAGCGGTCAAGGTAGGTTTACAGTTTGAATTTGTTAACACTGGTATCTGTTATATGTTCATTTAAATATTTCACTGAAACAACTTAATATTAACACATAAAATACGGTTTAAAAGAGATCTATGTCATAATAAAGGAGGGGTTGAAATGTCGCTGAAATTTTATCTGATGATCCCCGTTTCAGCAGATCTCTTTTTCCAATTTATTTCAATTTAAAGTTTTTTGTGTATGTCTGGTCTACCATTAGGGTTTCAAAACATAATATCCAAACTTATAACAAATGTTAATTCATACTATAGATATATTACTAAATACAACTATTTATAATCATATTATAAAATAAAAAAACCTTTAAAAATCTTTAAAAAAAAAAAAGGATAAAACATAAAATCATAAAAAAATATATATATACATACTAACAATCTTATCTACCTTCTTTATAAAACTCTTTTTTTTTTTTCCCTTATTATTAGTTTGATTAAAAGTGCATGGTTCTGTCTTTCTCTCTTTTTTCTAACTATTATATATATTATCTCTTCGATTATTCTATATATAGGATTAGAGTATGTCTGAATGACGTGTAAAAGCCGATGTAATAGACGTTACTTTGTTAATTTTTTTATTGTTATTAATTATAAATATATAATTAACTTGAGGATGTAAAAGAAGTAATGGATTTTCTTTTTTTTTTTTTCTTTCTCTCTCTATCTACAAATTAATAACATTTTACAAATTTTATAATTTGTATTTAAATGATCATAATAGTGAAGATAATTTTAATACAAAACTGGACTATAAAATTAAATAACTATTTATTATTATAATTAATTTAGATTTAGCTTGCTAATCTAATCAAATCTAACTGATATAAGTTATCATTATTATCAGTTTGCTCCTTAAATTTTTTAAAATTAGAATCACTGTTATAATTTTGTTATATAGTTTCTACACTATATTAATTCATATGAGCTTGCTCTATGATATATAATTTTTTTTTATATATAACATAATATACAAATTAAATTATATTAGATATTCTAATATAAATAAATCTTCATACAAATTTTAATTATCTTTCATTGTTTGATTATTAAAAATTAAATTATAAAAGTAATTCTAGAAAAAAAAATAATTTCAGAATTTTTGTTTTTTTCAGTGTTTTTGTTAGTTTAAAGATGTTTTTTTTATTAGTTATTCTTAAAAATATAACAGATAACAAACAGTAATATCTATATATTTATAGATTAATTATTCAATTTATTACAAATTTTATCACCACAAAAACAATTAAGTAAAATATATTTAAAAATTTCATAAGAATAACAAACTAAAAAAACTAAAAAAAACTACAAACATATTAGTGTTAGCACCTCTTTTATGTTAATTTAAACTCGCTAAGAATTGCCTAAGAAAAAATTGTCAAACTTGTCCCTCTCTTAAGAACCATGACACTTTTCAAACAACTAGTTGTAAATTAGTGAATACTATTTATAAATTAACATGCCAAATTTGTCAACTATCATATATAGGACAAACTTGTAACCCATTAAATATACGAATAAACCTACATAGAAACCACGCTAAAAAATCAATTGGTAATATATATATGAAAGAACACAATCAATTACATACTTTTAACAACTTTAAGATAGAAATACTAGACATATGTCAAAACAAAAAACAACGACTATTATTAGAAAACAACTACATTTATAAACACAACACATTATTCCCTTATGGACTTAACGACGAATTAAACTACACATACAAACCACAAACAGAAGAAATTTCAACTTATGAAATCAGTTGCAAATATAAAAATGAATTTAAAACTAAACCTAATAAAACTAGAGGTAAAACTACAAATAAATTAGGTTACATTGAATTTGAAGAATTACTGGACCCAAAACAAATGTACACTAACAACTTCGTCGATAAATTTATTAAAACATTATTTAAACTAAATAATAATAAATTTATCAAACTCATAGAATATATTAAATTTCATAATCTGACTAACAGATTAATAGATATCACACACGACATCTTTAAATACAGAAAAATTAAACAAAATACTAATAACATTAATATTATCATTAAATTTAATAACAATTTATTTAATCATATTAAATTTAATGATATTTTTAATAACCAAATCATCAATAATCTTTTCCCTATAAAAAATTTAAATTTTAAAACAATCTGGAGATACAATAAAAATATAGGTAATTTAGTTTGCAATTATAACCAATTTATTAATAATTTGGCAAATTTTAAAAAAATTAAATGTAATTGCAACAACTATATTGATAAATATAAGTACTCAGGTCATATATTAACTAGCAACTTTTCTTTTTTAAATCCAGAATATCAAGAAATTTTAAATAAAGGGTATAAATATATACCTCAAATTAAACACAATTATAATAATACAATTAAATCTATATTAAAAGATATAGATATTTTCATAAATAAAACTAGTATAAAATACAGTATTCCAGAATTTACTTTTCTGGAATGGAAACATAATATTAAAAAGGAAATTTTAAATTATTATAATAATACACTTAAATACACAAAACCCAATTCAGACATTCCTTCTTTCAAAGAAAATATAATTAATTTACAGAAGGACTATATTATCACTCCTATAGATAAATGTCCCAATAATTTATCTTTAATTTGTAAAAATCTATACCACGATATACTAAAAAAGGAAATTGATAATAATCATAAATACACTTTTGCTAGAACTACAGGCACAAAAATCAAAAAAGACATCAAAAATGTTGAAAATTCACTAAAAATTTATAATAACCACAAAAATCCAAACATACCAAAGTTCTATATAATTCCTAAACTACACAAAAAACCTATTTCTTTCAGAACAATCACATCTGGTATAAATTCAGTCATAAAAAATATTGATATACAATTAGCCTCAACACTACAATTTATTATAAATAAATTAACTAATAAATATAATTATAAATTTATCGACTCAAATAAAAAAATCATTAATTATTTAATGAACAATTGGACAAATATTGAAACAGTACACACATTTGACTTTGAGGACCTATATTCTAAAATAAATTTAAGAGATCTAAATAATAAAATAACCAATTTATTTAATGAATTAATTAATGACAAAACTTTCTACATTAAAATTATTCATAACAAATATAAAACATTTAAATTAGATCTTAAAACAGCAAAAACTCTACTGGAAACATTTTTAAATTTTAACTATATAGAATTTAAAAATAAAATATATATTCAATCAGAAGGCGTTCCCATGGGTACTTCTTCTAGTCCGTTACTAGCAAATTTAATATTGTTCTGGTACGAAAGAGAATACTTTCTACAAAATAATATTAATTGGCAAATATTCCGATATGTAGATGACATAATAATATTTAATAATCCACTGTTTAAAAAATTAATACCTGAAATATATCCTAAATACTTGAAACTTAAGAACAATGAAAAAATTTATAGAAACAAAAAAGTTAACTTTTTAGACTTGAATATAGACCTTACAAATAGTGCTGTTAGAGTTTATAATAAAAAGAGTAATTATAATTTCAATATTATAAAATACTGTAATATGAATTCTAATATATCATTAAATTGCTGTAAAGGTATATATTATGGTCAGTTTCTAAGATTTTATAGAATAAATAATATATTAGATAATTTCATAGAAGATGTTAAAAATTTAAACATGGAATTTATTAAAAACAAATTTAGTATCAAACAAGTAAAATATTTCAACAGTATATCAATTATAAAATATTTAAAAAAAAATAAATGGAAATATCCATTTATGAAATCAACTTTCTATAATTTCTCTTAATATTAACTAAAACAAATTTATAATCTTTAACAGTTAATTAAACTTTTATTAAATAACTGATTAAAAGATTTTTTCACAAGATTTTTAAAGTTTTAAAGTATATATTTCATTTTTGTTTAATCTCCAATTTCTGGGGAGGAAAATGGAAGTTAAATAAAGATGAATTTGCACAATTAATAGCTTTATTAAACTCTTATAATTTGCCTTTTTAAAGGAATATTAAAAGATGATTAAGTGTTAAATCAGTTATTTTGATATAACTATCTGTAAAGATTATAAAACTTAGCTTTCTTCCTTTAACTATTTTTCCTATCTTCTTTAATTTTCTTGTTGTTCAAAAAAATTCTGAAGAAATGGTCTAAATTTGAAATGTGGGGGGACATTCCCCTCCCGCGACATGTGCAAGCCAGAAATAGATATACACAATGAAGGACGCAGCGGTCAAGGTAGGTTTACAGTTTGAATTTGTTAACACTGGTATCTGTTATATGTTCATTTAAATATTTCACTGAAACAACTTAATATTAACACATAAAATACGGTTTAAAAGAGATCTATGACATAATAAAGGAGGGGTTGAAATGTCGCTGAAATTTTATCTGATGATCCCCGTTTCAGCAGATCTCTTTTTCCAATTTATTTCAATTTAAAGTTTTTTGTGTATGTCTGGTCTACCATTAGGGTTTCAAAACATAATATCCAAACTTATAACAAATGTTAATTCATACTATAGATATATTACTAAATACAACTATTTATAATCATATTATAAAATAAAAAAACCTTTAAAAATCTTTAAAAAAAAAAAAAGGATAAAACATAAAATCATAAAAAAATATATATATACATACTAACAATCTTATCTACCTTCTTTATAAAACTCTTTTTTTTTTTTCCCTTATTATTAGTTTGATTAAAAGTGCATGGTTCTGTCTTTCTCTCTTTTTTCTAACTATTATATATATTATCTCTTCGATTATTCTATATATAGGATTAGAGTATGTCTGAATGACGTGTAAAAGCCGATGTAATAGACGTTACTTTGTTAATTTTTTTATTGTTATTAATTATAAATATATAATTAACTTGAGGATGTAAAAGAAGTAATGGATTTTCTTTTTTTTTTTTTTCTTTCTCTCTCTATCTACAAATTAATAACATTTTACAAATTTTATAATTTGTATTTAAATGATCATAATAGTGAAGATAATTTTAATACAAAACTGGACTATAAAATTAAATAACTATTTATTATTATAATTAATTTAGATTTAGCTTGCTAATCTAATCAAATCTAACTGATATAAGTTATCATTATTATCAGTTTGCTCCTTAAATTTTTTAAAATTAGAATCACTGTTATAATTTTGTTATATAGTTTCTACACTATATATATATATATATATATATATATATAGTCAATTAGGCATATTTAAATAAAATGTGATAACGTGCTATCTATATATAATATATGGAAGCATTATAAAGCACCAATTTTTCTTTTTTTCACTCACAACAAACTCTTCTACTGTGCTTACTGCGATCTAAAAATATTATAACAAAGTATTTATTAATTTTATTATTTTTATTAACAGAGTAGTCATTTTTATGTTTATATTTTGGTACTCGGTAAATTTCCCTCGTGGCTTATCTTTTGTTTAACATTGTTGTCTCCTCTTGAAGTTTTGTCTTCCCTAATTTTCCACGTGGCAATATATTGGGAGGGCTGGGTTCATCAGTGGTGATCCCTCCCAGCGGTTACGCCTGTCCTAAAAGCTTATGTCCATAGTTTGTTTAAATATAATTCTAAGATTCCACCCGTCATTGCAGCCTATATAAGAAGAATCGTCCAATACAGTGTGGAGCTCTAAGAGAATCGGAAAAAAAGCGAAACCGCTGGGAGGGCTCACCACTGATGAGCCAAGCCTTCCCAATATATCTTTTCATCGCAGTAAGGACAGTAGAAGAGTTTGCTTTGTGTTTGAAAAAAGAAACATTCCTGCTTTATAATTCTTCCATTTCTTATGTATAGATGGTACGTTATCGCCCCTATATTTAAATATATGTATTAAGTGTTTCAATAAAGGTTATGACCCTTGAACTCTATATAAAGCAAGGGTAAAATTAACGATCAGAAAATTCAAATAAATAGATCATGATAGAAAAACTCAGGTTGAAAATTTTATTACATCAATGGAAAAATGGTTCCTGGTATTATTGGATTCAATTTTTCATTATCAAAGAAATAAAGTCGCCGTTATATATTTCTACCTAAACTTGAAATTCTTCTGTATTATAAACGAGAGTTGAAAGTAAAATAAATGCTATATTCAAACCATGGGTGTATTTTTGAAACGAGCGCTTTTTTATTTCATAAATATTATTTCTAAAGAAAAGCATGCTGAGGGAGAAAATAAAATAGTCAACTAAAAAAAAGGGAAACCCATCGCGAAAAAGGCTATAATATTCCAACCATCAAACATATGTCTTTGAAATGAAAATTCAAATGGCTGAGAAAACAATGCCATCAACTCTGAAAATAATGCCCAAGTTATATAGACTTTTTGATTAAAAAAAATAGTTTTTGAATGATGGTCAGGATAGGTCTGCGAAGGCAATTCCCGGCAGACATGTTCAAGTGGCTGCGGTGATTGAGGACAACTTACGTCCGTTGCTCCATGTCCAATAATCGGGGACATCCAGGAATTGTAATGTTGGTGAGCTTGGAAGAAGCCTTCAGTTGGAATGTCTCCAGGTTGGAGTCCATTCCAAGAATACATGGTAGCGTGGTGATGGTGGGTGGAGAGACAATCACAATCTGCCATGCCACGGTGACAATTAGCTAAACAAGCTAGGAGGGCTTGGATGCCAAACTAAACCATGGCACCAGTGATATTTGGGTGAGGACATTTTCTCCATGTGGGATGGAAGTTGGCGCCTATAACTTATCTTGATGGGACGTAGTCTACAGGTGAAACAGAGGATAAGAGAAACTGGTGGTTCATCTAAAATTTTGAGATAATTTTTAAAGTGTCAGATTGCGTCTTATCGTAGTTTGCCTGTTATTTGGGAAGTTACAGAACTGCGCGCGCGCATCTGTGGACTTTCTGAGATTATCATGCAAACCTCTGCGTAGCCTACTTCTTTTTAATGCCATCTAGCGCCTCTGTAAAGTTTCTGAAAATATATAAATCTTATTCTGGCATACTTTTAATATTTCGCTTTAAAGTTGTTATATTGCCGTGATTAATTTTTGTAGTTTTTAAATATAATTGTAGAATATTGGCCAACCTTTCGGGAAATTTGTCTAATTCTGTTCTTATGATGATCGCTGGCCCTGTGCAAGATATCTATTGCAACTAGTGCAGTCATTTATTTTTGTTTATGCTCCATCAATACCTCTATTTTTAAATTCAAGGCAGTGATAGTTGACCTCGACTTGAAATATTCATGTTGACTAGGACTTAACAGATTGTTTTGATTATAAAATTAAGAATTTGAAACATTTGATAATAAGGATATTGGATGGTAGATTTTAGCAAATTAATAATTGGTTTTGTTGGACTTGGCTATTACTTTGAGTGCTGCTGTCCTCCATTTTTGGGAAGTATCATATTAGAATGCATTTATTAAATTTAGAGTGTAAAGCCGGGAGAATTAATGGCAAATCATTTATTTATATTATCACTAATATAATCTGGAGACTAGAGAGGAGATTATTTACACTAACTTTGTCGATTAAACTCTACTATTTCTTTCATATGAATATAGCATGGGTTGTGGAATTATTACACTCCGGTTTAAATAGCTTTATATATAAATATATCGATATCAGATAGCAAGGACTCTTTTAAAGATTTGTTTAATCCTTGTTCAAATGATACCTTTAAAAGTTTAATTGTGTGAGTTAAATTTATTTGTTCAGCAGAAAATTAATTCTAGTGGTAAATGTTGTTGTGTTTATATATAGTGTTTATATGGCCTCAATTAAAACATTTTATAAATGAAATACCATGTACAGGGAAATGTTGTGTATATATACTATGAGATAAATAAATATCACTAACTACAAATATGAATAATGGAGGAAAGAGGACGGGAATCTCCAAGATCTTGGATCCTAGAACAAAAGCCTAGTTCAAGAAAAGCTTCTCTTAAAATTTGATTTTAAAACGTTATATCGAAGAAATCTAAATGTTTTCCAATATAAAAATATCAAATAAATTTATATAATAAATAGTCTTGGCACATTAAGCTCTGTTTATAAAACAAAGATTGAGTCTTTAAAAGTTTGAATAAAGAGAATAAACTTGAAAAAGATATAATTAGGTTAAGTATTTTGATATCAAAAATTAAAATGATTTTCCTTGAAGTATTAGGTTCATTTCATTCCGAGATAAATATATTCGATGTTATAATTTTTTCGACCTCGTCTATTAGAGAAAATATAATTAAAAATTATTTTATATAAAAATAATCCAAAAAGGTCTAACGTAATTTCGTCCTCTCTCTCTCTCTCTCTCTCTCGAAATCACATCTCTGAAATTATACAAATTCAAATACGTCATCAACTGTGAAAATATGGAAATCCAACTAAATTACTCTCCTACTTCAAACTATGGCACTCGACAATTCTGAGCGACTTTGACTTGAAATGATGCTATTCAATATTTCAAATACTTCAATTTTATAAAACAGTTAAACCCCGTGTTTAAGAGAGAGAAATCTCGTTCTGTTTCCTGAAATTCCATGATAGATTTGTAACCTTCTGTTTTTATTGATTCATACAATTTCAGTCGACCTTAATATAAACATTCTCACAATAAGATATTTTAATAAATTTTTATTGTTTAAATTATTGTAACTTTTGGAAGAAATGTTCGCAAAGGATTATAAATTTTGTAAAATTTGTTTCTGTATAAAATCAATCAGCGCGAATTTGCACGTTGTGTTATAAGGGGCTGACGTGAAAGTGAGAATTCCGTGATCATTGTGTTATTTTTCTAGGAGCCAAATTTCTTGTTGTCCATCAAGTTATAATTGCCAAGTTCTATTTTATTATCCGTGGTCATTCTATCTTATTTTCTGATTTCCCTTTCTGAGCGAGATAATCTACTATGATCATAGGTATATTTACAAATAGAGTCAATTATCTTTCATTTGATTATTGATTGCTCTTTATTTTAAGAATTTTATCTATCGTTTTATTTTCTTCTATCAAGTTTTGATTATAATTTATCTTTTTAAATTTAATAGGGTTCTTGTGATAGCTTTCAAGTCAGGAAGCAATAGTTTAATGGATCTTTTACTCATGACCCCAACTCACAAAAATTTGGGATTTACAAATAAAGCTATCCCATATTTAGAGTTTAAAAGCTTTAATTCTTATTGGAAAAGAAGTTACCTAAATAAGTTTATATATATGAGAAATTCTTGAGTTCCGTTGAATTGAATGTTCTGACTCTCCTGGAGGAAAACGGGCAAGGCCACTTCAAAATATTGAAATATTTCATGAATAATCTTATTTGAATATATTTTCATGATTAAAGTGAGAATTTTATTTTTACGAAATTTTATTTGAAAGAGTTCAAAACAAACCATTGTTATATATTTATATGGGGAGGCCATTTTTAATTACTTCGCTAATATTTCTGAAAATAAGAAATTTGTTTCATAAAGAGTGTTATGGAATTTTTCTTTTAGAGTAAATCTAGAAACCTATAGCTACTGTAGAGCCACTTGCCTCCAGTGAGAGACAACTTGGAATGAAGAGAGAGACTCCTGGTATCTTCTGTGGAGTGATACTTAAGGTAGTCTTAAAGGGTATAGAAACCTATAGCTATTGTAGAACTACCTGCCTCCAGAGAGAGACAACTTGGAATGAAGAGAGAGACTCCTGGTATCTTCTGTGGAGTGATATTTAAGGTAGTCTTAAAGGGTATAGAAACCTATAGCTATTGTAGAACTACCTGCCTCCAGAGAGAGACAACTTGGAATGAAGAGAAAGACTCCTGGTATCTTCTGTGGAGTCATACTTAAGGTAGTCTTAAAGGGTATAGAAACCTATAGCTATTGTAGAACTACCTGCCTCCAGAGAGAGACAACTTGGAATGAAGAGAGAGACTCCTGGTATCTTCTGTGGAGTGATACTTAAGGTAGTCTCAAAGGGTATAGAAACCTATAGCTATTGTAGAGCCACTTGCCTCCAGTGAGAGACAACTTGAAATGAAGAGAGAGACTCCTAGTATCTTCTGTGGAGTGATACTTAAGGTAGTCTTAAAGGGTATAGAAACCTATAGCTATTGTAGAGCCACTTGCCTCCAGTGAGAGACAACTTGGAATGAAGAGAGAGACTCCTGGTATCTTCTGTGGAGTATACTTAAGGTAGTCTTAAAGGGTATAGAAACATATAGCTACTGTAGAGCCACTTGCCTCAAGTGAGAGACAACTTGGAATGAAGAGAGAGACTCCTGGTATCTTCTGTGGAGTGATACTTAAGGTAGTCTTAAAGGGTATAAAAACCTATAGCTATTGTAGAACTACCTGCCTCCAGAGAGAGACAACTTGGAATGAAGAGAGAGACTCCTGGTATCTTCTGTGGAGTGATACTTAAGGTAGTCTTAAAGGGTATAGAAACCTATAGCTACTGTAGAGCCACTTGCCTCCAGAGAGAGACAACTTGGAATGAAGAGAGAGACTCCTGGTATCTTCTGTGGAGTCATACTTAAGGTAGTCTTAAAGGGTATAGAAACCTATAGCTACTGTAGAGCCACTTGCCTCCAGAGAGAGACAACTTGGAATGAAGAGAGAGACTCCTGGTATCTTCTGTGGAGTGATACTTAAGGTAGTCTTAAAGGGTATAGAAACCTATAGCTATTGTAGAACTACCTGCCTCCAGAGAGAGACAACTTGGAATGAAGAGAGAGACTCCTGGTATCTTCTGTGGAGTGATATTTAAGGTAGTCTTAAAGGGTATAGAAACCTATAGCTATTGTAGAACTACCTGCCTCCAGAGAGAGACAACTTGGAATGAAGAGAGAGACTCCTGGTATCTTCTGTGGAGTGATACTTAAGGTAGTCTCAAAGGGTATAGAAACCTATAGCTATTGTAGAGCCACTTGCCTCCAGTGAGAGACAACTTGAAATGAAGAGAGAGACTCCTGGTATCTTCTGTGGAGTGATACTTAAGGTAGTCTTAAAGGGTATAGAAACCTATAGCTATTGTAGAACTACCTGCCTCCAGAGAGAGACAACTTGGAATGAAGAGAGATACTCCTGGTATCTTCTGTGGAATGATACTTAAGGTAGTCTCAAAGGGTATAGAAACCTATAGCTATTGTAGAACTACCTGCCTCCAGAGAGAGACAACTTGGAATGAAGAAAGAGACTCCTGGTATCTTCTGTGGAGTCATACTTAAGGTAGTCTTAAAAGGTATAGAAACCTATAGCTATTGTAGAGCCACTTGCCTCCAGTGAGAGACAACTTGGAATGAAGAGAGAAACTCCTGGTATCTTCTGTGGAGTGATACTTAAGGTAGTCTTAAAGGGTATAGAAACCTATAGCTACTGTAGAGCCACTTGCCTCCAGAGAGAGACAACTTGGAATGAAGAGAGAGACTCCTGGTATCTTCTGTGGAGTGATACTTAAGGTAGTCTTAAAGGGTATAGAAACCTATAGCTATTGTAGAACTACCTGCCTCCAGAGAGAGAGAACTTGGAATGAAGAGAGAGACTCCTGGTATCTTCTGTGGAGTCATACTTAAGGTAGTCTTAAAGGGTATAGAAACCTATAGCTATTGTAGAACTACTTGCCTCCAGAGAGAGACAACTTGGAATGAAGAGAGAGACTCCTGGTATCTTCTGTGGAGTGATACTTAAGGTAGTCTTAAAGGGTATAGAAACCTATAGCTACTGTAGAGCCACTTGCCTCCAGAGAGAGACAACTTGGAATGAAGAGAGAGACCTTTGGCCTCTTCAAGTGATACGTAAGGTAGACAAACTTATATAGGAAAAATAATAATCATTTATTTCTCTCCATAATTACCTTTGAGATCTCCACACCTTGGCCAACGATATTTAATCATTCCTATCCTATAGAGGTTGCTTTGTCGAGTGTCAAATTAGTTTTTCGCGGCAGAGATGACGCCAAAAAAGATGACCCCAAGCCATTGTTTTAAGGTTGACTAATAGGTGGTAGTTTATAGGTGTTATATCTGGTGAGTAGGTTGGATGTGTTGCAACAATTTATGGAGTGTAGTCATTGCGAACTTGAATACATTGTCTTACTGGAGGAGTACCTTCTTACTGACCAACTGTTGTTTATATATGCGTATTTCTTCCCTAAACTTTTGCAGTACCTCTGCATAATAGCCCGTTTGGATTGTTATTTTATTGGAAGTAATTATAATTTGGGTGAAAATATTTTCCTTTTCTTTCCGCCAAAACTACTTATCGTTAGGTAATTTCGCGCGAATGGATATTTTATAAATGAAGATATAGTTTAGCCATAAAAAATAAAAGTATTTCTGTAGTTCTCTTCTCTCATCACTAGAGGATAATTATGGTAGGGCTAATACATGCATTTTTTTCGGTATCTATTTTGTATATAATGTTTTGGAAATAAAAATGAACTATCTAATTAAGGACTCCCTAACAAAACGTGGCTGAACTGTTCCTGGATACTTCCGGGATGAAACCAGCTCACTCAGCAAGTTTGGAATAAAATGTATCACGCATCCATGGCAAGAGTTGGCAGCCCAAAGGCTACTCAGGTCGCCATTTTACAGCTTGTTTATAAGGTACTAGCCGAATGACCCGGGCAACGCCCGTGTTTTACCCGATTGTATGTTTTGATTCAAATACTATTTGTTACAATTATAAATTGTGGTCATGTGGCCTAGTGGTCATGGCATCTCACTGGTAAGCGGAAGGTCGTGGGTTCGATTCCCATCCCTTGACACTTTTTTTATTTTATCCATTCTGACCAAAATTCATCCGTGAACTTCACAGAGTGAACTTCACACAGACAGAATAAGGCAATTATATAAGTAGATTTGAAACTCCTGTATCACCCAGGACCATTATACACCAAATGGCCGCGGTGGCCCGAACTCGTGGCGACGTTAAGAAGAACGGTCCAAAAAGTACCAACGACCCTATTTACATATTCAGTGTTTGCGGAGATTTCAATAAGTATTGAAATACAATATTTAACTATTAAACTGGCCAATAAAGAATATGTTTGATCTGTTGCTTGCAATGTAACATCTATTCTAGGAATATTTTGTTGGTGTGCTGATTCCAAATATGCATACTTTTTATTTCTTTCAAATACTGCTTTCATTGGGTACAGTGTTGACAACTTATTTAATGAAAACTTTTTACCTCCTTCACTCATTTTTCTATATCAGTGGAACTGAGTTTAACTGTTGAAGATGAACCACAACGGTGAAGAAGTAAACAATATGGCGCCAGCAGCGACATCCTAAACTTGTATTAATATTGAGGCGAAACTTAATTTGTTTTTATTGAACCCAGCACGATCAGTTTCTACACATTGAATATGACCAGCTTCTAAGGCTTTATTATCCGTGCGATCCCTGCTCCGGGGGGTATTCGTCTCCTGCGAAGTGCCCCTGGATCTGCAGGCCTGGCTCTTCGGCGTCGGCCTCCATTCTAAGACAATGCAGCTGACAAGTGTGGCGAAGGCTACCATCTACAAGTACCATCTTGGGTTTGAGTTGGGTAAAGCCAGCCATCACCTCGACCTGCCCACTCTGTGGGAAAGAACTCTCGCAGTCCACTGGTGGCGGTGTCGTTCCCGTGGTGGACGATACCAATGAAGAACTTGTATTTCTTTTATATATATGTATTTTTATAAATTTAATATTTTACAGTTATTTATCCATTCATCCTTATTCAATCATATTCATATATTCATATTTATATTTATTTTATATTTAACCTTAAATAACTGCATAAAAACATTGTAATAAAGTAGTTTCAATCTTTTTTCTTCTTCTTATACCTCTTTTTTTTTTCAATGCAGTAAGGACAGTAGAAGTTTTCTTTATGTTTAAAATAAACGTTGTGCTTAATGCTTCCATTTCTTATATATATTGATGGCACGGTATTGTTTTATAATTAACTATGCCTAAATGGTCTTGTACTTATTTGGAGATTACAATGGAGACACGAATTGACCCTATATATTTTCTCAATTCTCTGCAATTTCAGGGTTAGGTTTAATTATAAACTTGGATATAAAAATTCCAAAGAGTATTTATTTTGGTGGGTTGAGGGCGGTATTCGGCCTAAACCGAAGTGTGCGCAAGCCAATACTGTTCCGTCCATTTGTTCAAGTAGCAAAGGAAACTGCACTTGGAAAAACCACCTCTAAACGCTTTGTGTTAGACGAATTTTAATCCCGGCAAGCTTGGTTTTACCCAGTTACCCTCGTACAAAGGGGCAGTTGAGCTTTATCTAGGGGACCACGGTGAGGTGGCGGCGTTAGATCTTCCATAATTCTGTGAAGGGCCCATGTCCAGACACTGGTTTGAGAGGCTTTCAGGTTCGCGAATAATTGGAATAATTTCCTTTTAATCTGTTGAGTTCTTCCATATTCTTTTCCAGGCATTTAGGTGGGCTTTATCTTGATGAAGGTCATCTTCAGTGTGATAATGATCCTTCCCTAGTGAGAGAGAATGGCAGCGAACAATGAGTTGAGTGGTAAAATACTGGCCAGCTTCACGACCCATTGAAGACATTTCATGAAGAATTGCATGGAAGGCTGGAATGTAATCGGAATAGAAGGACTGTATCATGATACCTTCCTACTTGTTTTGATTTCTTTAGGACTAGCATCTCCAAGTGGAACACGAGGTTCCCTACAACTAGCTTTAAAAGCGATGGTCTACAAGTTGATTTTCATTAACGATAGCAAAGAATCAACCTGTGACCTTGACTTACATGCGCTTCTTCAATAATTATCCTCTGTCCAAGAGAGAGGGCTCTGTGTTCCTAAGCGAGTGTTTTGTCGCAAAATCTTTGAATCGAGTCTTCCGAAAGTGGACCCTACACAGATCTTCATATCACTCAAGTCTGGTCACACCTGATGGCTGATAGAACCAGGTTTGCGAATATCATCAGTACTGGTGGTGCTGTGGCAGCCAGTGATTATGAGAGCTGCGGCTTTCCAGTACGGCGAAGTTTACTCCAATGAACCTCCATTACCCAGGCTTCTGCACAATACAGAACGGTATTTCAGGGGAATACAATATTCTGTGGATCCTTCCAGCTTCTCCTCTTCTACCAATATTCAATATTTCCAGGTTCCAGACTGTTTTATAAATTTTATGATATTTTGGTAACATTGCGGCCCCAGGAGAGAGAGGGAGTATGGTAACATTACCTCGAGAATATCTGAAACTAATCGACTTCGAGAAGCATCCATGCTTAGGGCAGGGTTGTGTTTTCAGCCACGGGGGATTTTGTTGGATCTTGAGTCTCTACTTGGCCACTTGGATATGTTGGGTTTTAAGCGTAGTCTCTTCTTGTTTGTTCATTTTGAAATCACTTACGGTACAGCGTTCGCAGTCAGCTCAATCTTTCACCTGGATTTGTCAATGATGATTATTCTGACAATAGCCACGCGCTTCGTCGATGCAGATTATCATGTTCCAGAGAACAAATCCGCGTTCCTAGGTGGAAGGAGGAATCTTTTTGTGAGGGATTATTTGGCTTTGATGCCCCAAATAATAATTTCTACCTGCCTGCTGGTAAGGAAGAATAAAAAAGTTATACTATCAGGTTTAAAAGGCACTTTTATTCTCATTAATTTAAAGTCAAAATTCCTGTTTTAATTTTCAAATTCAGTCTCAATGTTCAGGTAGACAACATTCTTTAACCTTTTGTTTGTCCATTCAGTTTCAGATTACATATCCCAAGCGATGGAATTGAATTCACCCTGCGAAATCCGCGAATGTTGTCTTTCAGCATTCCTACCTTCTCGATCCACTCTTTAGACAGGAAATCTGTCTAGCAATTTCTAATTATTGGTAGAATAGTATTTAGTCTGAAACGTTGGGTAGGTAGTAGGTTTCCTCTCCTTCTCCAATAGTACAAACTAGGCCACTTCTTGTGTGGGTGTGTGTTGTGTGTGAGGTGTTGGAAAATGATCCAACAAAAGGCACATGAGAAGAGGGGGTTAGTATCCGGCGTTCTTGCACCATTACTTGCTTTCTGAAGTACCAATCTTAGGCTAGTGTTGTGGCTTTGATCTTAATCTACTAGAGTACTGAGGCTAGTGTGTCGTTGATTTGACCCAAGTCTGCCAGAGTACTAAGACTGGTGTCGTTGCTTTGACTTGAGCCTGCCAGAGTACAGAGGCTGGTGGTGTGGCGTTGACCTGAGTCTGCCAGAGTATTAAGACTGGTGTCATGGCTTCGACCCGAGTCTGCCAGAGTACTAAGACTGGTTCGTGACTTCGACCTGAGTCTGCTGTAGTACTGAGACTGGTGTCGTGACTTTGACCTGAGTCTGCTGTAGTACTGAGACTGGTGTCGTGACTTTGACCTGAGTCTGCTGTAGTACTGAGACTGGTTCGTGACTTCGACCTGAGGCTGCTGTAGTACTGAGACTGGTGTCGTGGCTTTGACCTGAGGCTGCTGTAGTACTAAAACTGGTTCGTGACTTCGACCTGAGTCTGCTGTAGTACTGAGACTGGTGTCGTGGCTTTGACCTGAGGCTGCTGTAGTACTGAGACTGGTGTCGTAGCTTTGACCTGAGGCTGCTGTAGTACTAAAACTGGTTCGTGACTTCGACCTGAGTCTGCTGTAGTACTGAGACTGGTGTCGTGGCTTTGACCTGAGTCTGCTGTAGTACTGAGACTGGTGTCGTGGCTTTGACCTGAGTCTGCTGTAGTACTGAGACTGGTGTCGTGGCTTTGACCTGAGTCTGCTGTAGTACTGAGACTGGTGTCGTGGCTTTTACCTGAGGCTGCTGTGATACTGAGACTGGTGTCGTGACTTTGACCTGAGTCTGATGTAGTACTGAGACTGGTTCGTGACTTCGACCTGAATCTGCTGTAGTACTGAGACTGGTGTCGTGACTTTGACCTGAGTCTGATGTAGTACTTTGACTGGTGTCGTGGCTTTTACCTGAGGCTGCTGTAGTACTGAGACTGGAGTAGTGGCTTTGACCTGAGTCTACTGTAGTACTGAGACTGGTGTAGTGGCTTTAATCTGAGTCTGCTAGATTAAAAGGCTGGTGTTGTGGCTTTGACCTGAGTCTGCTAGAGTACTGAGACTGGTGGCGTGCCATTTACCTGAGTCTTCTAGAATATTGGAACTGAAGTCGTGCCTTTGACCTGGGCTCTTTGTCCAGTGATATTCGCCGTGTACCCGGGTGGCGTCGACGTAGAGAAATGTCCAATCCGGCAACGCCCCAACGCGCGACAACGCAGAATAATGGTTTGGGGTGCAATCGTGTATGATATCAGGTCACCTTTAGTTTGTATTGAGGGCACTACGACGGCCCAACGATACGTTGATGATGTGCTGCGACCGGAGACACTCCCCAACCTTCAGGGGGCACCCAATGCCCTTTATTAGCAGGATAACGCCCGACCGCACGCTCCTCACATTAGCCAAGATGGACATTTGCTTCCCTAGCCACCGTGCTCTACTGACCTCTCACCAATCGAGCACGTCTGGGATATTATTGGAAGCCGTTTGCATGCCTTGATTCAGCCGCGTTCAGGACGCCATTCATAGTCTGATCGACTCTCTACCTAGGCATCCGCGATGGTCTTACTTGCTACTGAGCCGACGCAGTTCTCTTCTGTATATTATGAAATAAAGACCACTTATTGTTCGTTCCTGCCTCTCTCTGTTTGCCAAGTTTCATCACTATCTGGCTTCTCTTTCTTGATGTTCCATTTTCAATGTCATGCAGTGTATATTTGTTTAAATATCGTTGGAACAATATTTTTCAAAACTTTTACACAACCATGAAGTTGCTACATGTGTGTGTGTGTGTGAACACTGTAATTAAATATTATATAATTCACAAATTGAAAAATTATATATTTCAAAAATCAACTAGAGCATGGCAGCGAACCCTCTTAGAAATCTCTGACTAGTCGAAAGTTTGTGGCTCGAATGTCAAAAATAATTCAACAAATTTCGAACATTCCTTTAATTTAAACTTGAGAATGGGGACAAGCATCGAAGTGGCAGGAATCTTAGAACTGAGAATAGAGACTTGTATCAACATGGAAGGGGCTCTTGGAATTGAGAATCGGGACTTGTATCCTCATAGCAGGGGCTCTTGGAACTGAAAATTGGGACTTGTATCGTCATGGCAGGGGCTCTTAGAACTGAGTATTGGGACTTGTATCATCATGGCAGGGGGTCTTGGAACTGAGAATCGGGACTTGTATCGTCATGGCAGGGGCTCTTGGAACTGAGAATTGGGACTTGTATCGTCATGGCAGGGGCTCTTAGAACTGAGTATTGGGACTTGTATCATCATGGCAGGGATCTTGGAACTGGGAATCAGGAATTTTATCATCATGGCAGGGATCTTGGAACTGAGTATTGGGACTTGTATCATCATAGCAGGGATCTTGGAAATGAGAATCAGGACTTTTACCATCATGGCAGAGTCTCTTGGAAATGAGAAATTGGACTATTATCATCATGGCAGGGGCTCTTGGAACTTAGAATCTGGACTTTTATCATCATGGCAGGGGCTCTTGGAACTGAGAAATTGGACTATTATCATCATGGCAGGGGCTCTTGGAACTTAGAATCCTGACTTTTATCATCATGGCAGGGGCTCTTGGAACTGAGAAATTGGACTATTATCATCATGGCAGGGGCTCTTGGAACTGAGATTCGGGTCTTTTATCATCATGGCAGGGGCTTTTGGAACTAAGATTCTGGACTTTTATCACCATGGCAGGACTCCCGGAGTTGGGAAAAGAGTTTTGTATCGTCATGGCAGGTCACTTGGAATTATAAATAGGGACTTGAATCGTAATGACTGGCCTCTTTAAATTGAGAATAAGGAATTAGATAGTCCAGGCAGGCCTTTTGAGGAGTTGGGAATTAGAATTACATTCTCAAGGGGCTGGTTCTAATACTTGAACATTTTATTTTCAGCATTCGAGCATGGTTCCTAGATTCCAGGAGAGGATCACGGGTCAGACTGTAGGTTTGCTTCTCCCTAGGCACACCTCAAAGGCCAGCACATCGCCATTCATACAAGAGATAATTAGATGTAGAATTGAAATGATTATGAAAACTTTAGTAAAACTGCCGAATTTACATGGTAAATAATGATAGCTAACTAGGGACCTGGACGGACAAGGTCTCAAATCACCCAACTACAATATTTTAACAAACCTTGAATTCCCGCACGAACTAGCCGAAAGATCAGGCTAGAACGAACACCCAGTCTAGTACACACAAGGTCCAAGCACGCTTGGACGCCCCAGCTGAACGGACAACGCTAGTACGAACGCGCGAACTAGGCTAGAACAAACATCCAAGAGCATTGCACGCACTAGAACGCACAGTACGCACTAGACCGCACGACGCCTCCTGGACGAGCGATACGACCTAATACGCATGTACGCGATAGATACGAACAACACCCAAGAACGCCTGAACCAACACTAGGACAGGGCGAAAGAACTAACGGGAACGCACAGACAAGAACGCCAAACGTCAAGGACGATAGAATGGACTAGGACTGATTGAACGAACTAGGTGACCAGACGGACCAGAACGAACGAGTCCCTGGAAAATTCGACCAAAATAGTCTCACAACCTTGAATTCTCGAACGAACTAGCCGAAAGATCATGCTAAAGCGAACAACCAGTCTAGTACATGGAAAGCCAAGCACGCCTGGACGCCCCAGCTGAACGAACAACGCTAGAACGAACGCGCGAACTAGGCTAGTACAAACATTCAAGAGCATTGCACGCACTAGAACGCACAGTACGCACTAGACCGCACGACGCCTCCTGGACGAACGATACGACCTAATACGCATGTACGCGATAGATACGAACAACACCCAAGAACGCCTGAACCAACACTAGGACAGGGCGAACGAACTAACGGGAACGCACAGACAAGAACGCCAAACGTCAAGGACAATCAAATGGACTAGAGCTGATTGAACGAACTAGGTGACCAGACTGACCAGAACGAACAAGGCCCTGGAAATTTCGACCAAACTAGTTTTACAAACCTTGAATTCTCGCACGAACTAGTCGAGCAATCATACTAGAACGAACCTCAGTCTGGTTCATGAAAGGCCAAGCACGTCTGGACGCCCCAGCTGAACGGACAACGCTAGAACGGACGCGCGAACTAGGCTAGAACAAACATCCAAGAGCATTGCACGCACTAGAACGCACAGTACGCACTAGACCGCACGACGCCTCCTGGACGAGCGATACGACCTAATACGCATGTACGCGATAGATACGAACAACACCCAAGAACGCCTGAACCAACACTAGGACAGGGCGAACGAACTAACGGGAACGCACAGACAAGAACGCCAAACGTCAAGGACGATCAAATGAACTAGAACTGATTGAACGAACTAGTAGAATGCAGAGACCAGAGCGAACGAGTCCCTTGAATATTCAACCAATCTGTTTCAAAAACCTTGAATTCTCGCACGAACTAGCCGAACGGTCAGGCTAGAACGAACAACCAGTCTAGTACACGGATGGCCAAGCACACCTGGACGCCCCAGCTGAACGGACAACGCTAGAACGAACGCGCGAACTAGGCTAGAACAAACATCCAAGAGCATTGAACGCACTAGAACGCACAGTACGCACTAGACCGCACGACGCCTCCTGGACGAGCGATACGACCTAATACGCATGTACGCGATAGATACGAACAACACCCAAGAACGCCTGAGCCAACACTAGGACAGGGCGAACGAACTAACGGGAACGCACAGACAAGAACGCCAAACGTCAAGGACGATCAAATGGACTAGGAGTGATTGAACGAACTAGGCGACAGGACGGACAAGAACGAACGAGTCCCCAGAAAAGCTGATCACACTAGTTGATTATATGAACTAGTGTGAAGGACAAACCAGAAATCCCGCGCGAAATAGGTGGTAGATGGACTAACAAGGAATAAAGTCAATGCCCCAGAACACATCCAAACCAGCTCAACAAATGAAATAAACAGCCAAAAGATCTTGATAAGAATGAATGAACTAGTTATGCAACCAGAGACTGAAAAATTCGACTGACAAGATCCAAGCTAAAATCTACCAAAAAGAAAAACTAAACGCTGAAAACCTGATACTGAAAAATTAGGCTGACAATGATCCAAACTAAAATCTATCAAAAAGACAGAAAATGAACAATGCAGCTAGAAATTTGAAACTATTATGAAGAGAGAAACTGAACTATGATACCCGACACACACAGATTCCAATACAACTTTAACCACAATATATACATATATAAATAATAAATTAATCTGGAGCATACAAAAGATTTTGCTAGCTACCCGAGTTTTCCGTTTAAACGATGATAAAGGCCAGATTATTAGGTGGCTCCAAGTAAATTCATATCTTGGGAGAATTTCTAGCGATGTGTAGATGAGGTTGGGAGATTCTAATACAATGAACGTCTGAAATCATTGGTGTTGGATAGTTCAGTAGATGAAGTGGTAGTCCACGGTTTGATCTTCAACTTGGCATTGGAAGCAAATCTATCACGTTTCAAAGTTTTTGCGTAGTATTTTTAAATGTAGCCGTGAACAGTCAGGATGGTTGTTGAAGTGCATCATGTTTTATTCTTGGAAGTATTAAGAGAAAAAGTATCGATTTCTATTCTTGGTGAGCTTATTTTTCTTATTGCGCGCGAAATTTTTGGATGTGTCGTGAGAGACAATGATAAGTTAGAACTTGACTGCTATAGGACCGCTAAATCGTTTCCCAAAATACTGTTGTGAACTTTGACCGAGAAGAGTTGCACATTTAGTGTGTACGATGTAGGATACAGATTATTTCTACGAGGTGAGATCCAAGAAATGCACATGTCAGGAAGAAATGCTTGTGACAGTTTGAGGCAATTTGGAAAATTCCATATAAGTAAATCTGTAAAGTTTTTGTTGCGCGTAAAGTATGGCGAAGACTTATTTTTGTGAGTAATGGTGGATTTGAGATGTATAGGTCTTAAGGAAAAGTGTAGAGAGATAACTTCAGCTCCTTCTGTGGACTGGAATCCACCGATATATTTGATGGTAACATTATCATTTTGTAAAATTTTAGAAACTCCGAGAAAGAGGACAGGGAATTAAGGAAGGGCTTGGAGATGATCCACATGGGCCAGTGGTCGGCAACGTGCTGCTCGCGATCCACATGCGGTTTTTGGATATTAAGTTGCTTGTAGTACTCGTATAACTAAAAATCTATTTATGCGAGAATTCATTGTTAGCAAGAAAAATATTCATGGCTCTTTGAAAACTTGGATATTTTGTAAATTGAGATTTTTAACTTTTACTACTCAAAAGGTTGACGACCTGTAAATATGGGCCAATGTTCAAAGTTTTCAAATACTGATGTTTATCTTTAAAGAGATGTCGAGTTGATTGCATCTTGTATAGAAACAACTTTGCAGCTATATAGACGGACCATATTTGAGGTCTGTTCTGGCAAACTTTAGTTAGTGTAGTTTACGAGGTTCGCGAGCACCATTGGGCGCGTCTGCCCTTACATCCATTTGGAAGAACATCCATTTGGTAGTTGGTTCGATCAGAACTAAATGATGTTTGACTCTTACGTCGTAAATAAGCTTTTGAAGGATCCACTGGCATTTTAGCGCTTTTAGTGAAAGACACATCGGCCAAAAATGTGTTTTAAGAACTATGAATGCGGCCAGGCAACCTCTATATTCAACCTTTTTAACACTGTTGTCGAGGCTTTTGTTGGATTTCTTCTTGGTATCGAGAATTATGCCTGGAATTCGATTGGTGTTATCGATGGTGGTGATGTTTTTCACTGCTCCCAACTAATAAACACGTTTGTGTTTTCTGGATTTACACGTCCTTCTCCCTGCTTGCTACACAGTTAAGAAAATGTGTCAAGGGAGTTTATTTTAAAAATGAGAAATTGACGTGGTACTTGTATGATAATGGTAAAATTATCTCCACAGCAGATCCAATTTTTTACTATGTGATTTGCTAGATTCAACAGTTTCCTCTTGCGAATAGATCGGAGTTAAAAAGAACTTATATATAAAGCTGCTCCTTGTGTGACTCGAATAGAAATAGTGTGGCCATAAGCATTGTAGAGTTTTCTGTCGTTAAAATAATGGGCTGGATCAGCTCTTCAGGTCAGTTGACGCCTTTAAAGGATCGAATAATGGATTGTCTATGGATTGCGTCAAATGATTGACTGATATCAAAATCAATGACTGGGGTGTTATCGTTATTATTCAGGTTTTAGTCAATTGAGTTATTGGTGGTTTTTAGAGCGTTTTCAGTCGAGTAGCGTGGTACAAATCTAAATTGAAATGGCGAGAAACATCGTATTGGTCTGCTAACCGTTGTAATCGATCCAGAATGCAGCTCTCCCACAAATACTTTGGATAACGGGTTGAGCTGGTAATAAGGAAGAAACTGTCTGAAGGGTGAGATGCAGTAGTTTAATTAGATATAAGGACCAGGAGGCTAATTTTTCTGAGTGGTTGAGAGACAATACATAGCTGAGAGTCTTTGGCGAAATGTTTTGTCAAAAGCGGGTGCAAGGTGCCTCTTTAAGAAAAAGCTGAGTGGTCAAGGGCTAGGGGATTTCCTGAGTCCACAACATTGCACGGAGGTCTTGAGCGCCAGTGGAATCTGGTTCTGAGGAGATAGTAGGATACGTTGTGGATTGAAGCGGCAGAATCGATGCTCCAGGTGGGAAAAAATGATGCAGAATTTGGTAACAGGTTTTTCAGTTGTCCAGTGGTTCCGCCATTGTACTTGAGTAATGGAAGTCTTCTCTGGGTGGTTCGTTCTTCAGACATAGTTATCTGTACTAAATTCCAAACTACCGAATAAATGTCTTTATTTAGAGTTTATAAAATAAACTTGCACAATGGGTATCATTTATTTCACATTTAAAAGACTAGCTTTAAAACACTTCAAAGGCCTATTTCCCTGGAATAAGACCAACAAGCTTGTGGAAACAATATATTTATAATCATATATTTCATAGATTTCCTTAAAACGCGTTATCGGTGCATGTTTTTTCTAACATCTCAATTTAATTTTCAGCTTGTTAGGACTAGCATTGCGGGGAATTCGAAAAGTTTCTTATATGATGTGCTCTGGGATAGGAGTTGTATGGCCAAACCTTCACTTCGGAATTTAGTCAAGGCTTAAATGGTCAGTTAAACTTCTTTTCATGTAGATTCACTGCAGGTAAATGGAAGGGTCGTAGTAAGTACCTTGATTTACTTGGTTGATTACCGGGAGGGGGGTATTTCAGCATTAAGACTGCATGTGGGAGTTAAACCTGAGAAATGTCGTGAAAACACTCTCCAACAAGTTGATTCAGCCCAGGGTACATCTTGATAAAGCTAATATTTATTGAATGATCTTTAGAGAGAATCTGTGCTGGTAATTTCCGGCAGACATCTTCTAGGGGCTGCGGTGGCTAGAAACGAAGGTTACAACGATGAAGAATGACTTACATCCACTGGTCTAATACACGGGAGCTCCCAGGAATTGTAGGTTGGTGGGCGTGGAAGAATCCTCCAGACCGCGGAATGTCTCGAAGCTCCAGGTTGACCGCTGGCCTCCATTCCAAGAATACATGATAGCGCACATCTGGTGAAGATGTATTCAAGTCTTGAGATAAATACATAATCTGCGATGCAATGTTTCTAATAAGTTAAAGAGGCTAGGAGGGATTGAACTAAAAGTAATTACCCTGTATAGGATAATCCTGTAAACCCTGTATAACCGCTACTGAGCGGACGTAGTTTCCAACTGAGGCAAAGATTAAGTAGGGGAACTGGAGGATTGTTGTAAAAGAATATATTTGGATACTCTGCCTATCATCATACTATTAATTAGAAACCATGATGCCTACTCAACTTCTCTCTCTTAATTGCTGTTTGTATATATTCAATAAATAATACTATGTATTAAAGAGCAACTAATCATTAGTTCTATCACCCCCAACAAGTGGCCACGAGGATAATTTAAAGACATCAAGCCTTCGGCTAGAAGGCTTAGGTTTATTTTTGTTTTGCTCACGCCAAGCGCTGCGTTCTAGTAATCAAAAATTAAATTTCAAATATTGAATACCTGATTTTTTTTCACTTCAAATAAAAACAAATGAATGCGAATCAATTCAAGGAATACATGCTCGCTTTCCAAAATCAACAGTAACAATTCCTTCGAGAAATATACTCTATAACAAAAAAATCGACGCACCAAGAAGCAGTTGTGAGATTTATATGAAAATACGTATACAAAGAGGTTTCGACCAAACAGGCATATGATTGAAATTTGGTGGCCGATTTATGCAAAGCAAGAGCTCCAGCGCATCTGAACTGCGCATCCAGCACGAGCATTCTAGACTCAATATTCGGCGCGGCACGAGCTGATTTTCAGAATTTCCGTTTAATATTTTAGCAGTACGCCTATTTCTACTGTATCAATTATTCGCCGAAAGATTCGTGCTCATTACGAACATATGTCAGAGTTTGAAACTGGTCGTGCCATTGGATTGAAAGAGGCTGGTTGGTCTAATCGACTAATCGCGCGACATCTGTGTCGAAGTGATGCGGCTATTAGGCGATGTTGGCAAAAGTGTGTCAACAACGGAAGTATGTAACGTCAGGACGGCAGCGGGCGACCAAGGGCAACAACAGAACGGGAGGACAGAGCAATTGTCAGAATGGCTGTCGCAGCACCGGAATCCACGTTATCTACCATCCAACGTGTGACCGGCACACAAGTGTCCAAAATGACCATCAACAGGAGACTGAGAGAGCGGAATCTAAGGGCTCGCCGACCGTTACGATGCCTATCCCTCACACCCGTGCATCGACAAGTCCGACTACAGTGGTGTCGGGAGCGATCAACTTGGAACTGCGCTGACTGAGGACGTATAGTCTTTAGTGACGAGTCCCGTTTCTTACTGTGTCTTGACGACCGTCGCAAACGTGTCTGGAGACGTCCTGGGCAGCGTATGGATCCTGTCCTTACTGTCGAACAAAACAGGTCCACAATAGGGCGTTATGGTCTGGGGTGCCATTTCATTTGATAGCAGGACCCCATTGGTAGTCATTCCTGGCACCTTGACAGCACAACGGTACGTAGATGACATTCTACGGCCTGTTTTGTTGCCATTCCTATCACATCACCCCGGTCTTACTTTTCAACAAGATAATGCCCGGCCACACACGGCACCTGTTAGTATGGATTGTCTTCAATCTTGCCGAACTCTTCCGTGGCCAGCAAGGTCGCCTGATCTCTCGCCCATAGAGCACATCTGGGACGTGATGGGAAGGCGATTGCAACCATCCCGGAATGTTGACTATTTAGCCCGACAGTTGGAGACAATTTGGCAAGAAATCCCGCAGCACACCATTCGGAATCTTTATCAGTCCATGACACGCCGGGTGGCAGCCTGCATCCAGGCCAGTGGGGGTCCAACGACATATTGACATTCTCAATTTGTGACGATCAAACTCTGAAATAATACAATTAATTGTTCTGAAATTTCAATCGTTTTCCCCCTATACATGCTCTTTACATACACCAATTTTTGTCCTAATCTGACAACTCCTTCTTGGTGCGTCGATTTTTTTGTTATATAGTGTATTATCCACGCAGTAAATGCATTCGCAATCACAAAGGGCAGAGAGCTATAGCCTGAGGCAGACAATTATAAACCTTGATTTACTTCAAACTTTTGAAAATTTCGATCCCTATAAAAAGAATCTTTCAAATTTCATCAATAGATTTGAAAATTTCCACGAAATGAGAAATATAATTTTGAATAAAAAGAGGTATGTGGCCAAAATATTCTCCAAATTCAATAGGTGCATCCAATTACAATTTGTTAGCAGAACTGGTTACATCTAAAACGCCCTCTCACAACTAGCCTATGAGGAAATCATCAACGCTTTTGAAGTTCATTTGTGTCCGAAGAAAAGGTAGTAATTTCAAAATATCAATTCTTTACAACTTATCAATCTGAAAATGATATATTGCCGACTTTATTGTGCACTCAGACGCAATATAATTGCAGATATAATTTGAGGCTTCAATTTGTACAACCCAATTCGTGAACAAATATTATAATCAAATTTGGTCACTTTCAATGAAATTACAAAAAGAGCACTTGAACATCAAAAATCGATAGTCAAGAACACTTCCCAAAAGCCTTTCAATATATATACTTCAATGGGGTATTCAATAAAATATCAAGGGATTCTCGAAGTTCGATCTCAAAATCTTGACAACGACTTCTCAATGTAAACAGAATTTAGTAAAAGGTCAAATTCAAGCTCAAAATTTGATTTTGAGAACCTAATTTAAATGGCCTCTCACTCCCCTGCGGCCGAGATAATAACATTTCAAAATATTGCAGATCTAAGCATGAAACACTCAAATGTACCGCATGCAAGAAAACGGGTCATATCAAAAAGATATGTATTCAAACAAATCTAAGAGAAAAACCCCATCCATCAAGAAATTCATCGAATAATATTTCACATGAAGATTACCATTCTTGTGGCATAAATAGAATTTTTGACATATATCAAAACTGGCAAGACAGATCAAAATACCTCGTCAAATATTACGTCTATGTGAGCATCAAAGGTAAAAAGGGAAATTCGAAGTGGACTCTGGTGCCGGATATATCTTTATGCCCCAGTATAAGTTCTCTAGGCTCAACATTAAAGCACAAATTCAATGTTCAAACACCGCCTTCAGACCATATACTGGTATTTTTTTAGTAACAGATGTAGAAGTGAAGGTTTTTTTTTAATACCAGGGAAGGACATTGTATGAAGAACTCAATACCAATATGTAATATCAAACAGCAGGTACTGGTGACGATGAAAGGAGTGGTGAAAAACGAAATTAAGTGCGCGGATGCATTCCAAATGTTGACTGTGACATACGGAGAAGCTACCTTGGACCGAAGCAACATTTATCGGTGGTACAAAATGTTCTCAGAAGGCCGAGAAGATGTGAACGACGAAGAGCGTGCCGGACGCCCGAGCACTTCAACAACAGACGAAAAAATTAATGAAGTGGAGAAAATGATATTGGCCATTCGTCGAATCACCGTTAGAGATGTTGCTGAGGACCTAAACATATCGATTGGCTCGTGCCATTCGATTTTTATCAATGATTTGGGCATGAGACGGGTCGTCGCGAAATTCGTACCAATATTGCCCAATTGCGACCAAAAACAGCATCGCATGAACATTGCTAATGAGATGTTGGACTCTGTCCGCGACGACCCAAATTTGCTCCAGAGGGTCATAACTGGTGACGAAGCGTGGGTTTATGGTTATGACGTGGAAACCAAAGCTCAATCATCTCACCGTATTCCCCAGATCTGGCCCCTGTGACTTTTTCTTGTTCCCTAAACTGAAAAGGACCATGAAAGGACGACGTTACGCTACGCTTGACGAGATAAAGACGGCATCGAAGGAGGCGCTGAAAAAGATTTTTTAAAAATGATTTTTTTGAAGTGCTTCGAAGATTGGAAAAACCGTTGGCACAAGTGTATAATATCTCATGGGGATTACTTTGAAGGGGACAAACTAGGTATTTATGAATAAATAAATAATTTTTAAAAAACACAAAGGTCGCGATACTTTTTGAACACACCTCGTATATAAATGATAGAACTCAGCTCATCAGTGCTGAACCCCTTCAGCGGTTTCGCCAAATTAATCTCCAGACTGGGAGGTCGGTGGATGACCGGTCTAAACCGTTGGTTTTCGTCTGCTCCGGCCCGCGATCGAATCCCGAATATTGGGCACTTTTTCTAATAAAATAATGTTTTAATGACTCCCGACAAAAGTCCAACTCTACCAAGGTGTGCAAGTAACCGAACGAGCTTCTAGCACTCTTGTAAGGGCAAAATTTGAACTGCTTTGTAGACATGTAATGGTTTACTTACAGTAAAGGTAGTCGCCAACTTCTATCTACCATGAATATCATTGCCTGTACCAAGTGTATTAGGGATAAGAAAAATAAAATAAATACTACTCTACTATTATACTTGAATGTTTCTCTTATATGGTAGCACACATCTGGTGATGGTGGGTTTAGAGAAAGTCACAATCTGCGATGCCACGGTTCAATTAGCTGAAAGGTCTAAGAAGGCATGAATACAAAACCATAAGCACAGTGATATTTAGGTCATGGGAATTACCCTGTATAGGATAATCCTGTGAACATGAATAGAAAATCCTGATGAGACTTAGTTCCCAATTGAAGCAAAGATTTAAGTAGGAACTGGAGAAAAAATATAAAATTTGAGATTGTGTCTTTTCGCGTATTGTGGCTGCTAATTGGGAAAGTTCCAGAAGTGCATCTGGGCACTTTCTGAGATTTTCCTGCAGAACTATCAGGAAGTATTTTTTTTTCCAATGTAATCTACAAACTCTATAAAAGTTTTTCTTAAATTATAAAACATTCCTTTTTATAATTGTTCTTTTTTATAGCTCTTTAAATTAATAATGAATTCTTTCTTCAAAACCTTGTCAATGATTCACTGAACAGATAAACATTTTTTATTAATTCTAGTAAATCTTTGAAATTAAAATTTGCCTGATTTTTTGCGAAAATATTTATAATAATTATTTTCAGATGGTGTTTCTTATTATATATTTTGTCTCTCTATAGACCTGACTATATACAATGATAAATTCTACATATATATAAGTGAAGGGACTCAGCTCATCAGTACTGAACCCCTTCTGCGGCTTCGACAAATTAATCTGCAGACTGGGTGGAGGGTGGATGACTGGTTTAAACTTTTGGTTTTCGTCTGCTCCGGCCCACGATCGCATATTGGGCACTTTTTCTAATAAATTAATGTTTTAATGACTCCCGAAAAAAGTCCAACTCTACCAACGCGTGCAAGTAACCGAATGAGCTTCTAGCACTCTTGTAAGGGCAAAATTTGAACTGCTTTTTACATCTGTAGACATGTGATGGTTTACTTACAGTAAAGGTAGTCGCTAACTTCTATCCACCATGAATATCATGGCCTGTTCCAAGATAATAAAAATAAAATTCATACTGCTCCACTATTATACTTGAATGTTTCTCTTATATACCCTGCGTTTATTAAGGAATACAGCTTAAGGGTGTTTAGGTAACTTATGGACATAAGCTTATAAGTCTGTAGAAGTGTGTATATATATAAAATTACAAATATTCATTCAATAAAATATAATATAAATCAAATATAAATGTGAATTAAAAGAGAAAGAGAGTAGAAGAGGGATGCCTATATCCAAAACATAGAGAAATGTATTTTTGAAATTTGTGCTTTTTCATTCCATAAAAATATCTCAGGAGGAAAATAATGCTCAGAGAGAATAATAAAATAATGACTTTTTGTTTAAAAAAGCGACAAACCCCCAGGCAAAAGAGACTATAATATTCTCACAGTCAAACATACATCTCTGAAATAACTAAAATTCACATGGCTCAAATTAAAACCTCTCATAAACTGTAAATAATGCCCAGGATACCTTTTGAAAAAAAAGGTTTTTGAATGGCGGTTAGAACAAGAGATATATATAAATATATAATATATAGGTCTGTGAAGACAATTCCCAACAGACATGTTCTAGTGGCTGCTGTGATTGAGGACAACTTACGTCCATTGCTCCATGTCCACTACACGGGGACACCCAGGAATTATAATGTTGGTGAGCTTGGAGGAAGTCTCCAGTCTGGTGTCGCGGACATCTCGGAATATCTCCAAGTATGACATCCACTCCAAGAATACATGGTAGCGTGGTGATGGTGGGTGGAGAGAAAGTCACAATCTGCAACGCCAGGTTGCCAATATGATAAACATTCTAGGTGGGCTTGGGTACCAAAACAGAGCAGAAGAGTTATTCAGGTCAGAGGAATGATTCCATATGGGATAGAGGTTCGCGACTATAACTAATCTTGATGAGACGTATTACACAGTTGGAATTGATAGTTCTTAGGAAATTTGAGGAAAAGTGTGATATTGACTCACCTAATAATTTGACTGCTATTTGGAAAAGTTACAGAACTGCATCCATGGACTTTCTGAGATAGGTCTGAAGGGATCTGGTTATTTTAAAATTCCACACACATCTACGACCTATGTAAAGTTTCTGGAATTATAGTGCATACACTTTTACATCTTCAAATTCAATATAACTCTTCATTTTCAAATGTTTCAAAACTTTGTTAATTAGCACTAAACAAAATACATCTTTTAATCATTCAAAATAAAATCAAAATAACTTTCAATAATTTTTATGAACAAAGATATTAGGGGTACAATAAAAATATTTTAAATACTATTTAATTGGTATATCTCTCTTTTCTCGAAACTAAATTTTAAAAATCTCTTGAAATATTGAAATAATAAAATGTTAACACATACACAATTATATATTTGAAAATTCAAAATTTTTAATTTCTATTTTTGCTATTTGATAGAAGATTAAATTCATTTAAAGACTTCAACAAATAAAGAAGCAATTTTATTTGCCTACATTCATGGAAATAAAACTGAAGGAAGTAGTACTTTCAGCATGTATATCGGGATTCAGACAATATCTCTGAAAGATATTACATTGACCTTTATTGAAGACACACGAGATAACCAAGTGTGAACAAAATTGCCTCTGTATCATGGACAACACTTAAGGAAGTTGTACCTTTCAGCATGTATATCGGGATTCAGACAATATCTCTGAAAAATATTATATTGACCTTTATTGAAGACACACGAGATAACCAAGTGTGAACAAAATTGCCTCTTTATCATGGACAACACTTAAGGAAGTTGTACCTTTCAGCATGTATATCGGGATTCAGACAATATCTCTGAAAGATATTACAGTGACCTTTATTGAAGACACACGAGATAACTGAGTGTGAACAGCCTCTGTCTTCTTTATAAAGACAGACGACAGGCGACATTGGCGACAGCGTGGTGCAAGTTGTACCTGAACGACCAAAAATAATAAAAAGGATGATGAAAAAATATTTCAAGATGTTGAGGTACAGCTTGCACCACGCTAAAGAGGGCTAACAGCCCGAAACGCGTACGTGGTTAGCTTTTCTTGATTAATCAAGAAACGGTATTTTGCCAATTCTGGAATATTTAAAATAAACGATCAATTGATATTTATTCCGATAGATGGCGCAAGCCATATCTATATAGATAATACGCTAACAGAGTTTTCAGTTGTAAAGTTTGAAGCTATTCCCTTCAAAGATGCTCATCTATACATAGCTATTTATACACCAAAATGTTCGTTATTTTTTACTTCACATGGACGTTTTATTTTTATTTCCCAAATATTAATAATACAGTCGACTCTCGATAATTTGAAACTCATTAATTTGAATCTCTCCATAATTTGAAAAATGTTCCCGGTCCCTTGAAAAATACTCGATAAGTTGAATAAAATCAATATTAATTGGTCCACTCGGTAATTTGAAGTTGAAGGAATGATATCTTGCCACAAATGAACATTTGCGAAAAACTGTACAAATGTTTAAAATATTAAATCACGAATTTTGATAGCTCAAACTCTTATGTGAGAAAAGGCAAGACCCGAAAGCTCTCCCAATAAATTTATTACTATAAAAACTTGTGTTAAGTCACTTATTTAATCTTGAATCAACATAGTATGTATATCCCGAAACTGCCAAAACTTCAAACTCTTGTTTACTTGTTTTTTTTTCCTCCCTCCCTCTTAGTTGTTTAGATTCCTGTTATTTTGAACTCTTGATAAATTGAAATATTTCTCTTGTCTCTTGAGTTTCAAATTACCGAGAGTCGACTGTATATTTATTTTAAAATTTATTTGATTTTACAATCGTATTCAAATTTCACCATATTTATCATCATAAAATACCTTGTTTTAAAACAAGTTCTTCTGTGTTATTGCTTTCAATTAATTTCTGATATTTTTTCGTATTTCGTATTACTTTATTATAAATGCAAGTTCGAAGCTATTATAGACGCGTATGTTTCTTTTAAAAATTAAACAATTTCTACTGCCCTTACTGAAATTAAAAAAGTGATAGGAGGGTCTGGCTCATCAGTAGTGAACCCTCTCAGCGGTTTCACCAGTTTAATCTACCATACCCCTGTTATATTGCATTTTTCGGTTTTACTTTTATAGTGATACTGATGCTAGACTCTTGGAATGGGTATTTTAGATGAACTATAGACATAAGCCTTAAGAACAGTAGAAATACATACAATTATAAATATATAATATGCTACGAGCCATCTCTCTTCCTCAAATATCAAATGGGAGGTTCACCACTGATGAGCCAGGCCCTCCCATTAATTTTTCAATTGCAGTAAGGGCAGTTGAAATTGTTTAATTCTTAAAAGAATCAAAGTTTCAAAGTTTCGAATTTTCATTTAAAAAATGGTGCGCTAATGCATCATAATATAATTGTAAGTATAGTGTTGTCACAGTTTTTCATTTAGATTTTTTTTTACATTTGGAAAAGTTGTATTTTAGCAATATATATTCTGGTATTCTTTTTAACAGTTTCTTCTTTGAAGTTATCCACTTTGTAGTATCTTTGCTAATGTCTTTGGCATTTTCTTTTCTCATAAATAGGCTGATACGGTATTTGTTTTTTTTTAATTATAATTAAAAGTATAGCTTTGTTATAGTTTTTCATTTAGATTGTTTTTCACCTTCAGAAAAGTTGCATATTTCAGTATAGTCAGCATGTGTTTTTACAGTTCCATTTTTGTGTCTGTTTTCTTTGTTTGCCGATCTTCTTTGCATTTATCCTCTTTGCAGTATCTTTGGCATTTTATCCTTATAAATAGGCTGATGCTGTATTTGTCAGTATAATCTATTGTTGATTACTTTATTATAATTGCAAGATGATTTTTTCCCACATGAGTCGAATTTATTTTTTATACCTGTTCTGGAATTCAGGTTTATAGTTTTGTTCTGCTTGGTTCTTATTTTACCTTTTATTTTCAGTGGATTCTCTGTCATGCCTCGAAGAGGCCGTGAAAGATTCACTCTCCAAACCGCTAGGTGGGCTTATGTGATTCGCCGCTGGAACAACATCCCTATTCCTGGATATAGTATGCCCTAACTGCTCAGCCCTGTATTTCCCTGGGGAAACTGTTGGTAGCTCATTAGAGATTAATGAAAAAGTATTGAATTTCCTACCAAACAGGAGTCAGTGTTTTCTTAATGTTGACAGAGTCGAGTGTAAGAATGTGGAGCAGCAAAATACTCGTAACTACCCTACTGAATTTCTCAATAGCCTTACTCCCACAGGAATGCCTCCATACCAGTTAAACCTTAAGGTTGGTGCTACTTTTATGCTTCTGAGAAATTTGAATCCTAAGTGCAATGGCACACTTATGGTGGTCCAGCGCATGTACTCTTATGTCCTTGAAGTTTCTAATACTGACAGGTATCAAAGTTGGACACACTGTATTGGTGTAAAAATATATTTGTCTCCTTCAGATACTAACCATCCACTCATTCTAAAGAGGCGTCAGTTTCCACTAAGTTTAGCTTTTTCCATGACTATAAATAATGCTCAAAGCCAAACCTTTGCTAGAGTAGGTGTCTTGCTACAAGAGACTGTGTTTACGCATGGACAGCTCTATGTGGATTTTTCACGTGTGCGAACTTTGGATAGCATACGTGTAAAGTTGAACCCACGTATATATTAAACTAGAAATTCAGTTTTTAATGAAGTATTTTAAATGAATTTATTCTTTTAATATCTGCAATATTGTGTTGTTTGCAATTTCTCTTTTTTATTTCTTTTCTTTTTTTTTTCATTTTAAATATATTTATTCAAACTAAACAACAATACCTGTAGTTTCTCTCCTAGAAGAAATTTTTTGTATCATTTGTTTGCTAATAAACTATTTATTCTTAATTATTGTATTTTTGGTCTTCTCTTTATTTTCTTATTTTCCCACTGCTCTATACATTAATTTTTTTACATTTTAAGCGGCCGCCGTTCGCCTCTGTAGCGGTAAAGCTGTATTCATACAACAATAAACTGTTAAAATATCGATTTGAAAATGGTTGAATTATCGATAGTGTCGAATTATAGTTTGAGAAATGATAGGCCGTAGGTCGGGACATCACAACATGGTCGAATTAACGAGATTATACTGTATACTCGTATTTATATATAACTTGAAATGTAGTTTTTAATGAGGTTCTTTGAATCAATTTATTCCCTTTATATATCTTTTAATCTGCAATATAGTTGTGTTGTTTCTAATTTTATTTTCTGATTTATTTTTCACTTCAAATATATTTATTTAAACTTTTCACCAATTCCTATAGTTTCTCACCTGGAAGGAATTTTTTTGTATTATTTGTTGACCAATAAACTATTTATTATCAATTATTTTGATTCGTGGTCGTCTCTTTATTTATATATTTCACCACTGCGCTATTTATTAATTTTATACATTTTTGCACTGTGCTGTATAATAGGTTGTTAATTATGAGGTTTATTGTGGATGATATGATTCCATTCTCATTTTGATATAGAAATATATAAGATCTACCCGAATGTGTATACTTTACTTAGAAAGTATTTTTTTCTACAAGCATTCACCCTAATACTTGAAATTCTGCTTCTAGAATATTAGATTGCAATTTTCAAGTCACTATCTCTTAATGTCTCTGCGGGCCCTTCAGGTAAACCCGGGGCGTTGCCCGGGTCACTCGGCTAGCATATAGATAATATGTTTGGATTCTGAAATAGCTCAAGTAAAACTTTATGTGCTATCAATTCCATGTACAGAGAAATGTTGTGTATATGCGATGAGAGAAATAAACATTACTAACCGATTCTGGATAATGGAGAAAAGAGGACGGGGATTTCTCCAGAATCTTGGATCCTAGAACAAAAAGTTTCTTACCTCAAGGCAAGTTTCTTTTAAGATTTGATAGTAAAACATATTCCCATGTAGACTAAATCTATATATATAAAAATAGATGTTTGTTGGTCCGTCCGTTTGTCAGTGATAATCTTCTACATCGCTCAACCAATCGTGATGAAACTTTGGGAAGATGTTTAGTATACTACCGGGATGGTTTCTGGCTAATTACTCTTTAGAAATAACCTTTCGTTGCATTTTTATTTACAATAAAACGTAAATTCACTCGCAATCTGCTCCCCTCTCGCGGCAGACGGGGGATGGCGGCGCGCGACGATTGGCTGCCGGCGCAGCACTTGACTTCCCTGCCCCCCCCCCCCCCCCGCCGAGTAAATGAGATCTCCCGGCTGACGGCCGAGCAGCGCCCTCTAGAGCGCGTGACGATTTTGACGGCGCGGGGCGCTCCCGGTTGGACAGTTGCGCGGGGGCAGAGTGACCTCGCGGGTGCCCTCCGGGAACTACGTCCATCTTCCATATGTAATATACATTTAATCGTGTAAACCCGGGCGTTGCCCGGGTCATTCGTCTACAAATTAGCAGTAGTTCACTAATTCAAACCAAAATTTTCATACATAGGTAAAAGAATACTGGGAAGACTGACATTTATTAATGCAGTGATTATATTCAATGATTACAATGAAGGGCTATATTGTCTATATATATAAAAATCACTTTCAAATTTTAACGTAACGTTCCATTCTCAATCCCGTTGGGCTTTAGATCGGCCTAAACATTTTTATCTTTATTAGTGAATATTGACTTTACTGTACTGAATAGTTTAGTATAATGTTAATTCAACATATTACAATTTAGCCACTGCAACGCGTGGCCGGGTTCGCTGTGTAGTATACTATCAGGACGATATCTGGCGAACTATTTTAGAATAATATTTATAGCAATAAATATAGCGAAATTAAGACGTAGTGATTATATTCTGTGTTTGTGCATATATAAATATTTTACAGAAAATGTGAGAACGTTCTATTAGAATATCTCGAAAACAAAAAACAATACATATAAACGAGTTCACTGACATTTATTAATGCAGTGATTATAATCAATGATTATAATGAAGGGCTATATTATCTATATATATAAAAATCACTCTCAAATTTTAGCGTAACGTTCCATTCTCAATCCCGTAGGGCTTTAGATCTGCTAAAACATTTTTATCTTTATAAGTGAATATTGACTTTACTGTACTGAATAGTTTAGTATAATGTTAATTCAACATATTACAATTTTGCCACAGCAAGGCGTGGCCGGGTCCGCTAGTATTATATATACTCGTATAAAGAGTAATCATCAAGGAAATTAGAAATTTGAACAATAAAGTTTCTGGACCTTGAGGTCTGTTCACAAAGCAAGGATGAAATTAAGTCTCGAAAATTTTGAAGAAAGAGAATAATATTGAATGCATTAGGTTTGAAATATTTATATCACTGATTAAAATGCTGTTCCTCAAACTTTTGGAATCAATTATTTCCGAGAAATAAATTCCTTATTAAACATTTTAACCTAGATTAAAAACACACTCATAATATAATTTTTAGACTTTTTTTTTGTTTAAGAAACCAACCTTTTAGTTTTAATTTTGTTTCAGGTTTGTTTATTAAGTTGAGCTTCTGAAATGTATTTAGGCGCAAATATCCTAAGCTGGGATATCGCTTCCGATAAGTCAAATAAATACATATAAAGTGAATTAAAAGGAAAACAAATACTATGTTCAAACCATGGATGCATTTTTAAACTTCGCGCTATTTTTACTTCATAAAGTTTCATTCTGAAAAATCATGCTGAAATAAAGAATAAAATATTATAATTATATAAAAGAATAGAAATTGTTAATTTTTAAAAGAATCATACACGTCTATAATAGTTTCGAAATTTCATAAAAAAATAAAATAATTAAAATATTAAAAAAAAAATTTTAAAATACAAACATTTGTTAGCCCTTTAAAACACATCTCTGAAATAATGCAAATTCAAATGGCTGAAAATACAACGTCATAAACTGTGGAAATATGGAAATTTAACTAAATGACTCTCCTAGTTCAAACTGTGGTACTCGATAATTCTGAGCAACTTCGGCTCGAAATATTCAAAGTTATAAATACTACAATGTTATAAATACATTTCAATCCCCGTATTTAAGCGAGGTACACCTCGGCTTGCTTTCTTAGATTACATAATGGATTTGTAACCTCCTGTGTTTAGGTTATTTATTGAATCATACAATTTCAGTAGGTTTTAATGAACAGGGACAATAAGATTTTCTATATTTTTATAAATCTGAAGCAAAAAAAGCATATCCTGACCGCTCATACGAACTTATTAGATGGCAGAACTCCTGAAATACGTTGATGGTTGGCTTTTCTTGATTTATCATGAAAATGGGTTAGCCAAATATCACGGAACTAGTTAAACCATCGTTTAGTTCATTTTTGTTTCAATAGATGGCGCGTTATAATCTTAAATACTCTATGAGTGGTCAGGATATGCCTTTTTTAATATTGTAACGGAGTATTTATTATTTTCTCTTATATACGAACACATATATATATGTGTGTTATGAATATTATATATTTTTTGTTGAATTAATAGAGAATCAAAGGTGCAGCCGTGAAATTAGGAAAGATAATTATTTACATATCAAAAGTAGTTTTTATTTTGAATTACTTTAAAAAAAATTACATTAAATATTTATCAGAATTATATACAATTTTTAAAATGAATCCTACATTGGTGAATTAAAAATTAATAGGAAGGTTAACTATACATATTTACAAATATCTAAAACTATGGTCGAGAGAGAGAAAAATGTAGAACAGTCAATGCATGAAAATAAAATATGTTTTTAATAAAAATAAAAATATTTGCATTTTTAGAATATATAATATATATATTAAAGATGTAGCCATCCATATTATTATCTATAATTAAGTAATTAGCAAATATTGTTTGTGGATAAAAATTAAAATATATTTATTTCACCATTATTTCAAGAGGGCTATTCGTCTATCTTTAAACCTTAATAAAGAGAGGCGACTCAACCTTTGAAATATTGGTGAAATAAATATGTTTTAATTTAAATCCTATATATGTTAATTACGTATATATATCGTTTAAGTTTTATAACTTCTGGGATAAATGTTTGCAAAGTGTTAATAAATTTTGTAAAGTTGATTTCTGCATAAAATCAATATTTTGTTTGTTTATGGCTGACGCAGGTTGAAACTTAGCACGAGTTTGCACGTTGAGTTATATTAGATTGGAGTGCAGGTGTGGATTTCGTAATCATCGTGATATTTTTCTAGGAGCTAAATTTCCTGTTGTCCATCAATATATAATTACTAAGTTCTATTTGATTTTATTAATTCCGCGATCCTTTGTGAGCGGGATTATCTACTAAGATCATGGGCATTTTTATATATGATATCAATTAATTTTTATTTTATTATTTGTTGATTGCTCTTTCTTTTATAAGAATTTGATCTTTCGCCCTCTTTTTTCTTCTATCACACACACAAGTTTTGATTATAATGTATCATTTTAAGTTAAATAGGGGGTTCTTTTGACAGCATTCAAGACAGGAAGCAATAGTTTAATTGTATTCATGGCCCCAACCTTACAAAAATCACTTGTCTTCACAAATAAGACGTTCTTAGAGGTTCAAGGCCTGGGTTCTTATGGCATAAGAGAGAAGTTACCTGAAAAATTTTCCACTTATGAGAAATTCTCTGATTATCTTGAATTCCGGTGGATTGAATGTTCCGAGTCTCCTTGAAGAGGACGGGCGATTCAGAATTTTTATTTAAAATATTATATTGATATATATAAGCTTTTTTCATGATTATTATGAGAATTTGTATTTGAAATAGTTTAATAAACGCCATTGTTAAATATATGGGCGCCATTTTGAATTAGCTTCAATAAATATTTGACAATAAGAGGTTTGTGTCATAAACTGTTTTATGTACTTTTACCTCAGCGTAAATCAAGGAACCTATAGCTACTGTAGATCTACCTACCTCCAGTGAGAGACGACTTGTAATGAAGAGAGAGACTCCTGAGGAGTGATACGTATGGTAGTCTTAAAGGGTATAAATAATAGTCATTTATTTATCTCCATAATTACCTTCGAGATTCCGAACTCTGGCCAACGATATTCAATCAGTCCCGTTCTATAGAGATCTCGGTAGAGAGCGTTAAAATATTTTGACAGAAGAGATGACATCAAACCATTTTTTAAGGTTGACTAAGAGGTGTTAGTTTCTGGGTGCTAGGTCTGGTGAGTAGGTTGGATGTGTTGCAAAATTTGTGGAGTGTAATCATTGCGACCTTGTCTGCTAGAGTACCGAGACTGGTATTGTGGCTTTGATTTGAGTCTTCTAGAGTACTAGGACTGGTGTTATGGCTTTGACTCGAGTCGTCTAGAGTACTGAGACGGATGTTGTGGCTTTGATTAGAGTCTTCTAGAGTACTAGGACTGGTTTTGGGGCTTTCATTTGAGTCGTCTAGAGTACTGAGACTGGTGTTGTGACTTTGACTCGAGTCGTCTAGAGTACTGAGACTGTTATGGCTCGACTTGAGTCTGCTCGAGTACTAAGACAGTTGTTGTGGCTTTGATTTGAGTCTGCTAGAGTACTGAGACTGGTGTTGTGGCTTTGACTTAAGTCTGCTAGATTACTGAGACGGATGTTGTGGCTTTGACTTAGTCTGCTAGAGTAGTGAGACGGATGTTGTGGCTTTGATTTGAGTCTGCTAGAATACTGAGACTAGTGCTGTGGCTTTGACTTAGTCTGCTAGAGTACTGAGATAGATGTTCTGGCTTTGACTCGAGTCTGCTAGAGTACTAAGCTGGATGTTGTGAATTTGACTCGAGTCTGCTAGAGATATGAGACTGTCAAGAGAAGGTGCAGAGTTTCTGCAACCTTTCTTTTAAAAGGGGTCTTCTGTATTCTACGTAATTATAGGACGACCACTCTGCCATGTCTATAGATAATATCTCTAGTATCTTATAATATTTCTCTTGAGACAGCACTGTGTCGAGCATTTAAAGTTTATATTTACTTTTGTAGTAACTGACACTTACCTCACCAAGATCTTAGTTTATTAAAGGCTTTAATTTGCTTCCGTGTCTGTCCTTCCGTTCATCAGCCGTCCACAAATATTGTAATCAATTTTAATATACTACTAGAGTATGTAGCAATCTGTAATTTGGTACACCATTCCGAACACGATGAAAATGCAAGTTAACAAATTTTTAGACTTCTGGGTTTTCAGGGTGTCTAAAATGGACAAATTTCCAAATTGCATTTCAAATTTTGTGAATTAATTTAAATATACTTCCAGATCACATAGAGTAATGAAACCTTTAACACTCACTCAGTCCAAAGAACAATGCAAAGTGTACAAATTATCAGACATCTGGGTGGTTCGAATGGCCAGGAATGAAAAAATTTCGATATTTCTTTTTATGTTACACCCCTTATAAGGAATTGACCAATACGCCACGAGCAGTCTTCCCTCTATTTAAGGCTTAATCCCATGTGAACTTTTGATACTAAGGTTTATAAATTTATGACTAAAAACTAACTAAATAATTAATAAGTAAAAATATATTTTTAAAAAAATCTTCTATCTAAATGCACTAAAAAGGAAAAAAATAAATATTTCAACTTCTGTCATTAGGCAATTAGATGTATCTGAGTGAAAATAAAAGCGACGGGATAGATCATATTTAGAGAAGAGGTAAAAATATAGCAAACACTTATAAAAATGCTAATCGGTTGCTATATATTAAATCACATTAGGTTCGAAATTCATGATCGTCACCCACCGCTTTTATTTTCACTCAGATACATCTAATTACTCAATGACAGAAGATAAAATATTTTAATTTTTCCTTTTAAGTGAATTTAAATAAAAACCTTTTTAAAATGTATTTTTACTTATTAATTATTAAAATATTAATCTGAATTCTTTGAACCTGTATTTTCAAGAATAAGAGACGTATTTTATAGAATAACAAGCCAAAAAAAAAGTTTAACATACTTTACTTCCTATATAGGCTACGTTGATTTTCATGTTAGGATGAAAATCATTTAAATTTGCTTGTTTATTTAAACATTGAAATAATATAATGATAATAAATTTATTTTCAAAAAGATTATAAGTTTTTCTTCTAAAAAGTGTAACCAATGGTCAGTCTATTCACATATTTTTATTTTTTACTTCGAAAAAAAAAATAACTGTGAAAGAAACCAAAGATAAATGACATTTGCTATCTTGACTCCTGGTCAGTGCTGTGGCCCTCGCAGATATGGTCCCCTGATGTCCTGCAGCTCTCCAGCAGTCTTTCAATGTCCTCTCCTAGTGGCTTCTCGATAAAATGGTGCCCCGGCTTTGATCCATTCTTGTCTGTCAGGTCTCCTGTCATCTGCTCTGTAGTGTATTAGCATGTTTTGAATATTTGTAAAAATGCAAATATCCTCTTTGCATGCTCAATTGTTGGCTGTAGAAATTCTATATAAATAGCTGCACCTTTTGTGGTAGTCAGTCAGTCAGTAGGATGTATCAATTGTGGTATTTAAATAAACTATATTCCTAAGTCCGTGGCCTGATCTAAGCAACTCCTCATCCCAGCTACTCTCTTATGAGGGTATTCCAGGCTTTCCGTAGATGAACTTGGAGTCGCGCACATAGCGCTCAGCTAATCCATTTGTGCTTGGATTGTATGGACTTGTTTTGTATGCCGAATTCCGTCCATTCTGGAGAATTCTTCCAATTCCTTTGAGACGAACTGTCGTCCATTATCAGTCACCAAGAAATCCGGCAGTCCAAATTTTGCAAACACTTGCTTAAGAAGGTAGATAATAGTCTAGCTGGTTATATCTTTCAAGACGAAGATCTCTAACCATTTTGTATAGGCGTCCACTATGACCATAAACATATTACCCATAAAAGAGCCGGCCAAATCTACATGTAGGCGATGCCATGGTTTTTCTGGCCAAGTCCATTCTGAAATCGTGGAGGGAATCTTATTTGCAGATTCCTGACAGATGATACATTCCCGAGCCATATCTTCGATTTTTTGTCTATTCCCGGCCACCAAAAATATCTTCGTGCAATCATTCTTATTATCACCATTCCAAAATGCATCTCGTGTAGATCTATCAAATTTGGAGAGGAATTACTATATGTTCCTTCCACTGAAGGGATCCAAAATCTACACTTAGTTTATTCCTGACTTTGTAGTGAGGGAAAAACGGATATTGGCAGAGTGACCTCGCATATTGAAAGTAATAGAAGGGAGAGGCACACCCCTGTGCAGAAAAACTACACGTCTAGAGCAAAAGAGAGAACGTGTTACCGGTGCGGCGAAAGGAATTCACACCTAGCACCAGCATTCCCCCACAAGTCAAAGACTGTTTTAAATGCAAGAAAACTGGGCATTTCAGTAAAGTATGCAAAGCGGCAAATTATGCACAGACAAGAAATGTACAATAAAAAAATGCTGTCCCTCAAGGGCGAAAATGAGGCTAAAGTTACGCTCACTTTAGACGGCAAATGTATTAAATTGCGTTGCAGATACTGGAAGTCCAGTAACTTTGATGCAAAAAAAACAATTTTCAAGAAATTCTGGAAATTAAAATTATTTCCCACTTCGAAAAATATAAAAACCTTGTGCAATAACCCTATGAAGATTGTAGGAGAAAGGGATGGTTTTGTTAAAGAAGCCGGAAAGAGACTTAGGTTGATCGTGGTGGATGAAGGTATCCCAGAAGTTTTGCAAGGAAGGGAATGGCTAAGATACTTAAATATTGACTACTGCAGGTTATTAAATGTCAATAAGTTAATTGAAGAATCTTGCATGGAGGCATTAATTGGGCACGAAAAGAGATATTTGCATTTTTACAAATATTCAAAACATGCTAATAAACTACATGCTCTAAGTCGTTCTCCTGGATCTCATCTATTGTCGTCGTATTCCTATGCTCTTATCTCCGGTGAACGCCAGCTCCCAACATCGTTTCAACCATCGATCCACGGCTTCCATTTCTTTATTTTTTTGGCTTGTATCATGAGGTTCATTCTTCTTTTCTGTTGAGATAATTTCCATAGTTATTTTTTAGAACCAAGGATTGGATGTATGAAAAGTCTCTTTTTAAAAGCTTTTATTTAACTTGCCTCCATGTCTGTCTGTCCACAAATCTTGAAATTGATTTTTAGTATATTTCTAGAGAACGTAGAAATAGAAAATGTGTACACTTCTTAGAGCCTAAAGACAATGCAAGTTGACAAATTCTCAGACTGCGCAGTAGTCAGAATGGCCTGGAATGGACAAATTTTCAAATTGCCTTCCAAAAATTTAAACTTAATTTTAATTTCAGATCACATATAAGTATGAAACTTTTAACACTCAATCAGTCCAATGAATAATGCAAGCGAACAAATTTCAGGCCTCTGGGTGGTCGAAGTGGCAAGAAAAGAGCAAATTACTATATTTATTTTTAAGTCTTATATTACGCCTCTTACAAAGAATTGACCAATCTGCCGCGAGCAGGCTTCATTATATTTAATGCCTAATCCTCAGTGAACTTTTGATTCTAAGTTTTGTAAATTCATGACTAAAAATATCTAAATAATTAAAATATAAAAATCCATTCTAATAAAGATTTTGTTTAAATGCACAAAAAATGAATAAATTAAATATTTTATCTTCTATCATTGAGAAATTAGATGTACCTGAGTGAAAATAAAAGAGGCGGGGAACGTTCATCATGGATTTCGAACCAAATGTGATTTAATATGTAGCAGCTGATTTTTTATAAGTGTTTGTTATATTTTTACCTCTTCTCTAAATATGATCGCCCCTCGCCGCTTTTATTTTCCATTAGATACATCTAATTGCTCAATGATAGAAGATACAATATTTTATTTTTTCCTTTTTAGTGCATTTAACTAAATATTTTTAAAAATGTATTTATATTTATTAATTATTATTGTGTTAATTTACTTCCTATATTGTTTGTTATATTTTATTACTATTCCATCCCATGTTAAGACTATCGGCACTACTTTTACAGGCATTTATTCGGTTTGAGTCATTTCCCTCGCCAGTAGCTGGTAATTTATTTTATTTGTTACCTCCGTAGTTTGGATATCGTCTTGGGATGTAATGCCTATCTCTATGATTGTTATGTCTATTTAGATTTTGTCGTATACTATTATATCAGGTTTGTTAGCTCTGATATTGATATCACTTATCCGTTATTATCTTAGTGTATGAATTTTCAATTTTGGTCGTTATTTTGTGGAGATTCATTTTGTTATTCTCAGTGAAATTATATTTTCTTGACAAATTTAAATGAATGCATCTCACAAATTCATTATGCCTCTCAGTGTATTCCTAATAAAGCAATCTTCCACAGTTTGTAGCAAGGTTTATTTATTATCATTTACAAAGCACGCGATATCCGTCTTGGATATTTGCATGCATACACAAGTTTGGGAGCTTTTACAGTAATTATTAATATGATTATAGTTATTATAATAGATATTTTTACTTATTTGTCAGTTAGTTAACGATTTAATTACCCTATAATGAATATTAGTGAACATCACATTTAAGAACAGAAATTTAGAGCTATTTACAGCATATAACTATTTACCATTTATTACAGCCCAGGCTATCTATTACTAAAAAACATTCTACAAAATCTATTAGAATGTATATACATATATCTATTATTAACTATTTGGTTTAGGCAATTTTTATATTTGATTTTTGACTCTCAAGTCCTCTACAAGTCGACAGTCCGTTAGAATATGTACAGGATTTTCTTCTTCTGCACCACATGAGCATTTAGGCGAATCCGTCTTTCTGACCTTGTACAAATATGATCTAAAGTTACCGTGTCCAGTAAAAAATTGAACGTTGTAAAAATTTGGCTTGACATATTTGGGTATTTGGGAATCAGTAAAGAAGGACTTGAAAATGGTGTTAGTCTTCTCATAGTATTCCTGCAATTTTTCCCTTATATAATTAGAAATTATATTCCTACCCGAAGAGTCAAATCGATTGTAATTTATTTCGGTTTTCAGCATGTTAGATTCAATATATTCAGTAAGTTTGGGGACTTGTGCAAGTATGTGTGTACAATCCGATGATGTTGTACTGTAGGCTTGTATACAATGTTTTAAAATATTATATTGAAAAGAATTTAGCTTGTCCTTAGACTTTTTGTTTATGAATGGATACCATATTGGATAACCGTATGTAATTGTGCTTCGATATAATGTCTTATACAGTATCAGTCTTCGTCTAAAGTATAGACCCCATGCTTTCTTTGTCAGGCCAAATAGGTATCCACTAGCTCTAGTTACTTTTATGATCGTTTCATTAACGTGAGGCGTAAAGTCCAGTTTGCTTTTGACTCGGTGATTTTTAATAGTCACTCCTAGGATCTTAAGTTCTTCAACCGGTTTAATTAACTTGCTACCTGAGACTATTATATCGCTATTGCATTTATATAAATATAATATTTTTGTTTTTTCATCTGACAATTTTAATTTACGACTTTCACACCACTCATTGATTTTTCTTAATACGTTATCTATTGTCTTTCTTAGTTGTTCAGGAGTTTTATTCCAACATATTAACGTAATATCACCTGCATATCCTATTGTTTCACAGTTATCACCCAGATTATTATTCAGTATCTCATTAATAAGAATATTCCATAATTTGTAGCAAGGTGGTCCACCGTCCTCTGTGCCGTTTCACAGTGAGGGAATTTCAAGTTTTTATCCTTCGGGAACACGTTTCTATCCTGTGTGAACATATAGAAGCCTTCATTTGTGGTCTGTTATTTCCTGTTTTGAGTCATTGTGAGGATTTTGTCAATTCCAATAGCGGTTGGTCTTCATTTATGAGGAATGCTCTGTGTATCTTTTTCTCGCTAATGATTACTATTATATTTTCCATTTGCTTTTATTCAGAGTCTTTTTGTGATGTTTTGGTTTTCTATTTTATATTTGTTTTCTATAATTAATTGAATGTGTGCGAGATTTGTATTTTCGCCCTGTTCACACGCTTTAATAGCCTCCTTTCTTTTGTGGTCTCCCCCGAAATTTATATTTGTAGAGGTTTAGCATAATTCGTTCGTTTTTTTTTTTTGACCAAGTTCACCAATCCTCTTCTCAATTCTTCGCGTTAGAGATACAATCTCTCTTTATTCGATGGCTTAAGATGGATTTTATATTTACTCAGCGTTTTTCTCTCCTTTTGGTTCATCATTTCTAGTTTTCGCTCACTAAACTCCACGATTCCAACGTAGTAGCTTATGAGCGAGAGCGAATACTCGTTGAAATCAGCGAAGAGGTTCTTTTAGCGTTCAGCTAGGTTTCCTCTAAAGATTACATTCTGGCTACTATTTCTCTTTTTATTCTTTCTTTGTTTTCTGGAAAAACTGCGCTTGTGTTATCCTCTAGAACACCTAAATATTTATATGTTTCTTTTCCTTTCAGTGTAGAAATTCCTGAATTCCTGGTAAGTTTGTCGCTGTTTTTGTCGGGTTGATTTTGAAGCCTATTTTATTTAAAAGCTGAGTTTTCTTGTTAGAGAGAGAGAGAGATAATAGCTCAAGATCCTTTTCGCTATAAGCAAATAATTTTACGTCTTCAATACACGATGAATGATTTTTTTTAATTTTATTTTTTATATTTCCAACTCTCATCTCCACTTGGGAACTGTCTTCTTTATTGAGCTCCCTTATTATCGGCTCGAGGCACATGACGAAGAATAGTGGTGATAGCCAATCTCCTTGCAATATTCCTCTTTCTATTTCGACTATTTTGAGGCACTGCTTGCCATAGTAGAACTGTGCTTGACATTTGTCTAGGGAAATTTTTGCGAATTTTTGAACTTCTTTTGGAAATTTTGATGTTTCTAATATATTAAGCAGGTATTTGTGGTCGATGCTGTCAAAAGTCTTTGCTTTGTCAATCCACATGGTTTTTAGTTTATTTGCGTGATACTTGCAAATAGCTTTGTTTAATAAGACCTTTTCCTTGGCGCCTTGAGTTCGCTGCGTCGTTCCTATCTGATTGATAGACAGATATCGTTCTATGTATTTGTTCAGCTTCCTAGATAATATCCGCGTTATTAATTTGTACAGGTTGCTCATGCAACTTATGGTGCGGTAGTTTCTGTTCTCTCCTCCTTTAGGAAACAAGAAGAATTTTGCAGAAAACATCCAGTCTGGATTTGTTTCAGGATTCCTTATAGCTTGAACAGAGGCTTTATATAGATCTTCGTGCAGCGGGGTTATAATTTTTTAAAGAAATTATTAAATTTATCTATACCGCCTGCTTTCCAATTTGGATTTTTTTATGTTTCCTCGAATTATTATTAACTTATTTATATTTGTTTTTTTTATTTTAGAGTTATTTCTATTTGCTCGATAGGTTTGTCTGTTTTCTATATTCTGGATGAGGTATTCCGGAATGCCAAGGTGTTGATTCTTTGTCCAAGTTTTGAACTAGAAATATGTTAATTCTTTTTCATTAATGGGACCTTCGTTTGCTTTTTGTGGCTTCAACTTTCTGTAAAATACTACCCTATTCAGTTCAAACATATAATTTGCATTATTAAATTCACTTATTTTTTCTGACGCCTATATTCTTTTCTGTATTACTTTTATTTCTTGGTTTAGTTTTGGTGAACTATTTTTAAATCCAATTATTTCCTGAGTTCGCCCTTATATTTCTTGGCTACTTGTTTTACCATGTTGTTTATTTGCTGTTTATTTCCCCAGATTCTGTTCGTTTTTCTATTATTTTCATCATATTTTCTTTCTCTTGGATTGATTTGTTTAATGAATATTTCAGTCTTCCGCTCTTTGGGGCTCTTTTGTTAACTCTTCATATGCCATTTGTGCTGCATAAATTATTTTGCTGATTTTTTCCAAGTTTAGATTCCCCATTAGATTTTTTTGAAAATAATTGTTAATTTCCTTAAGAAAATATATGCCTCCTATATTTAACTTATGGGATTTAAACGTCGTTGTCCACTCATTAACTGGATTGTTCGAGCATTCTTCTGTCGCTTTCTCCATTGCCCTTGTTACTCTCAGTCGCAATTCTATGTTTACTGGATTATTGCTCTTGTGTGTTTGCCTCTTCATGTTTTTTTTCCCTGACCTGGTTGGCTTACTAGTTCTGATGGATTCCTATCTCCCCTCCTGTTTGTTCTCTCAGCTTCCTCTTGGTTTATTTAAATATAAATTGTGTCGTTATTGATTTCACTATCGCAGTTTCTACTATCACTGGTTTGCTCGCAATTGTTTAGAAAATTTGAGGTGCTTTCTGTTACGTCTTCTTCCCGACTTTGGCTTAAAACAGGTGTAGATCTGTTGGATGTCCCTCTGTATTCATTCACGATATCTGTGTATCTTTCGTCCTTGATAAGTTTGTAAACCTTAATTCTTAGAGAACCAAAGTTTATTGCGCATCCAAATAGGCTTTTTCGGTACTCTTCTTGTATTTTAGGCCAATATTATCTTCCTATCTATTTGTTATACGAATAATTGGCCATTAAAACATGGTCTTCTAGTTCTACTAAAAGGCCGCACCAAGCAGACTGATCACAATGCACTGTGGCAATGAACCAAGCAAGCACTAAGCCACCAGAGCTGTAACACAATAATTTCTTCTTGCCCTTTCCTTTCTATAGGCATATTTATAAAATGATTGGATAAGAAATATATTCTCACTTCTTTCTATATCTTCATCTGAGACACTGGCTGGAGTGACCACTTTGCCTCCAAGTTAATGTAGGATTCAAGTTTATATTTTCTTGAAGGTTTGATTTCAGTCATCCACAATGTGATTAGAATAAAAATGGAAATAAATTTCACACACACAAATCCTACACACTTGAACAAAAAAATCGATAAAATGTATAATAATAGTGTATATTTTTGCTCACACACATTATTTATATGTAAAATTATTTGCATAAATATCGTTTGATTGATATTTTTCTCTACTTTTGTACACCCATGAAATTTCTAATTGTAATTAAAGAGAATTGTTACAAAAAAATGCAAACTTGACTAGAAGGTGGGTGCGACACCTATTTAGAAATCTCTAACTTGGTGGAAGTTTGTTAGTCGATATTAAAAATATATTTCAACCAATTTTGAACATTGTTTGTATTTGAATTTGAGAATAGGGACAAGCATAGTAATGGGAAGACTCTTTACTTTGAATAGGGACTTGCATCGCCATGGTTGGGACTCTTAGAACCGAATCGGGACTTGTATCATCATTACATTTAGTTTAATAAAATGTTATTTATGGGGCGCCATTTTGAATTAGCTTCAATATTAATTTTAAAATATGATTTTTTTAAAGTGGTTAGGTACATTTCCTTTATAGTGAATCTAGGAACCTAAAGCTACTGTAGAATTACCTACCTTCTGTGAGAAACGACTAGGAATAAAGATAGACTCCTTGTCTTTTCTGTGGATTGATACGTAAGGTAGACTTAAAGGGTATAAATAATAGTTATTTATTTTTCTCTATAATTTTTTACCTTACCAATACCATAATTACCCCTAAGCGGGGTAAGAATATGATGGAGATACAAATTCCTACACTTCAGAACTCCGAAAATTGAATGAACAGATAATGAAAGCAACTCCCGATCAACCCAGTATGGTTTCATTTCAAAGTAAAGACTTGAGCTGCAATGTAGACCGTTCGCGTTCGTTGGAATGGTTCACTTCGGTTCATATGAATGCTATTTCACACCACCACCAACGATACACAATTATGGGGCGGGAACGCATCATACAATCAGTCATTAAAATGAAAGAAAACGAGAACTAGAATACATCGCCATCCTTACGTAAAGAAACCCAGAATGGACCTAAAGACAGAAGATTGGACTTTGAGTTCAAAGTGGGAAGAAGACTGTCGCCGAGAAACAGCCGGTATTTTCCGGCGGCTAAAGTATTAGAGAAAATAAACAGGCAGCCATATTTTTCTTCTTATCTGTTCAGATTTTATATTTTCTAATATTAACACCTGACGTCAGCAGTCTGGAATTTCCTTCTGTTATCGACAACAGACGTCAATAAACCATCAGTATTTTGTGATCTCACACGTTGAATATCCTATATATATATATTATATAATCTAAAATACAAATATTTTATTTTTTTTAAAAACATATATTTTATTTTTTCATTCATTGACTATTATATATATTTGACCATAGATGCAAAAACATACCACTTTAATTATTGTTGTTGTAAATATGTAAAGTGAACCCTACCTTTTCTAATGAAAATCACTAATATAGAATTCATTTTCTAAATTTTATATTACTGTGATATAAATAATTTTATGTATATTTTTACTTCAAGAGATTCAAAATAAAAATCTGCTTGAAAGGTAAATAATTATCTTCACTTTTCCACGACTGCACCTCTTTTCAACAATCAAACACACAAAAAATTTCTAATCTATAACATAAGTCGACAGGATTTACCTAAATTTTATTAAATTTTCTATCAATATACTGAAACTTGTGAAAAAATGGCAAAAACAAAAAAAGAAAAAGATGCTGAATTTGCATACCAAGCGATGCCATCATTTGTGAAATATAATAATAGTCTAAATATTAAAACGTGGATTACAAATTTTGAAAGAAAGAGTGACTCCTACGGGTTGGATCACGGTTGGAAGGTGCTTCATCTATCAGACTACCTACAGGATGAGGCCTTGACTTATTATTTCGAAAGCCTCTGCAACATTGAAGACTGGGGTAAATTAAAAGAAAGCCTAATAATCAGGTTCCAGAAGGTCAAATTGACGCCCTTGGTGGAAATGATGAGGATCACCCAAGAGGAACAGGAAACAGTCACGCAATACTTCCACAGGAAAATGCAGCTGACAAACAATGTTGAGTTGAACCTCACCTCCATAGTGGAGCTATTAAATGAGGGAGTAAAAACAAAATACAAGCCCTACCTGGCTACAATAGACGCAGTGCAGCCCTCGGAGTGGCTAACCATGGCCATAAAAGTTGAAAATAGATTAACGGGATCTGGAACGCCGGTGGAAAAGGGCCGTCTCCAAGCTTTTAATCCAGCGCTTCACCCATCACCCAGACCTGCCGGATGTTATGGTAGCTCGCAAGTGCAGAGGCCACCAATGCCTTGCCGAATTTGCGAACGTCTGGGATTGGAGCTTCAATGGCACTACCACTCAGTGTGCCCATACCGCAGCCCAACAGCTTCCAGATCTCCGGCCACTCCCCGTGTCCAGCGCCCAACAGCTTCCAGATCCTTCTCTTCAGCCAGTCCCCACTCCTACCAAGCCGCAGCTTCTAGTTCCTTCCCTCCACCCACTCCCCATGACTACCAACCGACAGTTCCTAGTGCCTCTTCACCCGATTCTCCTAGGTACTGCCCACTGAAGAATACTGCCCCAAAGCCCATAAACCCAGGTAGAACTTTATTATTATTCTCAGTACTCATAAATCAGGTATCCTTACCCTGTGTACTTGATACTGCATCATCAATATCTATTATCCCATTAAAATACTTAAATTATATTCATTATAAAATGTTAGATAATTCCCCAAAAGACAAAATAGGTCAGGTAGAAGGATTTAGTTATCCATTATACAAAATATTAGTTAGGCTTAGCTTAGGTAAAATTACAAAATATCAAGAAATGTTTGTTTGTGATACTCCAATAGAATATATTATTTTAGGTTTACCAATATTTTATAAATTTAGATTACAAATAGATTTCTCAAAAAACCTTCTTTTTCAAAATTATAAATTCTTGTATTCCTTTAATCCAAAAACTGATGACCAAAAGTCATATGCTACCACCCTATGTATTCCAGACCCATACTATGTTAGAAATTCATCTCTTCTAAATATTAACCCATTGTATAATTTTAATTCTTTATATATACCAAATACATATGTTAAACATATAGATCATAATTCAAATCCCATTATTTATTCTAACTCATATCACAGTATGCAAATTCCATGCCCTATTGTCAATTATAACTCATATCTAGACCTTAGTAACTTAGATATTAACCCAAATTTCCCAATTCAAACAATTTCAGATATTTTGCACAAATATAAGAATGTTTTCTCTAAACACAATTTTGATATAGGATGCATTTGAACTAACCCAATTTGCATATCTCTTTCAGATAATATTCCCATAGCACAAAAGCCATATAGGACATCTTTTTACAACAATGCTGAAATACAAAAACAAATAACTGAATTATTAAAGTATGGTATTATTAGGCCTTCATCTAGCCCCTATAGTTCTCCTGCATTATTAGTGAATAAGAAATCTGATACCCCAAATCACCCCACAAGACTCTGTATAGATTATAGGAAAATTAATCAAAAAACAGTTCCAGAAAATACCCCAATTCCACTTATAGAACAAATTATAGATAGGTTATCACAGTCAAAAATATATACTATTCTAGATGTTAAAAATGCATATTGGCATATACCCATAGATGAAAAAGATAAATATAAAACTTCATTTGTAACACAATTAGGTTGTTATGAATGGAATAGACTTCCATATGGTTTAAAAAATGGACCCTCACAATTTGAAAGAATTATGAAATCAATTTTCACTAAACATAACATACAGTATGCTTTAAATTATTTTGATGACATTATTATACACTCCAAAACTTATGAAGAACATATTACACATTTAGAAGACATATTAAACATATTTGAACAAGAAAATATAAAACTCAATCTCAATAAATGTAAATTTTTACAAAAAGAAATAAAATTTTTAGGATACACAATTAACTCAGGAAAATATACACCCAATAACACAAATATTGAAGCAATTTTAAAATTAAATAGACCATACAATATTAAAACATTACAAAGATTTTTAGGTACAATTAATATATATAATAAATTTATTCCCCACTATGCACAAATTAGGGCACCATTAAATGAACTTTTGTTAAAAAATGCTGCTTGGTTATGGAGTACAAAACATGAACAAGCATTTCAAACTCTTAAAAATGCACTAATTTCAAAACCTGTACTTTATATTTATGACCCATCAAAACCATGCCATTTAATCACAGATGCCTCAGGTTTAGGAGTAGCAGGAGTCCTGAAACAACCTGATGAACAAGGCATTTTACACCCCATAGCTTATTATTCAAGAAAACTTCACCCATATGAGCAGAATTATACTGCTTCAGAAATAGAAGCATTAGCAATAATTAATTCAGTACAAATATTTCATACATATTTACATAATGTACACTTTACATTGCACACAGATCACTTGCCTTTAAAATGGATCAAAAATGTAAAAAACCCACATGGTAGATTATTTAGATGGTCCTTAATCCTATCTCAATATAACTTTGACATAAAACATATTAAAGGATTAAATAATATAGAAGCAGACATGCTGTCAAGAGCACCAGTATCATTTTACCTAACATATAATGAGTTAAAAGAACATCAAACAACAGAACAAATTAGCAATAGTAAATTTAAAATACAAAATTATATCTTTATAATTAATAGAAAGGGCTTTAAAAGAGCTTATGTACCACAAACATTAAGACACAAATTATTAAACAAAGTACATACAAAACATGGACATATTGGAACAACTCAAATGACTAAAATAATTTCTCCATACTATTATTGGCCACATCTGACTAGGGATATTGCTAATTACACAAAGCATTGTGAAACTTGCCAGTTAAATAAATCTAGGGATAACAGAATTGTTTATGGACCACTACAACAGATGCCAATAGCTACACACCCAAATCATATTTTTTCTTTAGACACAATGGGAGGCTTACATAATTATGGGACAACCAAACACAGTATCCATATGATAGTAGATCATCACAGTAGATTCCTTTGGACTTTCCCTACAAAATCTGTATCCACTGATTCATATATCACTTGTTTAAAAATTTATTCCAAATTAACAAACCTGAATATATAGCTAGCAATAAATATGTATATATATATATGTTTCTATGAAAATGTTAATCTGCAAGACGCAGGTTATCATCATCTTTGTTTTGTTGTTGTCACTTTTTGGCGTTTCGCAAAACAACAAAAATGCTGTATCAGACTTTACTAAGACAATAAAGATTTGCTACAAAATAAAAGTGTACTAAGATGCTGCATTTGGCGACGAGGATATAAGAGTAAGTACCCTCGAATTTTGAAGTAAATATTTTTAGAAATTATCTTTGATTTTGCATATAATTGAAAGTTATTTTTAAAAGACTAAAATTGCAAAGTTTTAGGATGCAAATTTAAAAAAAAAAAGTGGAATAAAATGGCTAGTTACCAATTTAAGGAATATAATGAAGAAACTGAAACTTTTGAAACGTTTTATGAACGATTGGAACAGTTTCTCATATTGGAGGAGGCAGGGGATGAGAAGAAAAAGGCTTATCTCCTAACCCTCATGGGAAGTAAAACCTATGGTGTTTTGAAGAATTTGTGCAGTCCTATTCTACCTAAAAATAAAACTTTTGATGACCTAATAGATATCTTGAAAAGGCACTTCTCTCCAAAGCGCTCAATTGTAGTAGAGAGGTTCATTTTTTTTAAAAGAATGCAATTAAAGGAAGAAAGCATCTCGGACTACTTGGTGGAAATTAAGCGTTTGGCTTCCTCATGCAACTTTGGAAATTTTCTGGAGGATTCTTTACGTGATAAAATGGTTTGTGGGTTATATAATGCCAAAATACAAAATAGAATTTTGTCGGAGGGTGACATTTCTTTAGCTAAAGTAATTGAGATAGCATTATCTATGGAAGCGGCTGAGAAAAATACAAAATTATTCCATTTGGAGCAGGGTGAAGATTGTGTAGATAAGTTGAGGATTGAACGCAAGGTTGAATCAAATTTCCAGAATGGCAAATGTAAACATTGTGGTAAACCGCACAAAGAACCATGTAGATTTAAGGAGGCGATATGCTTTAAGTGTAATAAAAAAGGACACATTGCCTCAATATGTTGGAGCAGTAGAAGAAATCTAAGGCAACATCAGAATCAGCCGGGAAATATACATCAGATAGGAGACCAAGAAGAGGAGGAAGAGTATGTCCAGAAAATTATAAGCGTGACGATACCTGAGTATAAAATTAATTTTGCCTCAAGTGACCCTCCCTATCTGATGGAGTTAAAAGTAGAAGGAAACTTTATTAAATTTGAAATGGATACGGGTAGTGGTCTAACACTGATATCAGAAAAGGATTTTAAAAATAGTCTTCAACACTTGAAATTGGAAAAAGCGAGTATTATTGTAAGAACTTATGATGGTACCGTGGTACCCATTCTGGGTAAAATCAATGTCAAAGTGGAGTGTCAAGATATTACTTACAAACTTAGAGCGTTGGTGGTGAAAGGAGAAAAGAGGGCGTTGATGGGAAGAGAATGGATAAATAGATTGAAATTGGGCTGTTTCGCGGTAAAACATATGCCTGTGGAAATTACCATTGAGGAAATTTTGAAGGAAAATCAAGCCTTATTTGTGGAGACAACTGAACCAATAAAAGGTTTCACATTTTCAGTAAACATGTGTGATGTGAATCCAATTTTCCATAAGGCTCGTCCGGTGCCTTTCGCCATTAGGCCAGCAGTTACTGAAGCATTAGACAAAATGGTGGCTAAGGGTTATCTATGTGAGGTGGCGAGCAGTAAATGGGCCACTCCAGTGGTTGTAGTGCCGAAGAAAAATAAAGAGATCAGAATTTGCTGCGACTTCAAGGTAACTCTAAATAAATATTTGGACACTGCGGCCTATCCCCTTCCCACACAGCAAGATTTATTCTCCACATTGGCCAAGGGAAAATACTTTTCTAAATTGGACTTGAGGAACGCTTATCTGCAATTAGAGGTGGACCCAGGCACCCGACCGTTACTAACGATAAATACTCATAAAGGGCTGTTCAGGTTTAAGAGAATGCCATTTGGATTGGCAAATGCGCCCAGTTATTTTCAATCTGTAATGGATAGGGTTTTGTCGGGTATAGGAGGCGTAATTTGTTATATTGATGATGTCCTTATAGCCACAGCATCAATTGAAGAACATCTGGCGTTGTTGAAGACTATATTTGCTCGCTTGGCGAAGTATAATATCAAACTAAAGAAAGAAAAATGCCTATTTTTGCAAAAAGAAATTGAATATTTAGGACATCTTGTCACGGGAGAGGGCATCAGACCTTTAGATCATAAGGTACAAGCAATACAGAAGGCCAAAATGCCTACGAATATCTCTGAATTAAGGTCATTTCTGGGTTTAGTTAACTTTTATGGGAAGTTCATACCCAATTTGCCAGAGCTTTTGAAGCCTCTTCATGAGCTTCTTCACAAAAAAACGTCCTTGGGTTTGGACAAAGGAATGTGGAGAGGCCATTGACAAGTGCAAGAATAGCATTACCTCTGAGAGGGTGCTAGTCCCTTATGATGCGACTTTGCCATTGTGTTTGGCCACTGATGCATCGCAGATTGGAGTGGGCGCTGTGTTGTCACATATTATAGAAGGCCAGGAGAGACCGATTATGTTTGCCTCACGGACTTTATCGGTAGCAGAACAAAATTATTCTCAGATTGAGAAGGAGGCTCTAGCCATTATTTATGGAGTTACCAAGTTTCATCAATTTATTTATGGAAGAAAATTTATTCTTATTACAGACCATAAGCCATTGGTGACCATTTTGGGCTCAAGATCAGGAATCCCCACCTTATCTACTTCAAGATTGCAGCGTTGGGCGCTTATTTTGTCAGCTTATACTTACGATATTAAATTTCGAAGAACTCAAGACCATGGGAATGCAGATCTTCTGTCACGTTTTCCTGTGGGCTGTGAAGAAATTCCAAGATTGAATAATGTCTATGCTTTATCCTTTGTGGAAGAATTGCCGATCACAGCAGAGGAAATTGCCACGGAAACTGAAAAAGACGAAGTGCTCTCATTGGCCAAATTTTATACTCAGCAAGGCTGGCCTGAAAAGGTGGCTGATCACCTCAGACCTTATTTTCAAAGGAAACTTGAGCTAACTGTAGATGGGGAGTGTTTGGTTTGGGGAATGAGAGTTGTCATTCCACCATCTCTCAGAATAAAAATGTTGAACTGTCTTCATGAGACTCATTCCGGTATGAACAAAATGAAGGCTGTAGCAAGATCACATTTTTGGTGGCCTAATCTAGATACCCAAATCGAGTTTTTGGTAAATAAGTGCAGAAGCTGTCAGCAATCCCAGGATGGGCCAAATAAAGGAAAATGGCAACCCTGGAAATGGTCAACCAGACCTTGGCAAAGAATTCACATTGATTTTGCAAATAAGGAAAACATTAATTTATTAATAGTAGTAGATAGTCATTCAAAGTGGATCGAAGCCATCCCAATGAGAGAGACCACCACACGCAAAACCATTGAGCAACTACGGCGACTTTTTTCTTCCTATGGGTTACCGGAGGAACTTGTATCTGATAATGGACCTCAGTTTACTGGGAGTGAAATGAAAGGTTTTCTGGAAGGAAATGGAATTAAACAAACATTGATCCCGGCGTACCACCCGCAAAGTAATGGCTTGGCTGAAAGAGCGGTTAGAACAATTAAGACTGCCCTGGATAAAAATAAAAGGAAAATTGGGGACACCATTCAAGACACCTTGTCAAAAGTTCTTCTGGCATATCGAAGCACCCCGCATGTGACAACGGGAAAGACTCCATCAGAGCTCTTTATTGGGCGTGCGCTTCGAACCAGAGTGTCGTTGATACATCCCAGCTTGGCATCTAGAGTTAGGGACCAGCAAGCCAGGCAAATGAAGTATGATCGGCGAACCCATTTGGAAGAATTCCAGATAGATGATTTAGTGTGGTGTAAAAACTTTAGAGGTGGTGATAAATGGATCCCAGGAAAAATTGTGGGCAAGAAGGGAACTAGAGTCTACACCATTTTGATCCACGGACAGGTAAAGGCCTATCACAGGGATCAAATTAGAAAAAGGTGGAGGAATGGTGAGGAAGATGAGAGTGGAGATGGAGAGCGTCAACCCGAGCACTCAAGAGGAGCAGGTCCCAATGCCATAATCTCGGAGGTTGTACGAGACAGAGGTTATGTGGAGTCGATGTCGCCAGGACTAACTAGCCAGCGGTCGGATCAAGATTCAGAGGTTCAGAGTGATACAGACGATGGAAAGTCATTGGAGCCTCTTCCCTCGCTGGACCCCGAGGCCTTGAAAGAGGAGGGTCCTGTCCTAAGGCGGAACCCACCTCGAGCGAGGAGACTTCCTGTGAGATTTGAAGAGAGAAGATGGTGATATATAGCTAGCAATAAATATGTATATATATATATGTTTCTATGAAAATGTTAATCTGCAAGACGCAGGTTATCATCATCTTTGTTTTGTTGTTGTCACTTTTTGGCGTTTCGCAAAACAACAAAAATGCTGTATCAGACTTTACTAAGACAATAAAGATTTGCTACAAAATAAAAGTGTACTAAGATGCTGCATGATTCATATATCACTTGTTTAAAAATTTATTCCAAATTAACAAACCTGAAATATTAATAACTGACAGAAATGCAGCTTTTCTTAGCAATAAATTTAAACAATTTTTAGGAAAAAATAATGTTAAGCATCTACTCACCAGTGCCCATCACCCAGAAACAAATGCAAAAGTAGAAAGATTAAATTCCACTATCATAAATAGGTTAAGATGTGAATATAATCATAATTTAAAGATCCCTTGGACAAAATATATTCCTAATATTACTGAAAGTTATAATGATACAGTACATACCATAACAGGCTTTACACCTAGGTTCTTATACTATGGAATACAACCACAGTATATAGAACATGACACAGAAACACATACACCAATAGAAAAAGCAAGAAAATTAACCATTGAAAGAACCATAAAATCCCATGAACACAGCAAACAGCTTTATGATATTAAGCACCCAGAACCCATTTTTAAAGAAGGAGATCAGGTATTAGTGAAAACCTTTATTTATCCAAACACTGGTAAATTAACACAAAGATATATAGGCCCATTTAAAATTTTAAAACAACTTTCTCCTGTCACATATGAAATAAATAAACCCAATTTACCACAAAGAAAACAAACAGAAATTATACACTCAAATAAACTTAAATTATTTTACCCAGAATCAGATTTTTTACTTCAAAATAGCACTAATATAGAAAATGACCCTATAGTAAACCAAAATTCTAGCACAAAGTTAATAGATATTGATGATAAACCATGTTTTTTACAGAAAGGCCATATTTTGGATATGGACAATGGAGAAAAAATATCAACCCCAATTCTTTTGCCTACACACATAACTTAATGTCACTTCAAATATCTCTTTATAATCATTTAATTACTCATCCATTTTATTGAAAAATACTTTTATATATTATTTACATGCATTTAAATGTTTATATTTTAGGAAAAACTCATTTTAAATTATATTTGTGTAAAAATAAACATTTCTACTGCCATTTAATATTTTGAAATACGGCAGGCATAATGACATAATTATTCATATTTTAAATACCTTTTTTGGCTTCATATAAATTTTTATATCAATCTATCATTATTATTTCTTATATATAGTTTTATTTTAATTTCATATTTATATAAATTATTTATAAACAAACTTTCTTTTGTTTATTTTGAAAAAATATGGACATTGATTTTTATTGTTTAATTTGTAATTATTTTATAGACATTTTGATTTCGTTTAATTAATTATTTTTGTAATAGCCATTTTTATTTTCAAATTTTAACTTTTTAAAAATCTTTTTCACAGGGGGAAATATTATATAATCTAAAATACAAATATTTTATTTTTTTTAAAAACATATATTTTATTTTTTCATTCATTGACTATTATATATATTTGACCATAGATGCAAAAACATACCACTTTAATTATTGTTGTTGTAAATATGTAAAGTGAACCCTACCTGATATATAGCTAGCAATAAATATGTATATATATATATGTTTCTATGAAAATGTTAATCTGCAAGACGCAGGTTATCATCATCTTTGTTTTGTTGTTGTCACTTTTTGGCGTTTCGCAAAACAACAAAAATGCTGTATCAGACTTTACTAAGACAATAAAGATTTGCTACAAAATAAAAGTGTACTAAGATGCTGCATTTGGCGACGAGGATATAAGAGTAAGTACCCTCGAATTTTGAAGTAAATATTTTTAGAAATTATCTTTGATTTTGCATATAATTGAAAGTTATTTTTAAAAGACTAAAATTGCAAAGTTTTAGGATGCAAATTTAAAAAAAAAGTGGGATAAAATGGCTAGTTACCAATTTAAGGAATATAATGAAGAAACTGAAACTTTTGAAACGTTTTATGAACGATTGGAACAGTTTCTCATATTGGAGGAGGCAGGGGATGAGAAGAAAAAGGCTTATCTCCTAACCCTCATGGGAAGTAAAACCTATGGTGTTTTGAAGAATTTGTGCAGTCCTATTCTACCTAAAAATAAAACTTTTGATGACCTAATAGATATCTTGAAAAGGCACTTCTCTCCAAAGCGCTCAATTGTAGTAGAGAGGTTCATTTTTTTTAAAAGAATGCAATTAAAGGAAGAAAGCATCTCGGACTACTTGGTGGAAATTAAGCGTTTGGCTTCCTCATGCAACTTTGGAAATTTTCTGGAGGATTCTTTACGTGATAAAATGGTTTGTGGGTTATATAATGCCAAAATACAAAATAGAATTTTGTCGGAGGGTGACATTTCTTTAGCTAAAGTAATTGAGATAGCATTATCTATGGAAGCGGCTGAGAAAAATACAAAATTATTCCATTTGGAGCAGGGTGAAGATTGTGTAGATAAGTTGAGGATTGAACGCAAGGTTGAATCAAATTTCCAGAATGGCAAATGTAAACATTGTGGTAAACCGCACAAAGAACCATGTAGATTTAAGGAGGCGATATGCTTTAAGTGTAATAAAAAAGGACATATTGCCTCAATATGTTGGAGCAGTAGAAGAAATCTAAGGCAACATCAGAATCAGCCGGGAAATATACATCAGATAGGAGACCAAGAAGAGGAGGAAGAGTATGTCCAGAAAATTATAAGCGTGACGATACCTGAGTATAAAATTAATTTTGCCTCAAGTGACCCTCCCTATCTGATGGAGTTAAAAGTAGAAGGAAACTTTATTAAATTTGAAATGGATACGGGTAGTGGTCTAACACTGATATCAGAAAAGGATTTTAAAAATAGTCTTCAACACTTGAAATTGGAAAAAGCGAGTATTATTGTAAGAACTTATGATGGTACCGTGGTACCCATTCTGGGTAAAATCAATGTCAAAGTGGAGTGTCAAGATATTACTTACAAACTTAGAGCGTTGGTGGTGAAAGGAGAAAAGAGGGCGTTGATGGGAAGAGAATGGATAAATAGATTGAAATTGGGCTGTTTCGCGGTAAAACATATGCCTGTGGAAATTACCATTGAGGAAATTTTGAAGGAAAATCAAGCCTTATTTGTGGAGACAACTGAACCAATAAAAGGTTTCACATTTTCAGTAAACATGTGTGATGTGAATCCAATTTTCCATAAGGCTCGTCCGGTGCCTTTCGCCATTAGGCCAGCAGTTACAGAAGCATTAGACAAAATGGTGGCTAAGGGTTATCTATGTGAGGTGGCGAGCAGTAAATGGGCCACTCCAGTGGTTGTAGTGCCGAAGAAAAATAAAGAGATCAGAATTTGCTGCGACTTCAAGGTAACTCTAAATAAATATTTGGACACTGCGGCCTATCCCCTTCCCACACAGCAAGATTTATTCTCCACATTGGCCAAGGGAAAATACTTTTCTAAATTGGACTTGAGGAACGCTTATCTGCAATTAGAGGTGGACCCAGGCACCCGACCGTTACTAACGATAAATACTCATAAAGGGCTGTTCAGGTTTAAGAGAATGCCATTTGGATTGGCAAATGCGCCCAGTTATTTTCAATCTGTAATGGATAGGGTTTTGTCGGGTATAGGAGGCGTAATTTGTTATATTGATGATGTCCTTATAGCCACAGCATCAATTGAAGAACATCTGGCGTTGTTGAAGACTATATTTGCTCGCTTGGCGAAGTATAATATCAAACTAAAGAAAGAAAAATGCCTATTTTTGCAAAAAGAAATTGAATATTTAGGACATCTTGTCACGGGAGAGGGCATCAGACCTTTAGATCATAAGGTACAAGCAATACAGAAGGCCAAAATGCCTACGAATATCTCTGATTTAAGGTCATTTCTGGGTTTAGTTAACTTTTATGGGAAGTTCATACCCAATTTGCCAGAGCTTTTGAAGCCTCTTCATGAGCTTCTTCACAAAAAACGTCCTTGGGTTTGGACAAAGGAATGTGGAGAGGCCATTGACAAGTGCAAGAACAGCATTACCTCTGAGAGGGTGCTAGTCCCATATGATACGACTTTGCCATTGTGTTTGGCCACTGATGCATCGCAGATTGGAGTGGGCGCTGTGTTGTCACATATTATAGAAGGCCAGGAGAGACCGATTATGTTTGCCTCACGGACTTTATCGGAAGCAGAACAAAATTATTCTCAGATTGAGAAGGAGGCTCTAGCCATTATATATGGAGTTACCAAGTTTCATCAATTTATTTATGGAAGAAAATTTATTCTTATTACAGACCATAAGCCATTGGTGACCATTTTGGGCCCAAGATCAGGAATCCCCACCTTATCTACTTCAAGATTGCAGCGTTGGGCGCTTATTTTGTCAGCTTATACTTACGATATTAAATTTCGAAGAACTCAAGACCATGGGAATGCAGATCTTCTGTCACGTTTTCCTGTGGGCTGTGAAGAAATTCCAAGATTGATTAATGTCTATGCTTTATCCTTTGTGGAAGAATTGCCGATCACAGCAGAGGAAATTGCCACGGAAACTGAAAAAGACGAAGTGCTCTCATTGGCCAAATTTTATACTCAGCAAGGCTGGCCTGAAAAGGTGGCTGATCACCTCAGACCTTATTTTCAAAGGAAACTTGAGCTAACTGTAGATGGGGAGTGTTTGGTTTGGGGAATGAGAGTTGTCATTCCACCATCTCTCAGAATAAAAATGTTGAACTGTCTTCATGAGACTCATTCCGGTATGAACAAAATGAAGGTTGTAGCAAGATCACATTTTTGGTGGCCTAATCTAGATACCCAAATCGAGTTTTTGGTAAATAAGTGCAGAAGCTGTCAGCAATCCCAGGATGGGCCAAATAAAGGAAAATGGCAACCCTGGAAATGGTCAACCAGACCTTGGCAAAGAATTCACATTGATTTTGCAAATAAGGAAAACATTAATTTATTAATAGTAGTAGATAGTCATTCAAAGTGGATCGAAGCCATCCCAATGAGAGAGACCACCACACGCAAAACCATTGAGCAACTACGGCGACTTTTTTCTTCCTATGGGTTACCGGAGGAACTTGTATCTGATAATGGACCTCAGTTTACTGGGAGTGAAATGAAAGGTTTTCTGGAAGGAAATGGAATTAAACAAACATTGATCCCGGCGTACCACCCGCAAAGTAATGGCTTGGCTGAAAGAGCGGTTAGAACAATTAAGACTGCCCTGGATAAAAATAAAAGGAAAATTGGGGACACCATTCAAGACACCTTGTCAAAAGTTCTTCTGGCATATCGAAGCACCCCGCATGTGACAACGGGAAAGACTCCATCAGAGCTCTTTATTGGGCGTGCGCTTCGAACCAGAGTGTCGTTGATACATCCCAGCTTGGCATCTAGAGTTAGGGACCAGCAAGCCAGGCAAATGAAGTATGATCGGCGAACCCATTTGGAAGAATTCCAGATAGATGATTTAGTGTGGTGTAAAAACTTTAGAGGTGGTGATAAATGGATCCCAGGAAAAATTGTGGGCAAGAAGGGAACTAGAGTCTACACCATTTTGATCCACGGACAGGTAAAGGCCTATCACAGGGATCAAATTAGAAAAAGGTGGAGGAATGGTGAGGAAGATGAGAGTGGAGATGGAGAGCGTCAACCCGAGCACTCAAGAGGAGCAGGTCCCAATGCCATAATCTCGGAGGTTGTACGAGACAGAGGTTATGTGGAGTCGATGTCGCCAGGACTAGCTAGCCAGCGGTCGGATCAAGATTCAGAGGTTCAGAGTGATACAGACGATGGAAAGTCATTGGAGCCTCTTCCCTCGCTGGACCCCGAGGCCTTGAAAGAGGAGGGTCCTGTCCTAAGGCGGAACCCACCTCGAGCGAGGAGACTTCCTGTGAGATTTGAAGAGAGAAGATGGTGATATATAGCTAGCAATAAATATGTATATATATATATGTTTCTATGAAAATGTTAATCTGCAAGACGCAGGTTATCATCATCTTTGTTTTGTTGTTGTCACTTTTTGGCGTTTCGCAAAACAACAAAAATGCTGTATCAGACTTTACTAAGACAATAAAGATTTGCTACAAAATAAAAGTGTACTAAGATGCTGCACTACCTTTTCTAATGAAAATCACGAATATAGAATTCATTTTCTAAATTTTATATTACTGTGATATAAATAATTTTATATGTATATTTTTACTTCAAGAGATTCAAAATAAAAATCTGCTTGAAAGGTAAATAATTATCTTCACTTTTCCACGACTGCACCTCTTTTCAACAATCAAACACACAAAAAATTTCTAATCTATAACATTGTTTGTATTTGAATTTGAGAATAGGGACAAGCATAGTAATGGGAAGACTCTTTACTTTGAATAGGGACTTGCATCGCCATGGTTGGGACTCTTAGAACCGAATCGGAACTTGTATCATCATTACATTTAGTTTAATAAAATGTTATTTATGGGGCGCCATTTTGAATTAGCTTCAATATTAATTTTAAAATATGATTTTTTTAAAGTGGTTAGGTACATTTCCTTTATAGTGAATCTAGGAACCTAAAGCTACTGTAGAATTACCTACCTTCTGTGAGAAACGTCTAGGAATAAAGATAGACTCCTTGTCTTTTCTGTGGATTGATACGTAAGGTAGACTTAAAGGGTATAAATAATAGTTATTTATTTTTCTCTATAATTTTTTACCTTACCAATACCATAATTACCCCTAAGCGGGGTAAGAATATGATGGAGATACAAATTCCTACACTTCAGAACTCCGAAAATTGAATGAACAGATAATGAAAGCAACTCCCGATCAACCCAGTATGGTTTCATTTCAAAGTAAAGACTTGAGCTGCAATGTAGACCGTTCGCGTTCGTTGGAATGGTTCACTTCGGTTCATATGAATGCCATTTCACACCACCACCAACGATACACAATTATGGGGCGGGAACGCATCATACAATCAGTCATTAAAATGAAAGAAAACGAGAACTAGAATACATCGCCATCCTTACGTAAAGAAACCCAGAATGGACCTAAAGACAGAAGATTGGACTTTGAGTTCAAAGTGGGAAGAAGACTGTCGCCGAGAAACAGCCGGTATTTTCCGGCGGCTAAAGTATTAGAGAAAATAAACAGGCAGCCATATTTTTCTTCTTATCTGTTCAGATTTTATATTTTCTAATATTAACACCTGACGTCAGCAGTCTGGAATTTCCTTCTGTTATCGACAACAGACGTCAATAAACCATCAGTATTTTGTGATCTCACACGTTGAATATCCTATATATATATATAGATATTTATCACTTTTAAAATCTAAAATTATTCACTCAGATATCGTTCAACTGACCTTTTTTCTACATTTGTGCAACCATGAAATCGATAGGTATAAATATTTAAAAATTAATGTTTTTATAAATAAAAATTCAATTTCAAAACTCAACTAGAGCAAGGCAGTGACACCTATTTGGAAATTTCTAACTTGAAGAAAGTTTGTGTCTCAATTCTCAATAAATATTTCAACAAATTTCAGACATTGTTTTTATTTAGACTTGAAAACAGTGACAAGCATAGTAAAGGATAGACTCTTGGAACTGAGAATAGGGACTTTTATCATCATGGCAGGGGCTCTTGAAACTGAGAACCGGGACTTTTATCATTATGGTGGGACTCTTGGAACTGAGAATAGGGAGTTTTATCATCATAGTAGGGGCTCTTGGAACTGAAAATAGGCACTTTTATATCATCATGGTAGGGGCTCTTGGAATTGAAAATAGGGACATTTATCCTCATGATAGGGACTCTTGAAATTGAGAATAGGGACTTTTATTATCATGGCAGGGGCTCTTGGAACTGAGAATGGGGACTTTATCATCATGGCAGGGGCTCTTGAAATTGAGAACCGGGACTTTATCATTATGTCAGGGGCTCTTGGAACTGAGAACAGGGACTTTTATTTTCATGGCAGGGGCTCTTGGAACTGAGAACCGGGACTTTTATCATTATGGCAGGGGCTCTTGGAACTGAGAACAGGGACTTTTATCATCATGGCAGGGGCTCTTGGAACTGAGAATAGGGACTTTATCAACATTGCAGGGGCTTTTGAAACTGAGAACCGGGACTTTTAATCATTATGGCAGGGGCTCTTGGAACTGAGAACAGGGACTTTTATCCTCATGGTAAGGGCTCTTGGAACTGAGAATAGGGACTTTTATCATCATGGAAGGGGCTCTTAGAACTGAGAATGGGGACTTTCATACTCATGGCAGGGGCTCTTGGAACTGAGAATAGGCACGTTTATCATAATGACAGGCGCTCTTGGAACTGAGAACAGGGATTTTTATCATCATGGTAAGGGGCTCTCGGAACTGAGAAGAGGGACTTTTATCACCATAGCAAAGGCTTTTGGAACTGAGAATTGGAGCTTGTATCGTTATGGCAGGGGCATTTGGAACTGAGAATAGGGACGTGTATCATCGTTACAAGGTTCTCGGAAGGGAGACTAGAGTCTTGTATAGTCACGGAAAGTCTCTTGGAATTGATAATAGCGACTTGTATCGTCATGGCAGGAATCTCAGAGTTATGGATGGAGACTTGTAACGTCACGGCAGGTTCTTGGGATTGGGATTAGAGATTTATATCGTCATGGCAGGGACTTTTAGGTAGTTGGGTATTATAATAACATTTTCAAAGGGCAGGATTATGATATTTTAGCGTTGTCTTTTCAGCATCCGAGCTTGGTTCCTGGATTCCAGAGAGGTCTCGAGCCAGGCTATATGTCTGCTTCTCCCTAGGCACACACCTCAAAGGCCAGCACATCGCCATTCTTACAAAATATAATTAGATGTAGAGTTTCAAATGCTTCTGAAAACTAGGTTAAAGCGGCTGTGTTTACATGGTAAGTAGTGATAGCAAACTAGGGGCCTGGACGGACTAGTTCTCAAATCACCCAACCAAACTGCTCTAAAAAAACCTTGAATTCCCGCAGAACTAGCCGAAAGATCAGGCAAGAACGAACGACCAGCCTAGTACACACAAGGCCCAAGCACACCTGGACGCCCAAGCTGAACGGACAACGTTAGAACGAACGCGCGAACTAGGCTAGAACAAACATCCAAGAGCATTGCACGCACTAGAACGCACAGTACGCACTAGACCGCACGACGCCTCCTGGACGAGCGATACGACCTAATACGCATGTACGCGTTAGATACGGACAACACCCAAGAACGCCTGAACCAACACTAGGACAGGGCGAACGAACTAACGGGAACGCACAGACAAGAACGCCAAACGTCAAGGACGATAGAATGGACTAAGACTGATTGAACGAACTAGGTGACCAGACGGACCAGATCGAACGAGTCCCTGGAAAACTCCACCAAACTAGTTTGACAAACCCTGAATTCTCGCACGAACTAGCCGAAAGGTCAGGCTAAAGCGAACAACCAGTCTAGTACATGGAAAGCCAAGCACGCCTGGACGCCCCAGCTGAACGGACAACGCTAGAACGAACGCGCGAACTAGGCTAGAACAAACATCCAAGAGCATTGCTCGCACTAGAACGCACAGTACGCACTAGACCGCACGACGCCTCCTGGACGAGCGATACGACATAATACGCATGTACGCGATAGATACGAACAACACCCAAGAACGCCTGAACCAACACTAGGACAGGGCGAACGAACTAACGGGAACGCACAGACAAGAACGCCAAACGTCAAGGACAATCAAATGGACTAGAACTGATCGAGCGAACTAGGTGACCAGACGGACCAGAACGAACGAGTCCCTGGAAAACTCGACCAAACTAGTTTCACAAACCTTGAATTCTCGCACGAACTAGCCGAGCAATCAGACTAGAACGAACACCCAGTCTAGTTCATGGAAGGCCAAGCACGCCTGGACGCCCCAGCTGAACGGACAACGCTAGAACGAACGCGCGAACTAGGCTAGAACAAACATCCAAGAGCATTGCACGCACTTGAACGCACAGTACGCACTAGGCCGCACGACGCCTCCTGGACGAGCGATACGACCTAATACGCATGTACGCGATAGATATGCACAACACCCAAGAACGCCTGAACCAACACTAGGACAGGGCGAACGAAATAATGGGAACGCACAGACATGAACGACAAACGTCAAGGACGATCAAATGAACTAGAACTGATTGAACGAACTAGTAGGCTGCAAGGACCAGAGCGAACGAGTCCCTTGAATATTCAACCAAGCTGTTTTAACAAACCTTGAATTCCCGCAAGAACTAGCCGAACAGTCAGGCTAGAACGAACAACCAGTCCAGTACACGGAAAGCCAAGCACGCCTGGACGCCCCAGCTGAACGAACAACGCTAGAATGAACGCGCGAACTAGGCTAGAACAAACATCCGAGAGCATTGCACGCACTAGAACGTACAGTACGCACTAGACCGCACGACGCCTCCTGGACGAGCGATACAACCTAATACACATGTACGCGATAGATACGAACAACACCCAAGAACGTCTGAACCAACGCTAGGACAGGGCTAACGAACCAACGGGAACGCACAGACAAAAACGCCAAACGTCAAGGACGATCAAATGGACTAGGAGTGATTGAACGAACTAGGCGACTGGACGGACAAGAACGAACGAGTCCCCAGAAAACTGTCACACTAGTTCATTTATGAACTAGTGCGAAGGACATACCAGAAATCCCTCGTGAAATAGAGAGATAGATTAGGAAGGAACAGAACAAATGCCCCAGAACACAACAAAACTAGTTTAATAATTTGCTATGAATGAAGGAACTATATTTGCATACAGAGACCGAAAATTACGAATAACATGATTCAAGAGGCAAAATTTACCAAGAAGAAAAACCATACTATGAAAATCTAAAACTGACATGATCCAAACTAAAATCTATCAAGAAGACAGAAATAACAATGCAGCTATAAATATGAATCTCTTACGGAGACAAAAACTGAACAATGCACCAGGAAATTTGAATCCAATTTGAAGACAGAAACTGAACTATACTACCCGAAACACTGATTACAATATAAATTCTACACTATATATATATTGTTAAGATGGCGGTTGAGGCCAGGTAATTAGGTCGCTCCAAGCAGGTTAATTTCTTGGGAGGATGTAGATGAGGTTGGGATTTTCTATTACAATGACGGTCTGAAAATTTAGGTGTTGTAAATATAGGTAGATGAAGTGGTATCCACAGTTTGGTCATCATTTTGGCATTGGAAGCAACTCTATCACGTTTCAAATCACGTTTGCGTAGTAGGTTCAAACGTCGCCATGACCAGTTAGGATGGTTGTTGAAGTGCATCAATGTTTGATTCTTGGTAGCATTAGGCGAAAACGTATCGGCTTGGATGAAAATTTTCTGGGAATCCTGTTTTAGAAATCCCTGCCAATTTATTCTGTGCGAGATGATTTTTCTTATTGCGGGCGACATTTTTGGACGGGTCAATGGTAAGCTATAACAACGAGGTTTGATTCAAGGTATTTCATATGGCAGGACAAACCGTTTGTAACAGTTTGAGGCAATCTGGAAGTTTCCATCCCAGTAGATCTAAATAGTGTTTGGTTGTGTGTAAAGTATGGCGAATAATTCTGCTTGGAAGACTGAGCATTAATGGTCTAGTTTGCGGTGTCTTAAGGAAAAACGGCAAGATAATTCCAACTCCTGTGGACTAGATATATATGATGCTAACACTTTCATTTTGTAAAATTGTATCAACTACTGAAAAAGGATGGTAGAGAATTAAGGAAGGGTTTGTGGATGATTCATATAGGCCAGTTTCTAGGTTTTCAAGTACTAATAGTCGCCCTTTATGATAGTTGAGAGAAGGGCAGATTATGAAGAAACAGTTGGTAGCTATATAGATGGATCACATCTTATGCTTGTTTTGGCAAAATGTAGTTAGTGAGAGTAAAAGTATAGGCGTTGTTGCAAATATTCTGGGAATTCTATTTTTTCAATTCCTTATTTATAGGTCATTCCTTGCATTCTGTGCGAACCGATTTTTCTTATTGCGGGCGAAATTTTTGAAAGGGTCGTGAGAGACGACGTTAAGCTAAAACTTGGCTGCTAGGACTGTTATCACTTTTCCCAAAATAATGCTGTGGCCTTTGACCGAGCAGAGTTGCACATTTGGTGTGTACGGTGAAGGCTACAATATTATTTCTGCAACGTGTTGAGATCCAAGGAATGTACATGGCAGGAAGAACAGCTTGTGATAGTTTGAGGCAATTTGAAAGTTTCCATCTGAGTAGATCTGGATAGTTTTGATTGCCCATAAAGTATGGCTAAGAATGCTGCTTGGAATTAATGATGAAGTTTGAGGTGCCTAGGTCTTTAAGAAAGGTCGCAAGATAACTCCAGCTCCAATATAAATGGTTGTAACACTTTCATTTTGTAAAATTTTATGTATTTCAAGAAAGAGAATAGGGAATTAAGGAAAGCTTGGGGATGACTGTTATAGGCAAATGTCCAAGGTTTCCAAGTACTTGTCAAATTATGAGATGTCGAGATGAGGGCAGCTTGTAAAGAAACAGCTGGTATCTATGTAGATGGACCACATCTGATGTCTGTTATGGCAAACTGTAGTTAGTGTATTTTTCGAGGTTGGCAAGACCCATTTGGGCCGTTTGTCCTAAACACCAGAGTTATGAATAGTGCTTGGGGAACAACCATTTGGTAGTTGTTTCGATCCAAACTGAATGATCTTCGACATTTTACAGGGTAAATAAACCTTTGAAGTATCCATTGGCATTTTAACGCTCTTTTAAAAAATATACACTTTGGCCAGAAAAGGTATTTTAAAAACTATGAATGCCGGCGCGGCAGCTTCTATATTCAACATTTTAAACAATGATGTCGAAATGTTTGTTGGATTTCCTCTTGGTATCGAAAATAATGCCTGGAATTCAAATGATTCTATTGATAGTAGTGATGTTTCTCTGCTTCCTGCGAATAAATATGCTTGTGTTTTTTGTGGATTTACCACGTTCTTTTCCCTGTTTTCTATACCATTAAGAATATTTGTAGTGTGGGTTTATTTTAACAATGAGAAGTTGACGTGGTACTTGTATGATACTAGTAATGATATCTCCACAGCAGATCCAATTTCTACCTATGTGGTTTGTTAGAATAAACAATTTCTACTTGTAATTAGATCTCAGTAAAAAGGGCTTAAATCTGCTCCTTTTGCGACTCTAAATAAGAATAATGTTGCTTTAGAGAGTTTTCTGACCTTCAAATGAAGAGTTGGATCATCTCTCCAGGTTAGTTGACGCCTTTTAAGATTCCAACAATGGATTGTCTATTAACTGCGTCAATTGTCGACTGATTACAAAACTAATGAGAGGGGTTTTATCGTTATTATTCAAGTTTTCATCAATTGAGTTATTGGTGGTGTTTAGAGCGTTTTCAGCTGAAAAGCGTGTTATGAATCCAAATTGAAATTAGCATAACCATTGTATTGGTCTGTTAACCGTTGTAATAGATCCAGAATGCAGCACTCTAACAAAATACTTTGGCTAGCGAGTAGAGTTGGGTAATAGGGAGGAAACTGTCTAAAGGGCGAGATGCAGTACTGTTTGATTGGGTATGAGGACCAAGAGGTTATTTTTTTTTGTGTGTGGCTGAAAGAAAATACGCAGCTGAGAGTCTTTAGCGAGAAGTTTTGCCATTAGTATGTGCAAGGTGCCTCCTTAAGAAAAGGCTGCGTCGATCAGGGCCAGGGGATTTCCCGAGTCCACAACATTGCACGGAGCACTTGAGCGCCAGTGAAATATGGTTTGGAGGAGATAGTAGGATACGTTGTCGCTTGAAGCGGCAGAATCGATGCTCCAGGTGGGCAAAAATGCTGCAGAATTTGGTGACAGATTTCTTCAGGTGTGTAGAGGTTCCACCATTGTACTTGAGTAATGGCGGTATTTTCTGGGTGGCTTGTTCTTTGGACATAGTTATTTGTATAGAACTCAAAGCCACCGAAGAGATTTATTTTCCAGAGTTTATAAAATAAACTTGCACAATTAGTTGACTTATTTCACATTTTAAAAGGCTAGCTTTAGAGCTCAAAGCTCTTCGAGGGCTTATTTCTCTAGAATTATACCAACAAGCTTGGCAATAATATATAATTATATATATTAGAGATTTATTTAAATAGCGTTATCGTTGCATGGTTTTTTTTTACCATTTCAATTCAACTTTCAGCTTGTTAGAACATTCACTGTGCAGAATTCGAAAAGTTTCTTATATTATGTTAGGTGCCCTGGGATAGCAGTTGTAGGTCCAAATTTTCACTTCGGAATTGAGTGAAGGCTTGATTGTTCATTTGAACTTCTTTTCTTGTAGTTGCACCGCAGGCATATGGAAGAGTCGGGGTATAAACCTCGATCAATTGATCAATAAACTCGGGCGAAAGGTATTTCAGCATTAAGACTGCATGTAGCAGTGAAGATCTGGGAGATGTCGTGAAGACACTCTCCAACAAGTTGATTCTGCCCAGGAATCATATCTTGATAAAGATAATAATTCTTGAGAATGATGGTTAGGGATGAAATGTGAAGAATATTTCCAGAAGACATGTTCTAGGGGCTGCGGTAGCTAGAAACGAGGGTTATATCGATGAAGAATGGCTTACATCCACTGGTCTAATCCACGGGAGCTCCCAGAAATTGTTGGTTATGGGCGTGGAAGAATCCTCCAGACCGCGGAATGCCTCAAAGCTCCAGGTTGATCGCTGGCCTCCATTCAAAGAATACATGGACGCGCATATCTGGTGAAGATTGATTCTAGGCTGGAGAGAAATACACTTATTTATTTATTTATTTCAATTCAAAACGCTATGTCCCCCTAGGGACACTTGTGCTAAATGTACATACAAATATAACAAAGAAAATATTCAACATGGAAAGATACACAGAAAGTAACTTAGAAAGATTCATAAATATTATTTACATATAGAGATATTTTTTGAATTTTATTTACAGTTACATCATTAAATTTAAAATATATACATATATACACACATATACACGCATACACCTATATATTGTTTACAGCCATATAATATGTCCAATATTTCCTTGAATCGTTACATCAAAGACCATTTTTCTTAATGAAATCCAAAATATATTTACAAAGGAAATTAAATTTTATATATGTGTCCTTACTTGAAATTAAATCACTAGGGCCTAAAGCAATTAAACCGTTGTTGACTCTGTAATATTGAAAGACAGGGCACTCCAGCAAGAGATGTATTGAAGTTTGTTCCCCCAATTCACAGAAACATGTCGAATCTTGCACAGCCTGAAATTTCTTAAGAAAAATCCTGAAATTTCCATGAAATACACAATCTGCGATGCCACGGTTCTAATAAGGTGAAGAAGCTAGGAGGGATTGAATACCAAGCCAAACCATGACAACAGTGATATTTGGATTAGAGGAATTACCCTGTATAGAATATTCTGTTAACCCTGAATAACTGATCCTGAGGAGACGTAGTTTCCAACTGAAGCAAAGGTCAAGTAGAAACTGGGAAGATCGTCTGAAAATTTGGGTATTATACTTTTTACGTAGTGTAGCTTCTATTTTAGAAAGTTACAAAACTGTTCTAAGATTTTCTGCAGAAATCTAAAGAGTTTAGTGTTATTTTCCAATGTCATTCATGATCTATATAGAGTTTTCTGAGATTAAATTCCAAATATACTCTGTCATTGCTTTTCTCTTATTATTATTGCTGTTTTTATATTCAAATTCAAAATAACGTCATTTTAATATGCATTCTTCAAAACATTGTCAATGATGCACTATGAGAACCTATATAAAGAATTTTAATATCATTAAAAAACACCTTAAAAATCAATTTGTCCCATTTTTTGAGAAAGCTGTTTTAAAAATAAACTATTATAATGCTATTCAATTTATACACCTTTACGCGAGGCTGATTTTCAAATACTTTCAAAAAATCATGCATATATCGAAATATCCTATATAGATAATTGCTTTTAAATTCCATTAGATTTCATTTCTCTCTTTACTCTGATCGGAGAAGAGATAATCCATTTTATGGAGAATCTATCAAATAGAAAAAAGATGTTTTCTCTTTTCTATAATTATCCGCCACTATAGAGAACAATAGACCATCAGAGAAAATTCCAAGCTATATATAAATAGATACAAAAATTTGAGAAAAAACAGAATATTTATTATATAATTATTAGAATACATATACCTCTTAGCCATGATGAAATACATATTCTAGAGATTCCTGGTGATTTTTTTAACAGAGAGAGAGATAAGTTATATTAAACTATTTTTATAAATTAATTACTAAACCAATTATTTCTTGGTTCAAAAGTCAAAGTATTATGAGTATATTAAGGGCCTGTAAGAAAATGGAATTACAAAATTTAAACATTGCCATGCCTCCTCTGCAATCGTCCTCTATTCTAGATACCTCTCGATTATTGAAATATGTTAAGATTCCTCGAAGTTTTACAGAAAGTCAATTATCAATTCTATATATCAAATATTGAGATGTATCTAAACATAAAGGAGATAGCTGTGAATTTAACTTTATTAATTAATGTTAGTGAAGTGCTATATAAATTGAATCAATATTCTATGTGTGCTATGGATATTTTCCAAACATATGAAAACATTGAGAAACATCAAATAGTAATCAATGAGTTTGATCTTTGATATCGATATTGATTTGGTTGCAATGATTCTTATGAACACTTCGGTTAAATTCTTGTGTAAATAAGATCTGCAGAAGTTCAATTATAGTTAAATTTGTGTTTGATTATATATAGAGAAGGAATTGTTCTCTAGTAATATATAATATTGATTTATTTATGTTAAACATTATGTGCTATCAATTCCACGTACCGTATGGATTCAAGTTAAACCTTATGTGTGCTATCAATTCCACGTACTGGGATATGTTGTGTTTGGATTCTGTGTGGATTCAAGTTAAACATTATGTGCTATCAATTCCACGTACTATGAAATGTTGAGTTTGGATTTTGTATGGCTTCAAGTTAAAAATTATGTGCTATCAATTCCACGTACCGGGAAATGTGTTTGGATTCTGTGTGGATTCAAGTTAAACATTATGTGTTATCAATTCTACGTGCTGGGAAATGTTGTGTTTGGTTTCTGTATGGCTTCAAGTTAAACATTATGTGTTATCAATTCCACGTACTGGGGAAATGTTGTTTGAATTCTGCATGTATTCAAGTTAAACATTATGTGCTATCACTTCCATGTACTGGAAAATGTTGTGTTTGTTTTCTGCATGGCTTGAAGTTAAAAATTATGTGCTAACAATTCCACGTACTGGGAAATATTGTGTTTGAATTCTGCATGGCCTCAAGTTAAACATTATGTGCTAGCAATTCCACGTAATCGGAAATTTTGTGTATAGACGATGAGAGAAATAAACATCACTAACCGAATCTATATATTTGAGGAAAAAGAACAGGAATCTCCAGGGTCTTAGATTCTAGAACAGAAAACTTACCTCAAGACAAGTTTCTTTTAAGATTTGAAGGTAAAACCTAATATCATATACGACCATCATGAAGATAGAGGCTGCATGGCCAGCATTCGTATTTCTTCTAAAAATAGACACTTCGGTCAGTTAAAATTTTATTTTCTCAACGTTTAACAAATATATTTTGCCTTCGTCAGGAGAAATAAATAAAATGCTTTATTTTTATTTATTTTTCCTGACGAAAACAAAAGTTTTCGTTGAAACGTTGAGAAAAAAAAAACTTTAACTGGCCGAAGTGTCTATTTTTAAAAGAAATATGCGACTATATTATATATACACTCATGGAGACAAAACTTAAGGAAATGTAAAGTCTTTTAGTCGTCTGTTTTTGTTTTTGCTTTTTTTTTGTTGAAGGAGACAAAGCCAATTTTTTTGTTCACACTTGGTTATCTAGTATGTCTTCAATAAAGGTCAATGTGTATCAAATATTTTCAGAATTATTTTCTGAATCCTGATATACAATGCTAAAAGGCACAACTTTCTTAGGTTTTGTCCATTATAAAGTATATAAAATATCAAATGAATTGATGTCATAAATATTCAGGACCTTGAGTTCTGTTTACAATGCAAGGATAAAATTGAGTTTCGAAAAATTTAAAGAAAGAAAATAACTTTGAATGTATTAGGTTTAAAATATTGATATCTCTTTTTAAAATGCTGTTCCTCAAAGTATTGGATTCAATTCTTTCCGAGAAATAAATTCGCTGCTGCTACACATTTTAACCTAGACTAAAGAATACTGCCATAGTATAAACGTGAATTAAAAGGATAGCAAATGGTATATTTAAAACATGGATACATTTTTTTAAATTTGCTCTTTTTTTATTTCATAAAGATTCCATTGAAGGAAAACCATAAAAGAAAAAAGAATAAAATACCAAATTATTCTGAATAATAATTTTCTCAGATATATCTTAAAAGTCCAAGAACAACGAACGTTTTACCAAAATAATTAATCTTAAAAAAGATAGACTAACCTGAAGAAAAAGGATAAATATTTCACTATCAAAATTTCATCTCTGAAATATTTAAAATCCAAATGACTGTAAATTCAACGTCATCAACTGGGAAAAGAATGCATAAGATGCTTTTTGGATTTAAAAAAAAAGTTTTTGAACGATAGTTAGAATGGGTCTGTGAAGGCCACTCCCGGCAGATATGTTCTAGTGGTGGTTAGATACCAAGGTTACATCGGTGGAAGATGACTTACGTCCATTGCTCCATGTCCAATACATGGGTTCTCCCAGAAATTATAGATTGGTGAGCTTGGAGGATGCCCCCAGACTGGCGCCGCGGAATGCTCCGAGATTAGAGATTGAGCGTTGGCGTCCATTCCAAGAATACATGGTAGCTCACATCTAGTGATGGTGGTTGGAGAGACAGTCACAATCTGCGATGCCACGGTTCAATTAGTTGAAAGGTCTAGGAAAGCATGAATACCAAACCATGACAACAGTGATATTTGGGGCATGGGAATTCCCCTGTATAGGATAATCCTGTTAACCCTGTATAACTGATCCTGAGGGTACGTAGTTCCCAACTGAAGCAAAGATTAAGTAGCAACTGGAGAAAATATCAAAAATTTTGAGATTTTGTCTTTTCGCGTAGTTTGTCTGCTAAATGTGAAGTTCCAGAGTGTTCCATATGGAAACTTTGTGAGATTTTCCTGCAGAACTCTGAGGGACTTAATCATTTTTTCATTGCCATCCACAAACCGTATAAATTTTTAAGAAATTATAATGCATTCCATTCTTATAAATGTCTGAACAAACTGCTTTACACCTTATCTATGATTGTCTGAACTTTGCAGAAGTGAGACTTCAATTGTTCCCTGATCTAAATGATTTAACTCTTAAACATCAGCCACTTTGTCTATATAAAATTTTGAACTCTGCCCTTTAACATATGTAAATCAATTAAAACGAGACCTGAAGAGGCGTATCTTATATTTAATATTCGCAAGCTTTCGGACCGTGACGTCCTTCAACTGGCAATAAATCATTGCCAGTTGAAGGACGTCACGGTCCGAAAGCTTGCGAATATTAAATATAAGATACGCCTCTTCAGGTCTCGTTTTAATTCATTTAAGTATTAATATTGAAGAGTTGATTTTGTCGATTAACATATGTAAATTTTTAAATATTTAACTCTAAGTTATAATTTGTTTTTGTTTGTTTCCTTTGTAATAGGCGCAAAAACTTCAAAATCACGCATGGTTGATTAATAAAAAATTGAAAATATTATAATAATAAATTATTATAATTGCTCTTTTATGCTTCAATTTAGAAATAAATCCATTGAATGCTTTCTTCAAAACCTTATCAATGATGCACTGAACAGAAAAATATTTTCTCTCTCTCTTGAGGTAACCCTGTAGCGTTAGATTTTTTATCATTCTAGTGAATTTTTAGATATCTAATTGGCCTATTTTTTTAGCAAAAAAAAATATTTTTGGCATACTTGTAAGTGCAAAAGTTGAACTGTCTTTCACATCTGTAGACATGTGATGGTATACTTACAGTAAATGCAGTCGTCAACTTCTACCCACCATGAATATCATGGCCTATACCAATTTTGCTAGGGATAATAATCAAAATCTCCAGACTGATCTACTATTTTACTGTATTGTTTCTCTTATAAACCCTGTGTTTGAAAAGGAAGATAGCTTAGGGGTGTTTAATGAACCTATGAACATAAACTTATAGGTCTGTATAGGTGAGTATACATATATATAGTCACGACCGTCTTTCCTCATCGGCCTAATCACGGATGCGCGCGCATCATCATTATGATCATTATCATTATCTAATGATAATTATTATTATTATTATTATATAATTATTATTATATATATATATAGTCACGACCGTCTTTCCTTATTCCTCATCGGTCGCCTCTGTCAGGGATGCGCGCGCACAGGGTGGTCACGTGCTCGCCGGCAGCCAACGGGCGCGCGCCGCCGGCATTACGTCATAGATTATAAACACAAGGTAATACGACCAAATAAAAAAATAGTGTGTGATAAGGCACAATTTGGATTATCTACTTATATAATTGCCTTATTCTGTCTGTGTGAAGTTCACTGTGTGAAGTTCACGGATAGATTTTGGTCAGAATGGATAAAATAAAAAAAGTGTCAAGGGATGGGAATCGAACCCACGACCTTCCGCTTACCGGGCAGATGCCATGACCACTAGACTACCCTGGACATATTTTTCCATTCACATTTTTATTTTTATATTTTCAAGACACACAGTTTGGGGCGGGACGTTTCACAAAAGAGACATCCACGGCGCCAATTTATAATTGTAACGAATAGTATTTTAATTAAAACATTTTTAAAATATATACGCACTCGGGTAAAACCCGGGCGTTGCCCGGGCCATTCGCCTAGTACATATATAATTACAAAAATATAATTTATTATAATTACTGTCATAATATAAAAGTGAATTAAAAGTAAATAGAGCGGATGTCTATATTTAAACCATAGAGAGATGTATATTTTAAAACTTGCGATTTTTCATTTCTTAAAAATGTATTTAACGTAAAATCATGTTGAGAGGGAATAATAGAATATCACTGCTCCACAAGATTTTACCCCAAGAGAACTTGATGGTGTTTCTAGTGTCACTTTTGATGCTGAACTCAGAATTCTAATCAGAAGATTTCTATGACCTATGGTTTTTACGGTAGAACATTTTTTTTTTAGTATTGGGTTAAACACAGTAATAAATACAAATAATGTTAGGTAAGCATTTTTTTCATATAAAAACCGTATTACATTACACAAGTTAACCAAAGAATATTTTTCTTTGTCCAAAAAGAAGCAGAATTTTATCTTGATGTAACCTTTTGTGCTGATTCTAAATATACCATTAGTTTTTTCTATCACGCAAGATTTTTTAGATACACCTACTTGAAATTTGGAAATGTTTTTATTATATAGGCCTATATGAACGAAATATATTTATTTTTTTGAAAAGTGGTGACAGTGGTTTTCTTCTATACTTTGCTTGTGGTACATCCATCTTGAGTGTGCAGCAGTAGTCAGCAAGCATACCGGGACTCCATTTACCTTGGTACCGCTTCTCCAAGCTTGATATTTTTTAATGAAACCTCTCACCATGCTCATCGCTAACTGCACCAGGGTGTCGGGAAATAAATCTAGATGCGAATGCAGGAAATGGATCTTTAGAGAGATGTTACATCCCAGTGCTTTGTAGGAAGTAAGAATCCATTAACTAAGTTACTGTAGTTTTCAATCTTTACATTTCCTAAAAGTTCTTACAAATGTTTATAAAAATAATTCTATGCTGCTGCTCAAATTTCATTTAAGCTATCTTCAAAATTTCCATCCTGCAGAAATTCTCGAATCTGAAGTCCAACGGAAATGGCTTCTTTGTTTTTCGCATCACTTATGCTGGGGAATTTTTGCTTCAAATAGGCAAATCCAGCAACATTTGGATTTATTGCCATGACAAAGTTCTTCTTTAATTCCAGTTTAATATGTAATGGTGGTAAATATATATTACAGATTTGACCAAATGGAAAATGTGCAATATTTTCAAGTCCTTGAATAAGGTTTTTACGGTTTGGCGAGTTCCTTTTGATATAATGCCTTTCTCCTTGCCTCTACTATCCCACTAACACAGAAAATAATAACATTCTGTATAACCAATCAGTAAACTACATATTTTCCCGCTGTATCTGTCGTACTCTACCTTTTTCAAAGGCAGTTTCATGCTTTCGTAACTCATGTTAAAAGCGTATACCATTGGCACCAATGGGAACTTATTGCTTTTGTGAAGGAGAACAGCTTTCACTTCAACAGCTTTCAAATAACTTTAGAGGAATCGAATCGATGAATAAGCGCCACTCTTCTGTATTATGTTTATGACCAAGCGCATCTATTAGACCTACAACATCATTGCAGTACACTAAATCATTTTCTTGTGAAAATAAATCTTGATATTCACATTGTCGTTTGAGAAAAAAATAATGATTTTGTGTCCTTATGCAGCAGATTCCAACATTCTAGCATAGAGGCTGAAAGTTCATTCTGTTTTTTTTTCTTTCTTTTTTTTTTATAGAGAAAACCAGCAAAAAGGCTAAAATATTTTCGCTATCAAACATTCATCTCTGAAATAATTAAAATTCAAATGGCTGAAAAAATACAACGTCATCAATTGTAAAAAGAATGCTCAGTAGCTTTTTTAATTAAATTAAAAAGTTTTTGAATGATGGTCAGGATATTGGTTTGTGAAGACCATTCCCGGCAGACACGTTCTAGTGGTGGTTAGATACCAAAAGCTAACATCAGTGGAAGATGACTTACGTCCATTGCTCCATGTCTACTACACGAGGATACTCAGGAATTGTAATGTTGGTAAGCTAAGAGGGTCTCCAGTCTGACATCTCGGAATGTATCCAGGTATGACGTCCATTCCAAGAATAGATGGTAGCGTGGTGATGGTGGGTGGAGAGACAGTCACAATCTGCGATGCCACGGTGACAATAAGATAAACAGGCTAGGTGGGCTGGAATTCCAAACCATAGCAACAGTATATTTGGGTGAGGGGAATTACTCAATATGAGATGGAGGTTGGCGCCTATAAATAAGACTGAGGAAACGTAGCTTATAGATGAAGCAAACAAGAAGTTGGAATTGATGGTTCATCTGAAATTTTGAGGGAATTTCAAAAGTGTTATATTGAATCTTCTAATAGTTTTTGGCTGCTAGTTGGGGAAGTTCTTTATTTGCATCTGGGGACTTTCTGAGATTTGACTGCACAACTCTGAGGAACTCTAGTCATCTTTCAATCTACGACCTCTATGAAATTTCTGAAATCATTTGCATACTCCGGCATTGCTTTTCCATATTCTTATAATACTGGTCATTTATTCTTGAATTGAAAAAAAAAAATTCTTAAAATTTATTTCTTTAAAACCTTGTCAATATGGCACTGAGCAGATATAGTTTTTTTTTTTATCATTCTGAAACCCCCTTTAAAAATCCAACTTATCAGAATTTTTGGCGGAAAAAAAAAGAAATATGATGAACAAAAAAAAATGTTTATGAAACTATTTTTAATTTTCTGTTCATTTCATAAATTTTAAAAATCTATAGAAAATTGTGTAATAATATATATCAACAAATTATTTATTTTAAATTTTTTAAATCGATTTTTTTTCTATCAATCATTGATATTTGATTGCAAATGACTCATTTGGATATTTCATCAAATAAAGAACTCTTCTCATGATAAAATTGTGAAAGAGGTTTTAAAATTACAAAGCATTTTCTCACAATGAGGTTCTTTTTATTACAAAACGCTAGCTTTCAAGCGATAATCGCTCTTCAACGGGCTCAATAACATATCGACTATATCCTACCAGAAATATTTACAAATACATAGGCGTTTTAAAGTTAACGTTTTGTAATAAAAAGAAACTCATTGTGAGAAAATATTTTGTAAAGAACTAGTGTATTGGCCAAAATTAACCCCGTACTAAACTATAAATAACAATATATCATCATAGAAAATGTTAAGCCTTATCAGAGAGAGAAAACAGATATCAATATTTGAAACAAAAGAAAAATTGAATACATAATTTTTACAGTATATACACTCATGGACAAAACTTAAGGGAGTTGTACCTTTCAGCATGTATATGGAGATCAAAACAATAATTCTGAAAGATATTACAGTGACCTTTATTGAAGACACACGAGATAACCAAGTGTGAAAAAAATTCCTCTGTCTCCTTAAAAAAAAACTGACAACCGGCAGCATCACTGACTTTCCGCTATCTTTAGCTTTGTCCCCAGGAGTGTATATCTATTAGCTATAAAGTGGGCTTATTCTAGTTTTTAGGTGTTTATTTTTCTTTATAAGGAAAATATATGTGATATTGTTGCAAATGTCGATGTATGGATAAACTGGCAGTCGTGTACGTGAGGTGAGTGTTGACGTTCTTCCCACACGCGGACAACAAGAAGCAGAGGCAGGGCTAGATGTTAGCACCGAGAGTGATCGGGGACAGCCCACGGGACAGA